>JANVCC010000059.1:10132309-10192236 GCA_025345505.1 Todiramphus chloris collaris | reverse complement strand
AGGAAGGAAGGAAGGAAGGAAGGAAGGAAGGAAGGAAGGAAGGAAGGAAGGAAGGAAGGAAGGAAGGAAGGAAGGCAAAGATAGTAATGGATATGATTTAGATGATATGGAATAAGGGGTGGATTTGAACTAATTCTGTTCCACTCAGCCTCTTCTCCCTCCCTGCCCTGTCTGAAGTCAGCAGCTGTTGGCACAGGCAGTGGCTGCTCCCAGCAGTGAGAACATCCCATGTCAGTCAGTACTGCAGGGTGGGATGCCGACCAAGGCCACAGCTGGGGCTTGTGCATCACATTAAGGGATGCAGAAAGGAAAAGGCAGCACCTGCAGGGAGCGATGGCCAGGGCAGGGGACCCTGAACTGACCAATTAGAGATTCCAGCCCATGTATGGCATATATGGTATAAAGCTGAGGGATGACAAAGTTCTCTTCTTCAATAGCCATCACCCAAGGAGGACTCTGTCCATTCTGCCTTTGATCCCAACCCATGTGTTTCTGAATCCAGTTCCAGAATCCAGCTCCTGAATCAGTTTCCCATCTGCTGCTGAGTCCAGTCTGGGACTTCCCCAGCATCAGTGGTGACAGTGATGAAATGGCCATCAGGGGGCTTGGGTCTGATACTGGTTTTGTGTATATTTGTATATATTCCACTTCTACTATTATTATTTTCATTAATGCTGTTCTTGCTTTTCTCTTGTAATTCATGTGTCTCTCCCTTATTCCCCTTCTTTTCTCTTTTGTGAAGAGACAGGAGTTAACAGAGACTGTCAGTTCTAGGTTTAGAGAACTGTCCTGACCTAAAATTTGACAGATTTACTGACACCCAACATGGGGCACGATTGGATCTCTGATAAGCCCAAATAGTTCAGATTCTGGTTTGTTCAATTGAGAGTATCACATTTACGTTTTTTTTTTTTCTGAGCATCTTTAAAGTTTGGAAACTTAACCAGACCACTTAAATGTTGTTTCTGAGAGCATTGTTACTTCTTGTCTTTTTAAGGTTTCTTTCAGAATTAAACACCGTACACACCATAAGTGTTGTGTTATTGTTTATTTGCTCTGCCTGTTTATCTGAAATCTTTTGGTTCCCAGCGCTGGACAAAAGCCACTGCTTTGCTGTGCTGTTTATCGATGGTTTATATTTTGCTGAATTGGGCAACAAACATGTCTCTGTACTACAGGTATTACATAGTGGAGTCTGTTACTAAGAATACGTTTGGTTTTAGCTCTGGAAGTTCTACTGCTCCCCACTTTACTAAGCTGACTCCACTAGATACTAGGATTCCGTTAAATTGTGAAGATTTCAGACAAGGTTATTACAATCTAAATATTATGTTATTATTTTTGTCATTGAATTTATCTTTTCATTCCCTTTATTGTGTAGTGTCAGATTAAATGCCAATGCAAGTGTACCTGCCAGACAGCCACCTTCACCGCCAGAGGACGTGTGCTGCTTCAGCAGCAGGCACTGCAGCCACTCAGGCTCTGTGAGGTTTTATGACATGCTCTGCAACTTACCAGACTCCAGGAGGTTTTATGACACTCATTTCATGCACAGCAGCCATTCACGCTCAGCAAGTCCTTGCAAGAAGCACTACAGCTACTCAGACTCTACAAGACACATACACCCCCAAACCCTGCCATTGCTCCAGCTCCCAAGACAAGCGCTTTTTCTACTCCAACTCCCACCACAACCACTAAAGCTGTTCCAACTCCCACCCCAAGGACCAAAGCCGTTTCAACTCCAGCAACTACACTGACTGTGGCCACTCCCACTCATTCCACACCAGTACAAGTTGCCCATGTGAGGAAAAGAAAAGCAAACCAGCCACATCCAGTGACAGTGAAACCTCCTCAAGATGAATTGGAGTATGCGTTGGAAGCAGATGTAAAGCCTGACCCCCTGCCACTGGAAAGAAACACCTAAAACAGATCACCCAGTGTACTCAGATGATGACAGAGAAGGTCCTTCAACAGCTCACCAAGGGTCAGATGATCAAGAGGCAGGTCTTTTTAAAGCAAACCCATCAGATGGGGAGTTATCAGATACAGAGGCTAGCACCAAACCTTTATCTATGAAGCAGATGCAAGAAAGGATTATGGTCATCAAGAAGGTGAGCCACTGACCACCTGGCTTCTCTGATGCTGGGATGATGATCCAAGTCAATTGACTGGGATGGTAGAGAAACTAGGCAATTGGGATCCTTGGCCAGAGACGGAGGCATTGACCAAGCACCTACATGAAAGAGCAACAGTCTCAGCCTCTGGAGGTGATTCTAACCACAGTAAAGTGCTCCACAGGCTTCTCCAACTTGAGGTATCCATCCCATTGTTCTCTGACAGCTAAGAACAGTGTAGCTTCTACTCAGAGCAAGAGGGGAACTTCCACTGCCAGGTCTGCTTCTAAGACTACAAGTATGTATATGCCTTTTGCTTGAGAAAAGACCTTACCTGAGTCCTATACTGGAAATCTGCAATACACACACATAAAAATAATAGAACGGGAGAGTGAGAAACTGGTCAGGGAATGGAAATCCCAGTTCTGAAAGACCTTTAAAATTTGAAAGTGTCTTCATCCCCTTCACACTGGGAATAAAATGTCAAACATTTCTAAGTATTCTGTGAAAGCAAAGTATTGTATAGATCTCATCACAAACCTATTTAGAAAAAAAATAGTTTTGGAACTACTGAAAAATTGTCTATAAAGACATCATTCTGTGTTTCTCTACAATGGATGCGCTGTTACACCTTACAATAAGTAGTACAACACAAAATAAAGGTGAGTTCAGCATCCATCTGTTTTTAATGCTCTTGACTCCAGTGCTGTGTAGTGAAAAGTATAAAGGGCCTATGTACAGAGAATCAATTTAGAAGGGCAAGCAGTTTTGGTTAGTTTACAAGGGCAGGATGGAATGAAACACTAAGTGTTTGATAGGAAGTTGTAGAAATGGAAATGCTAAGCATAGATATTCTTAAAATAGCATAACTTAACGTGAAACGTGAAGAAGGGAGACTGGGATTGTACTGTTAGCATTTTTATTAAAATCCAAAATACTGAAACTAAATAAACTCTGGTGGAAGAAATAGACTTCCTATTTTCTGAAGACTGTGCAATGAGACATAATGGCTGTAATAACCTCTGAAAGGTTATACAAGTAAACACTGTTTAGTGATGCAGCCTTGGTGTGTCAGAATTCAATAGCGAAGTGAGTCAACAATGTAATCTATGAGGGTCTCTCTTCTGGTCCCCTCCTTACACAAATCAAATTAGGAGGCAGAATAATGTATTATGATAGCAGGTACTTGCTGAATGTGCTGCATAGCAGTTTGCAATATGCCTTCACCTGAAATCACACTTATAAAAGAAATGTTCAATTAAAAAATATATTTTACTTCATTTACTAATACCTATTACATAATTCTTGCTGCCTTGTGTATTTCTGCCTGTAGGATGTTGCACCATGCAGACAGAGGTACTAATGATGGCAACAGAGAAAGTTCTTGGGAGTGAAAGAAAAAACTGTAGATCTGTCCCTCCAGCTTCCCAGTGAGAAATGGTGGCTTTCAAATATGTGCAAAATGAGTCAGTTGGTGTGAAAGACCTTATCTGGATTGACTCTAGGTGTGAAAGGGTCAAGCCATACCAAGGAGCAGCCACCTCCCAGTATGTGCACCCTGCCTGAAGTATCCAGGAGAACAGGACTATGAAGGCCAACTCCATCATTGTCTCTCTCCACCAGCCCTCTCTTGCTAAGGCAGATGCATGAAGGATGCTCATGCTGGGTGACCTAGCACAGAGACTTTGCTTTCCCAGCAGGTCATCACAGAGGGCACATTAAAGTTGCTCACAGACAATGTACCCTCTCAAAACCACTTGGAAGCTTAGCTCTTTTGCTCTGCAGCTCTAAGTATCTTTCTTGTGTCCCCAGTAATTCTACAGTGCATGGTCAGGCCTTTACATGTAGCTTAAGTAGGGCCATGCAAACCAAGGGCAGTTTGGGATAAACCAAATTTAAATATGAAATTAAATAACACTAGGGGCACTGATCTGACTGGATTATTCATTTTCACTTTTCATTTAATTTAAACCCTCCAGCTTCTGGAGTTATTTGTTGCTGCCACAGAATTTACAGTTGGATGCATCAGAATGCTGCGAGGAACCATGAATCTTTTAGCCAAATTCAGAGTCATCTTCATCTGGAATGAACAATCCTCTGTCCAACTGCCATCCTATCTATACGCCTGGTGCCATTTTCATCTCTCCTGCATGCTTTTTAATGGAGATAATTTCAGTCATTCTAATCACAAGATGCAAACACAGATTGATAAAGGAATGACTTCATTTATTGTGCTAAGGGGTGACAGTGCTTGTCACTATGATGTGAGGACAGTTATAACTTCATTTTGAAGACAGCAGTTATTTGCTTGTAAGGATTGCAAAATTAAAATCTGTTGGCCTCTGGAGATTAGCTGGTGAGACACTGGAAAGAATCTACCAAAAGAGAAAAAAAAGTAGATTTTCATGATATACATACCAAGTTGCTAGGTTCAAAAGAACTTTTCACACAGAGGGAAAAACCCAACCAGAGCCCTCCTTTCTAATGAAATACATGCAGCTGGCCCCATAATGAGTACACGACTCAGCAGTTCATCAGCTCGCTTGCAGAATTGACTTTAAACAGATGGTAGGAATCAGTAAGTTAATATTCTCACTTGACATTCTTCTGTGACCTAGCTCAGGTGATTGTGCTCATGGGAGAGATTGAGGAACAGTTTATCAGGTGATACCATTCATGTTTTAGGATTGAAGTCGGCTTTATGTAGTCCTGATACAGTCTGATACAGGCATTTGAGCATGGTTCTGGGTTTTCCTAGACACTGATATTTGTTTCTGCATGGTTCAAACTACAGGGATATGGAAGCTCCAGGAAATAGTTTCTGAAGTCAAGTGGTATTCAGAAAGGTGCTACAGGAAGATTAAATGAGTCAGTGGCAAAGAGCTGGGACCAGAGCTCAGGTTTCTTAACTGCTTCAAATACTCCATCAATTTCTCTGCATTGCCTTCCCTGGCTAATTTCTAACATCTCTAAAGCTGTAATTTACATGCTTAAAACAAAATTTATAATTTGCTGGGTTCCTTTAATGTAGTTTAAAATGTACTTTTGTGATAAGACCACAGAAAAAAATACCTTGGACAATTTGGAGAGCGGGTGACACTTCATAGATATGATTAATATATTTAAATTCTTATTTAATTATCTCAGAAACTGTGTGTCTGGAAATAGCAATATCAAGCAATTGTTATTGAGAACAACATTTCAAGGACAGGAGGATTCTTACCTTTCCAGAAAAGTACTCACGTTTTTGCTGAACAACCTTCTTAATCTTCTTTTATGACTTAAACTTAATGAGATAGTAATATACAACACAATTAATTTTTTAATAATCTTTAAATTTACACAATAACCAAAGGAAAATTCTGTCTACAAAGCCCATTTGAATTTTTGGTCTCTCTGTTAAAAATGCCAAAAGATGTCTACTAATTACTACCAGGGCTAACGATGACATCTGTCTATGGGGATCCAAAATGATCTCTGCCTTGGTTTCCCAGATGTAAAATACGATTGGAAAAACAGATCACTGTAGGCTGTGAGACCTTCTCCTGTTTTATCTTCTAAAGCTACAATTCTATAGCACACACAAGCACAACTTTGTCACTGTGACAGTACTGTTGTCAGTGGAGCTGCTCTAGGAATAAGGTCAGCAGATGCATGCTTGCAAGGCCATGGATTGAAAAATATGTGGAAAAAGATTTATTCCCCTGTTAAGAACCTGAACAGTGCCCAGCACAACAGATTCTTCAATTTGTTTGTGGCTTCCTCAGTAAAAAAGTTTGTAATAATAGTAATAAAGTGAGAAGCTCTACCTATTCTTTATCATTTCATAGTACTGTCATATTTCATATCTGGTACTTTGTTTGACTTTTATTACCAGCCCTGTTAATATATGATATATCCATAGGACCGCAGACTCAGAAGATTGATTGGCCATTTCTAATAAATATTAAGCTTTAGTGTTATACGTTAGCAAATCAAAAGAAAGGAAAATACACCTGCTTTGCAGAGGTCTGAATTTCTAATGTGCAGCTGGCAAAATGGAACATGCACATTTCAGTCAAAACCAAATCTATTTACATGGACTGACAGGCAAAAAATAAGCATGAAAAACTAAGGACTGTTTCCCTGGGTTTATTTATGTTTCTTTTCACAAGTCTGCACAGTACAATTACCAAGCATTGGACATTGAGCAGCCTTTCATGTATTATTTAGGAAAAAAGCTCAGCTGTTTTATATGATAAACAGGTGCAATGGAAATTGAGTATTATCCATTATTTTTACTTGAGTTGAGAATTATTTTAGCCCAGTTTCCCATCCACAGGGAAATCCAGCTAGTGGGTCTCTTCTCATTTATATTTCTGAGGTCTTGAGAGCTGCCTTAATGAATCTAGGGCCAGCTTCCTGCTGGTTATTGATTCCATCTGACTCAATGAACAGAAGTAAGGAATTCCTAATTTGTTGTGACATTGCATAGATACATTTACTTATTAAAGGAGGGATCTGCGGCAGCATGCTTCCCATTCAGCACTGGTATAACTTGGTCTGTATTGGCAGAGACTGGGGAGAGAAGGGTGGACCATGCCAGTTAAATTGCATGATGTGATGCTCACAGTTATTGCTCCTCGGCAGAGCCTCTGGGTTCTCTGTCTCTGTGCCTTTTCTTCTCATCTCTAATATTTAGACTGTTGAGCACTTAAAGATAGGGGGCATAATTTTGTTCTATCTCTGTAAAAGGGGGTCTGAGCCCCTAGCTCCTAGTTATGACCTAGAAAGATGCTATTTACTTGTCTCAGCTGCATCTCACAGCACTGTGTCTAGACCTTCTGATAGGCATGAACCTAATGCCATTATCATGATGATAATGTTTTCATTTTCGTGGTCTTTTTAACTTCCCATACCTTTTCTTTGAAAGGAAATTAAAGAGAAGTAAGGTACAGTCAAATACATTTAAAACATGATTTCTATGATTGACAATGTGACAAGAGAAGCCAATAGTTGTGGAAAGCCTGTGATTCAGTGAGTCTCCTGATCAGAGCAGAAGTGAGACCAAGCTGATAGCAGCTGCCACCAAAGGCATTTTTCATGCCAAACAATTCTGTCTCATTTACTGCATTCCTGGGTCCTGGCAGTATAGCTGCATCTGTGTGACTCAGTGCCACGGAAGACTCTTATACTACTATAATCATATTGTCCTGGATCCATAGGTGATTTGGGTATGTTTGAACAGTCTACA
Source organism: Todiramphus chloris collaris (assembly GCA_025345505.1). NCBI lineage: Eukaryota > Metazoa > Chordata > Aves > Coraciiformes > Alcedinidae > Todiramphus > Todiramphus chloris. Next base: position 10,184,889 of record JANVCC010000059.1, on the reverse strand, counting down.
GTGTGGAGGAGGCCAAGGGGTTGCTCTTAGTGCCTAAAATTCACTTCTCCTTAACTCCAGATTATTATGACATTTTGATATCTAGGGTTTGAAATTAATTCATAGGTAGCCAATGATGTTCTGAAATCAGGTTCAAGGGGCTGGGTAAGGGAGTAGTTTCACAGTGTTTTCAGGTTTGGATTCAGGAACCCTGGAAACAAATTCCAGCTTGACACAAGTAATTCAATGTTACAATTAAACAATCTGTAAAATGGGATATTAATTGTTCTTCTCCTATCTCTTCCTGTTTTATCCACTTACATTCAGCTTTCTAGGGCAGAGAATGTCTTTCACTCTGTTCAGGATAGAACTTTTTGCAATGGCAACACCATCTCTGCTGGGGCCTTTAGGCATGTCCATAATAGAAATAAGGACAACAAATTTTATTCAGAGGAAAAAAACAAGGACTTTGTTATGTCTTTCCTGAAAGCACTATGTACTGCAAAGACATTTTTTCCCTCTGTAATGAGACAAAAAATGATACAGCAGTAAATCCCAAATGAGCTCTTCTTTCAGGGGCATAATTTTACAGAACTCTAGCAAGACAACTGATGCTTCTTTCCTTTCATTTATTTTATCTAAAAATAGTTACTCAACCCTGTGAATTGGAACTGGAATTAGATGTTTTACACTGATGATTAAATAACCCGATTAGTCCCAGAGCTTAATCACTGAATATATTGGTTTGGAGTACAATTGGAATATATTCTTAGAATTATAGTTCAATTTTGTGGGCAATGGAGAGAATTTCTCTGGTTCTTCATACTAAGTCCAGAGTGTGAGAAACTGTGTCAGATATGGAAGTATGAAGTAAGACACTTCAGAGTATACAGTAACTCTCCATTCAACAGGGAATTCTGCACTGAACGAGCTATTATCAGACCTCTATGGTTCACTGGCTGGATACGTGGATAAACAACTACAGACTCAACTGTAGTAAAAGAGATGATTTGCTTCTTGTACCTCCATCTAGATAGTAAAGGTGCTTATCAGACCCTCTGCTTTCAGAAACAAGATTCCCAGATGCCTTGTTTGGGAAATCTTGTGAGCAAGGGTTTGTTAGTGAGATTTCTGATATGCATCTTCAACAGTCTCTGGCGGTACCACCTTCATAATTCTGTATTTATCTGAATGCAAAGCATACCATGCAAGCAAGACATCATGCAGATGTACTGAGAGTATGACACACTTAGATTGCTTGCCCATTGCCAGACAACATCTTTCTCAGACTGTGGCAGGAAGATCAAGCCTACTGCTGCTCTTCCCCATCCCCACCTATGGAATCTAAGAGAGGAAGGAAGGTGAGCAGCCCAACTTCAGTAACCTAGGGCCACATAAATTGCCATGCTCATGCCTTCCCATCCATGTAGGCTCCACACTGAGACCCATCACACACACACTGTTTGAAGTATTACTCCAGTGCAGAGACCAGTGCATGAGTGCTGGATTCCTGTACTGTGGACAGGCTTGAGCAACTACTTGTTGCAGCAATGAGACTGTGTTTGCACTTCAGAAAGACAGTGCAGTGAAAGCAAAGTCAATGAGAGGTTAAAATAGCTCCTTGATGAAAATATATGGGGCTTAAAATAGAAATATTCAATGCATTAAGAGGATAAAAAGTAAATTAACACAGAAATTCACTAACTTACAAGACAACATCAAGAATCTCACAGTAATGCCTTCCAGTCCAAGTAATAAATCAGAATTTACATTTAATAAAATCACCGTCACAAAGTTTCTCATATGATTAGGGTCACAATGCTTCGGGAAAGCTGCTTGTTCTTCTCAGTCAATTGTGCTTCTAATCACCAACCACTATTTTTTCTCCTTTTTTGCCTCCGATGTCTCTGCTGTTTTGTTCTTATTCTCCAATGGATACATTATGCTGAAAAAAGGAACTGCCATACAAGATACTGAGATTTCAAAATTCTACATTGTCTAAAGTTCAGATAAAAGTCTCAGAATGTCTTCAGACAAAATATGCAGAAATGTTTGCTTCCTACCATACACAGCATCTCATTTCAGTAAAGTCAGACCTGATAATCTGATAGACTTATTCTGTTATATAGTCAAAATACAACATAGAATAAAAAAATGCTTCTACCTTTTCAAAATGAAACATTCCAGCTTTCTCATAGTAAGACTTAATGATAACTATCTACTGAGAATTTGGACAAAAATAACATTTATCTGCAAGATACTTTCATTCTGCAACATCAGCATTTTCCAATTCAAACAAGTCACCTTAGAAAATTTTCAGCTAGCTTTATTGATGCATCATCAGTTGTACTGTTATTATGTGGTGCTGTCATTTGTTTACAGGCATCAGTACTTGCAGAACTTAAGTTTGAATTTGAAGGACAAGATTGTGCATTGTGATAGGAAGTATGTATGAATGAGTAAGAGAATGAGTTAGGAAAAAACTCATACACATTTAATAGCAAGACAATAGATGCAGAGTGCTGTGGAACTGCTTGTGTGAGAATAATCTGTGTGTTGCAAAATCTATAAAAAGTTATAAGAATCCTGAATCAGCCATGGAGCTCCTACTAGATAATCAAAGAAGTCCATAAGCTTTATGTCCAGAAGCACCCTTGACTCTGGTTTAGTGCATCATACACAGTGTTGTGAGCAAGCAGAGAACTTGCTTTTTATAGTGTCTTGAGTTGAGACCTTAGTTATGTGTGCAAATATATGGTAATTGTGCTTTCCCAGCCATAAAGACAGTGATCAACATTAGTCATATATCTGGGGAATAAATTCTTTCTGGCCCTCCACATGAATGAGAAGTCAGTGGGGAAAAAAGGCATTTAAAAGCTCTTAAAACAGTGATGGTCAGTACACAGATATGACGTCTGTGTTTTGATTTTAACTGTGTGCAGCAAAATAATTACCAAGCATCAACAGTCTAGAATGCTTACATTGCTTGTCTCATGTTCTGCCAAAGTTTGCCTAGCTCCCTCTTCCTCTCCCATTCCCTTCCCCTCTATCAGAATCCCAAGTGCAGGGTGACTGTCAGCTGCACAGCCTCTCTGCTCCAGCACTGGAGACAGATGTGGAATCCACACTCTCTGCTCTTCCCAGCTCAATGCTCCTTCCCCTTTCCTGTCAAGCAGAGGTATATTAGGTACATGGGTGACAAAAGGGTCTGTATCCCCACAGAGATTGTAAAGTCTCAGTAGCATCCTTCCCCACACACTACATCAAGACTTCCCTTAGCACTGGTATGTTTGGTGGTACCAGGACCTTTTAGATATTTATTTATATCCCTAGATTATGCAAATCATATTGTCAGTGTTATCTTTTACAGATCTGTCCCCGGGCTCCTTCAGTATCCTACACGGTACTGAAACAGAAGCAGAAAAGCAGTTGAACCCAGAATCCAAGGTTATCTCTGCTAACTGCAAGGAACGACCCAACACTTATGGGTAAGTTTCCCTGCATTTCCTTTGCTATAAGTTGCTGAGTCCCAAGTTTGTTCTTATTTGTTATAACAACTGAATGGGAATCATTAAAACTCTTTTTTTTTGCTTGAAGGTGAAGTACTGCAAAGAGATGTACACATGCATCTAAGTACAAGGAATACTTAAAAATAACAGAAAGGTCTTTCCACATTAAGTTTGTATCAGGAAACTTCAAGGATACTAACTTTGTGGAGTTTTATTAGTTTCACTCACACTTATGTTTTTCTAGTTTTATGCCACTCAAATCAAAATATACCAGAAAGTGCAAATAAGATGTTACTGTTAGGAAGGTATAAAGACATCCAAGGAGCAGATACATATATATATATATATATATATATATGTTATGACTTATAAAATGCCATAATTACTATGATCATGATCAAAACAGACTCCTGCTTCTTTTACAAAAATACATCCTACATTCCTCTTGATTTGTCCCATTCTGAAGAGATACATCACTTGATCACTGCACTCGTGACCACAATTCCAACATCTGCTTTTGCACATGTAGATAAGGACCCGCCCTTTTATGGAGGTGCCCAGCTATTTGCTGTAGCACTTGTCATGCAGCCATCAGCACAATCACAGCATCCAGGCTACACACAGAGACGATGAAGCACTAAATCCATCAGCTTACTAGTCAGGGATAGGAGAGGGGAATGTGGACTTATGAGTTGGTCAGAAGTGCTGGTGTTTGAAATGGGAACATTTTCCCACCAGCATTGTCAGCCATCTTGAAAGAGTGGCTGAAATACAAGATGTGGTTTCCTCCCACCAATACGCAACTGGGTGGGAGACCAAAGCTGACAGATTGATGACTCGAACAGCCATCAGGCTGCTAAACATAGTCAAGTGTCCTACTCCACACTGAGCAAGATTATTTTTCATAAAAACTTACCAACTTTTGTGAAAGCCCCTGTGCTGCAAGGCTTTTATTCTTCCTGAATTAATGTTATCAAAAGCTAACATCTAATCCCTTCTGTATCACAGTGTAAGAGTTCCCACATAATTTCCATTTTAATAGGTTAGCTTCCATTTTACTATGTTTAATAGGTTTTCTTTCTAATGTATTACATGCTAGCAAGATTATACATGCTGTTCATTCCTTCTTCCTGCTTGTTTTTTATTTACCCTTTTGTCAATACAGTTGTGTTTAGCAGTAAATACCATCTTTCTGGACCATCTCTGTACAATCCTGAACACAATGGCTCTTGTTTATATGATAACGCAAATATTAAACAACAGAAACAATGATAATAATGTTATCAGCCTTGCTAGTTATTTAGCATTAACTGTAGTTTTCCAGATTTCAAGACTGTAACAAAACTAGTGTGTGTACATGAAAGTACTGCTAATCCTCCCTTGGCCAAAAAAAAAAAAAATAATTGTGATTGTGTCATGCGTGGGCTTATCTTAGATAGTTATTTTCAAGGACAAGATTGTAATTACACAGCTCTTTAATAAATTCTTTTTACAGTAATGCTGACTGAATAAGCCAGTCCTAAGGTCATTTAGTCCTCAATTTGATTAGGTTGGACCGCAGGCTATAGTGGTTTCTCCCTGCATCCCCACATACAAGCATGCTGGGTGATGCTGCGCTTAAATGCACTAACTTCAGCATTATATCTCCAATGGGCTTCCTCTGCAAACCTCACCAGAGCTACCAGGCAGGGTGAGGACAATCAAAATACATCAGGGCAACTCATGTCAAGCTGCAGCTCATGTTTACTCTTCAGCGTCATTTACTGACAGTACCTGCTCTGGAAAAGGGTGTGTTTCAGTTATTGGCAGGATCCTCCAGACAGAAAACAAGAGAGGCAACACCATTCCAAACTGAAGGAAGATAAGTAGCTTAAAACTACTGCAAAATTTGTCATCCAGAAACATCTCTCACCACTCAAGATGAACAAGGGACCCTCAACTGTCCCATGAGGGTGTACAGTTTATGGCAGTCCCTTGTCAGGTGAAAGAGATGTACAAGGATGTTGTGATGTTATGCAGGGAGAAAATTAGAAGGGCCCAAGCCCAAATAGAACTTAAATTGCCTACTGCTATAAAAGACAAAAGAAAATGTTTCTATATATACCTCAGCAGCAAGAGGAGGACCAAAGACAATCTCCATCATTTATTGGATGAAAGGGGAAACGTAGTGACCAAGGATAAGGAAAAGGCTGAGGTACTGAATGGCTTCTTTGCCTTAGTCTTCACTAGTAAGACCAGTTGTTCTCCAGGTACTCATCCCCCTGAGCTGGGAGACAGGGATGGGGAGCAGAACAAAGCCCCCACAATCCAAGAGGAAGTGTTGTGTGACCTGCTGCTCCACTTAGATACACACAAGTCAAGGGAGCCAGATGGGGTGAACCCAAGGGTACTGAGGGAGCTGGCAGAAGTGCTCACCAAGCCACTTTCCATCATTTACCAGCAGTCCTGGCCAGCTGGGGAGGTTCCAGTGGACTGGAGTTTAGCAAATGTGACACCACTCTACATGAAGGACCAGAAGAAGGATTTGGGGAACTACAGGCCTGTCAGTCTGAGCTCATTGCTGGGGGAGGAGCAGATCATCCTCAGTTCAGGAGACACATACAGGACAACTGAGGGTTCAGGCCTAGCCAGCCCATGGGTTTATAAAAGGCAGGTCCTGCTTGGCTAACCTGATCTCCTTTTATGAAAAGGTGAACTACTTAGTGGCTGAGGTAAAGGCTGTGGATGTTGTTTACCTGGACTTCAGTAAAGCCTTTGACACCATTTCCCAAAACATCCTCCTGGAGAAACTGACTGCTGATGGCTTGGATGGGCTTATTCTTTGATGGGTGGAAAAATTGGCTGGACAGCCAGGCCGAAAAAGCCTGAATTCAGCTGTATGACCAGAGGCACTCAATCTCCTCTTTGAATCATTGAATCATAGAATTGTCTGGTTGGAAGAGACCTTTAAGATCATCGAGTCCAACCGTTCACCCTGCACTGCCAGGGTCCCTAAACCATGTCCCTCAGCACCACATCCACACGGTTTTTAAACACTTCCAGGGATGGGGACTCCACCACCTCCCTGGGCAGCCCATTTCAATGCTTAGCTACCCTCTCTGTAAAGAAATTTTTCCTGATATCTATCCTAAATTTCACTTGGCGCAACTTGAAGCCATTACCCCTCGTCCTGTCATTTTTAGTTTGGGAGAAGAGGTTGACCCCCACCTCCCTACAGCCTCCCTTCAGGTAGTTGTAGAGAGCAATAAGGTCCCCCCTGAGCCTCCTCTTCTCCAAACTAAACAATCCCAGCTCCCTCAGCCTCTCCTCATAGGAGAAATTCTCCAGACCCTTCACCAGCTTCGTTGCCTGTCTCTGAACTTGCTCCAGTACCTCAACATCCTTCTTGTAGAGAGGGGCCCAAAACTGGACACAGTATTCAAGGTGTGGCCTCACCAGTGCCAAGTACAGGAGTACAATCACCTCCCTGCTCCTGCTGGCCATACTGTTCTTGATACATGCCAGGATGCTATTGGCCTTCTTGGCTGCTTGGGCACACTGCTGGCTCATATTCAGTCAGCTGTCTACCAGCACCCCCAAGTCCTCCACTGTGCAGCTTTCCAGCCACTTCTTCTCAAGCCTGTAACACTGAAGGGGGTTGTTGTGACCCAAGTGCAGGACCCTGCACTTGGTCTTGTTGAACCTCATGCACTTGGCTTCAGCCCATTGCTCCAGCCTGGCCAGATCCCTCTGCAGATCCTCCCGACCCTCAGGCAGATCAACACATCCACCCAATTTAGTGTCATCTGCGAACTTGCTAAGGATGCACTCCATCCCCTCATCCAGGTCATTGACAAAGATATTGAAGAGAACTGGTCCCAACACTGAGCCTTGGGAAACACCACTAGTGACCGGCCTCCAACTGGATTTAGCTCCATTCACCACCACTCGCTGGGCCTGGCCATCCAACCAGTTTTGGATCCTGCGAAGCGCACATCCATCCAAGCCATAGGCAGCCAGTTTCTGCAGGAGAATGCTATGGGAAATAGTATCAAAGGCTTTCCTAAAATCAAGGTAGACAACATCCACAGCTCTTCCCTCATCCACTAGATGGGTCATTTTATCATAGAATATAACATAGAAGATAACAAATAATATAAAAATGGCTGGAGAAAGGGGAATGTCAAGGAAGACGCCATCGTGAACAAGTCAGGGAAGATTTCATCACAGACTACCTCTGACTCCTGGGGTCAGTTGACGGGCTGAGCCTCTCTCCTTCCCCCATAGGGACATCTTTAGGTAAGATCTGGACTATGCTAAGTGCTAGCTTGAGGAAACTTGTTAAAAAAAATAGAGAGTCTCTTTCTGATTTTGTGCTGTATTATTCACAACCTCAACATTTTCACGTGTTTTTTGCAGACAGTGTATTTATCACCAGCAATCTGTAAGAACCTATACTGCGGTGGCTTTAATGAACTGCACTATTCATTAAACTCACCATTAGTGTTTCTCACTGGGCACCATCAGACTCTCTAAGTCTGGCTGTGTGAGTCCATGGAGCGACTCAGCTGAACGTGCAGCGCTGTTGGTGCATCCGTAGCTGGGAGAGTTCAATGAATCAAACGCGACTGGCCTTATAGTGCCAAACTGGACATCACTCAGAACCTAAACCCAGCTGCCCCCAGCCCCTCTGATATCTGAGAAGAAGCTGGAATGCAACGGGGCGTATTTTCTGACAAATTACTTTACCTTTTAATGTGTCAACCTGATAACACTGTTAATTTGCTTCTGCATATTGTAAAATGGAGCTGATAGAGCACAGCTAGTTGCATGATCCTCTCCTGATAGTCCAGTTATTGGGTTCTGAATAGAGGAAATACAGGATTTACCTAATGAATAATCAATTACCACGAAAACACTGCTTCTGGCACCTTTGACTTTTCAAGGTAAAGACCATTATCCTCACAGTCTGAGGGAGCACGTCCTTGGCCATCAGTTTTTCAGGAGTAATAGACAGGACAGTCAAAGGCTTTCAGTGAATTATTAGATCAAACTTCTCAGCTGCTGCATTAAACAAATTATACACTGCTTTAATTTAAAACACATCAATTGCAAAAAGAGGAACAGGTCAAACCGCTATACAATCAGGTATCAAAGCTTTAAACCTGCTAATTAGGTATATATCACAAATCAAAATTATGTTCAAAACACGTTTTAAATTCGAAGTCAATTTAAGGTGAAAAAATTAAAACTATTTAGCCCTGTCTCCCCTTGGTACCGAGCACAACCTCTTCCCCTCCCTCTGAGTAGCAGATGTGTTTTCCTATTGTTTGACGCAGGAAGCACAAAAAATTGAAAACAGCAAATCTTGTCATAGCTGATGAACATCTAGTGTCTAGAACAGACACTGAGGCTGGGTGGACATCCAGTGGTCTGTGTTGTCACGGCACTGGTAAGGAATGTGTGGTGGGGCCAGGTGCGGTCCTGGCCTTCCCATTCTCCTGCTTATCACAGCAGTTACCTGTGTCCAGCAGAAGACACCAAAGAAGTCATGAATGTTGGTGCAACTGAAAGGCCGACTAACAATGATTTGACTACAGTCCTACCCCCACACTTTGCGCAATAGTAGAAAATGAAGTATAAATGTTTAATCCTATTTCAGACATAATTTTGTGGGATGACACCAATTCAGGGACAGATCGACGGGTTTGTTCTGCTCACTGTCCCCAGAAGGGATGCCTATTGGTAAGATTTGTATCCTTGGCTATGATGAGTGCTTTTTATTTTTTCACAGGAGATTATGACTGTCATTGCAGTTGTATTTTAGAGCTATATAGAAATTCTGCAGCTTAGTCCATTTATCATCAGCAGTCTTAAAGAATTCGTATATGTTGCAAGTGAAAAAAAAAACATGCTACTTGTGCACCCAACTGCTTCTTTTTAATATGACCAGAGCTACAGCAGACAAGATGTTCGTGTGTCTGGTGTCAGACCTATAGTCATGGCAACAACTGGCATATCTACTAAGAAGTAAGTCCAGCCCCTCTACTCTCTGAGGACTGGCTAAAACACAAGGGGATTCATCTCTTACCAAATTACCCATCACTTCAAGCAACACCTGTTTACCTAATAGGCTGGAACAACTGAAGAAGAAAAATGCTGTTCAGAGTGCTGGCATAGGTCAACAATTTGTGTAAGGTAAAGAAAAGATAGCATAGCATCCATCCATGCCTGTAGTGTGTCTTTCATGCAATAGTTTTCAGTAATTAGATGAGTGTTAAGTGATGCAGATGATCACTTTGGAAGTTCCTGTATTTCCTATACTAAAGGCTCTGACAAAGAGATTTTATTTGATGCAAAATTTTCATTTTTCCATTTTATCTGTTATGCAATTTTTATTGTACCTTTTGAGGGCATTAAACACACAATTGTGCTTAAATGTAAAGAGTTTTAATCAGCAATACATTGAACAAAGTCCTACTGCCTTAAGCAGTTCTGCAAAGAATCTGCAAAGATGTGTCATGAGCTGGTTCTTTACATACACAGACACCAGCACCAATTCCATAAGCATCAGCATCGGGCATGTGTTTGGTTCATTCCCCAGCACCAGCTCTGGTTACCAGGGGTTCCACCTAAACACTCATATTCAGACATGGAGAGGAGTGGCTGGAAAGATGCTTGGTAGAAAGGGACCTGAGCTTGTTGCTTGACAGCCTGCAGAACATGAGCCAGCAGTGTGCCCAGGTGGCCAAGAAGGCCAAGGGCATCCTGGCCTGGCTCAGCAATAGTGTGGCCAGCAGGAGCAGGGCAGGGATCGTGCCCCTGCCCTCGGCACTGGGGAGGCTGCAGCTTGAGCACTGGGCTCAGGTTTGGGCGCCGCAGGAGAAGAAAGACATTGAGGGGCTGGAGCGAGGGCAGAGAAGGGCAAGGGAGCTGCTGAGGGCTCTGGAGAGAATGTCTTGTGTGATGTCCCTCACAACTCAGTATTGGGGCCATTCCTGTTTAACATCTTTATCAATGACCATGATGAGGGGATTGAATGCACCCTCAGTAAGTTCACAGATGACACCCAGTTGGGAGGGAGTGTTGATCTGATGGAGGGTAGTAAGGCTCTCTGTAGAGACCTGGACAGACTCCTTCGTCAGTAGGGACCTGGACAGGCTGGATAGATGGGCGAAGCCAATTGTATGAGTTTCAATAGGGCCAAATGTTGGATCCTGTACTTTGGTCACAACAATCCCAGGCAGGCTTGGGGAAGAGTGTCTGGAAAGCTGCCAGGGAGAAAAGGACCTTAGTGTATTGATTGGCAGTTGGTTGAATGTGAGCCAGCAGTGTGGCCAGGAAGGCCAATGGCATCCTGGGCTGTATCAGAAACTGTGTGACCAGCAGGGCTAGGGAAGTAATCCTGCCCCTGTACTTGGCACTGGTGAGGGCCCACCTCGAGTACTGTGTTCAGTTCTGGGCACATCAATACAAAAAAGGACACTGAGAACACCTGCTGGAGCAGGTCCAAAGGGGGACTACTAGGGTGGTGAAGGGTTGAAAACATACCCTATGAGGAGAGACTGGGGGAGCTTGGGTTGTTTAGTCGGGAAGAGGAGGCTGAGGGGAGACCTTCTTGCTCTCTACAAATACCTGAAAGGAGGTTGTACTGAGAGTGGGCTTGGTCTTTTCTCACTGGTGACAGGTGACAGGACAAGGGGAAATGGCCTCAAGTTGCCCCAGGGCAAGTTTAGGTTGGATTTCAGGAAAAACTTCTTTACAGAAAATGTTAAGCACTGGAACAGGCTCCCCAGGGAAGTGGTAGAGTCACCATCCCTGAATGTGTTTAAAAATCATTTAGATGTGGAGCTCGGGGACATGGTTTAGTGGTGGCTTGTTAGAGTTAGGGTTGTACAGTTAGGTTGAGGTTGGACTCGATGCTCTTGAAGGTCTTTTGCAACCTGAGAAATTCTTTGAAAAAGGGTGTGGAAGGTGCAGCCTCCCCAGCCCTGCAACAGGCAAAACAGACAAAGCAAACAGGATGTGCTAGAGCAGTTTGGTGCCTTGGACATTAAGCTGCACCTCATGGTGCTCAACTGGAGCCTCAGAGTCTGGACCCCTTAGTGAACAGGCTCGGGGTCCGTGCTTGGTTGTGTTTTCTCTGGGCTGGTCCCCTCAGCCAATGAGAGTGACAACAGCACACCTTCTGCTAGGGTATAAATGGGGTCCTGCTCAAGAGACAGATGAGCTGGTTCTTCGCAGAGCAGCAGGCCTGGCAGTTGGACCCTCCCCTTGGACATGCCATCCAAGGACACTTCCATGGGTTGAGTGAGTCTCCATGGATTGAGTGAACCTCAAACCCTCTTTGGGTGAGTGGTGTCCTGGGCACTCTGGTGTGGGAGGTTTCCTCTGGATGATTGCGGGTGTGCCCAGTTTGGTTCATCTTTCCTTAAGGTTTAGGAATTAGTTGTGTAGTGGTCAGTTCCCAACAGACATCTGAACTTGTGTTTAGTCAGAAGGAGTGCTGGGCAACTTTGGTTGCAATGAAGCCCATTTTGGACAGTGGCTGCTGTTTGCTCTGTGGGTGCCTCTGTGAGAAACGGTTATCAAAGCCTGGAACAGGCTGCCCAGGGAAGTGTTTGAATCACCATTCCTGGATGTATTTAAAAGCCATCTAGATGTGGTCCTCAGGGATATGGTGTAGTGGTGGCCGTGGTAGAGTCAGATAATGATCGGACGTGATGATCTTAAAGTTCTTTAGCAACCACAGCAATTCTATGATTCTGTGTGATTCCATGATGGTTACAAGACAATACAGTGGCATTTCCCTACTCATTAAAAATGTTTTGCCGGGGACAGTGTGGTACCATGCCCATAAGGCCTTTATATCTTTTTCCTGAGTTGCAATGTCTTGCTGTGGTCACATACTTCAAAGCAGCATCCTTTGTCTTTCAGATAAGGCTTAACTGATGAAAATTCTCTCTCTTGGCTAGAATGATTCTAGAATAATTTGAAGCAGCAGCTTCATTTTTGTTCATTTGGTTTTAATTCTAGGTAATTGGTTGTCTAGTCAAATTACTAGTTATATTTAATTTAGTCAATAGAATCCAGCATCTTTATCTCTGGTGGCAAACATGCTGATTTTTAATGAATCAATTGATAGATTATCTAGCAGTTTATGAACCTTTTTTTAATCCAAATGTATCAATTACCATCACTTTGTAATCAAATCTGCCAATCACGTGACATTGGTTTAATTCATTGAACAAATGCAAAGGCAAGGCTGTGACCAGACCTGCATGGAGCCCATGATAAGGGAAGAACAATTACTTTGTAGGGCTAATCCAGAAGACCTATAATTCCTTTTAATTATCTTACCCTCTTTCTGCCATGAAAGCTGTGTCTTGGCTGGCATACTTTCATTCACAAAACTAGACTGTGATCACCTCTAGTTATTTTTTAGGACAGAAAAGGTTTTTTTGCAAACAACTCTGAGTGACTCCTGTCACAAGAAAATGTCCAGCTAGGGAGAATAATATCAACGAAAATTGCTGTCAGCTGCGAGAGCTTTGTGACAGATCTATCTCTCACTCAAAATGTCTTTCTCCCAGTCATTGATACTGGTGCAACGTGCTTTCTGGGAGGATTCCCCCCAAAACTTCACCCCCATTCCCAAAATCCAGAGTAGTCTTTACATGTTCTTTTGTCTTAAGGAAGTGGTCATAAAAGATCTGGGATTTTTAATACAAGCCTAACCATCGCTTTTAATGAGGAGAATTAAAAGAATGGAGCTTGCTAATTTCTAAAAACATGGTACCTGTTGCACAGGCATGCCAACAGCTCTCTGTGCTTTGATAGTCAGTGGGGACAGAATTGTTGAGGCTATTTTTTAAATGGCAAACAGTTCAGGTTCCGATACGAAAAGTAAATTACAGTAGCCTACAAAGGACTAATAGGATCTTTCATTCATTCCACTGCGGAAACACAAGGCAGTGTTTCATCAGTTATTGGTAATCTGGAGAGCAGTCCCAAGATATAAACTTGTGAACTACTTTAATCCATGGTCCATCACATTTGGTGGTAAGATTTGGCTCTAAGATTTGCCTGGGAGAGGCTGAAACACGACCCCAGCCCTTTAGGTACTTAAAATTAAACTGACATTTCTGACTAATGAATGAGTCAGGCATAGAATGCTCTGTAGCCCCTCTGTAAATATACAGTCTGTCCACTTATTAGTGAACTCACATTTCTAGATAATTATTTCTGAGATCTTGGTCTGCTGGTGATTCCAGGGCTTCTCCCAAGAGAAGCAAAGGTCTCTGCCTACAAACATTGCAAACTCTCCTTTTTCCAGTGAATCTCATGAGGAATGCATTTTTTTCCTTGGTAGTGCACCCTGGTTTCCTTGCAGCCCTGGACATCCACACTGAAGAAAAGCCATCCAGGTAGTAGCCCAAGTCCACTTTCTTTGTCAGGAAGTAAAGTAAAAAAAGATCTCTTTATGACACTGTTAATTTTCTCAGTAAACTTTTACTGAGCTTCTGTCCTTTACTGAGACAGAGTCTCCCTTCTGTTCTTGGTTTGAAGTGATAAGCTTCTTCCTTTGCCATGGGAGTGGACAATGGATAAAAATCAATTCTCGTTTAAGAAGATACAGTACTTTGTCTTTTCCTTTTCCTCCTGCCTTTACTGATTCCCCAAGCTCTCTCTCCCCCATTCTTCTGCAGTCTATCTTTATTTGAAAAGGAATTGTGATGATGGCTACAGTTCCTGAGAAAAGTGACTTCTGTCTCCTTGCTCTTTTGAGAGCCTAACCAAGGTGATTTATACCATCTGTGGTGATGTGCAGAGAGACGCTGGAGGAGTTTACAGCCTTGTGCCATGATTCTCATGAGCTCTTGTTGCTGTGCCTCTCTCATTTATCTGGACCATCAGAAGGAAAAGAAAACTCACCCTGGTGAAGAAACAGGAACATGACAGCTTTTTCCTGATGGTATTTTAGCTTTTGGTCCCTTGACTGTCAACCTGTCTGTAGTATCCTGTCCAGACACTGACCATGTATCTGCCCTGTCTCATACCACATTTTTTTATTTACATATGAGATTGGTTAGCTTATATTGGATTGGTTAGCTCATACTAAACACTCCACTGGAAATGATACCTGAAATATTATACTCCACGGACATTATGTTAATGTAAATGACTATACAAGGTAAGGAGGTAGTGGAAAGTCAGGCCCCCATGATTTAAAATATTCATTCTCTTACAGATCACTAGGTAAGTGTCCCCACTGATTTTTCTCAAGAAGGAAATCCAAGGCCAAGAGGCTCTAGTGCAACAGGTCAGTTATGACACTGAGACATAGGAAACCTGGCTTTTATCGATTGCAATGAGGTTGACTGGTACGAAAGTTCCTTTTCTCATACAACTATAAATATTTCTCCGGTTGCTTTCTTTGAAAGTTAGGTGATTTTATCTGTCCCGAAATACCTCAGAAGAGACAATAAATGGTTACCACCATCACCAAAACAAAACTATGAGTTGCTTTAACGATTTCCATAAAGGCACTTGGGCACCTCGCGATCAGTCTGTTTCAAAAGCATCATCTTTTTACTCTACAACTTTACACTACCTAGCAGAATAGAAACCCTCTCCATAACTAGAGCTCTTATGTGCCCCTGCACTAGTGAGACCACATCTGGAGTATTGTGTTCAGTTCTGGTGTCCCCAGTTCAAGAGGGACAGGGAAATACTGGAGAGAGTCCAAGAGAGGCTATGAGGATGATGAAGGGACTGGAACATCTCTCTTGTGAGGAAAGGCTGAGAGCCCTGGGGCTGTTTAGCCTGGAGAAGAGAAGCCTGAGAGGGGATCTTATGAATGTTTTCAAAGATCTGCAGGGTGGGTGTCAAGTGGAAGCGGCCAGTCTCATTTCAGTGGTGCTCTGGGATAGGATGAGACATTAACGGTCACAAGCTGGAACAGAGGAAGTTCCACCTCAATATGAGGAAAAACTACTTCACTATGGGAATGACTGAGCCTGGCCCAGGCTGCCCAGGGAGGTTGTGGAGCCTCCTTCTCTGGAGACTTTCCAAACGCCCCTGGATCTGTTCCTGTGTGGGCTGCCCTGGGTGATCCTGCTCTGGCAGGGGGTTTGGACTAGATGATGTCCAGAGGTCCCCTCCATCCTCTAACATTCTATGATTCTATGTCTGCCTGAAAAACTTCTATTATGCCCTGCTTGTACCCACTGCTGTTTGAACTCAAGGATATTTCTTCTCCTTCTGCTAACCATTCATTTCATACCTGTGGGGAAGTTTCAGGAGGAAGCATTAAATCTGTTAGCATCAGCTGATAAAATATGCCACTCCATGTCTTGTAATGCATCTGCAGATGCACGGCTCACCTAGACAGGTCCAGGCTGTCTGTTCTGAACACTGTCCAGGTTTCATGACTGACAGGTTTCCTGTATGAACTGCATTAAGTGCTGTCTTTAAAACAGTCACTTTATACACATGAAATAAAATACCTCTTTAATTTTCCCCACACTTTTCTACAGACAAGGTAAGTAGAGAAAAAAACCCCACAATGATAAAGAAATGGGGAAGCTGTATCAGGTGCCTGAAGCACCTGCTATCATGTAGGAATCATTTATAGACACGGCTATAAGACATCACCCTTTGCATGTCTCCACTTATGCTTCCAGATTTAAAAGCTTGAAAACATTTTGCCATGGCTCTTTGGGGTGAGCATTCCCTGATGAAGGTTTCTGTAACACCACCATGCAAGCAAGCAGACCAGCATTATGGACATGTATCTTTTAACCAATATAAAACGTATATATGACAAAGTTGTTTTAACACTCTCTGGTTATATTTGGTTTTATCTCAACCCTTCATGCCCCATGTTGGACACCAAGAAGGACTGTTGTGGTTTAACCTCTGCTGGCAACTAAAAACCATGTATCTGCTCAGACACTGCTTCTTTCTCCTCTCTCTCTCATTTTCTGTGGGAGGGGAAGGAGAATTATTAAAAAAAAAAAAAAAAAGTGTCAGACCTCAGGGGTTGAGATAAGAACAGTTTAATAAAACAACATAAAGAGAGAAGAACACAATAGTACTAACAAAATGGTAGACAAAGTGAGTAATAGAAGCCAGGAAAGCTCTACCTGTGCCCAAGATGCCAACTTTCTCTGCTTCAGCCACTGACACTACATGCTGAAAACAGGCACCACCACCCCTGGCCAGCCCTCCTCTCAGATAGGGTCATGACTCAGGGCAGTATAGAACATCCCACTGGGTGGTTCAGTTGTTTATCCTGGCTGTGGCCCCTCCCAGCTGCAGCCCCACCCAACTTCTTGGGCCAGCAGCTGTTTGTGATAATTAACCCTAACCAAACCCAGGACAAGCTGACCCAGTATGGTTATTATGATGTCCCAGCATATTGCTGGAAAGAAGCCTATACATTCAAAAGCAAATTCAAACCAAGGGACTGCCAAAAAAACACATTTGGGTTACAAAATACTAAAGACTTCAAGCAGTGAATGGTTAGGTTAGAATCCAAAACCAACATTAAGCCAAACTCAACTTTAGCAAGTAATCTGGTTTCTCCCTGAAACAGAGGCATCTTGTCTCCATCACTGAGGATGCACAAAGTACAGAAAACAGAGTACTTCATACTTTACACATTCTACTTCTGTACTCCTAAAGTACCATTTTAGAATTAGCTGGTGAGATATAATATGCAAGTGGCGTACAAATACTACTCAGTGTGTCATTTTTCCCACAGGAGGTGTAGATTTCACATTTGCAATGCTGTCTCCATCTAAAGTTACAGTTTAGAAACAGGAGATGAGTTCTCTCCATGGGGAGAAAACAACTCGGCCACTTGGGCTTCAGCATACTCCTAGAGGTCCTGATCAGAGAGATGGCAAAACCCCACCCCTTCCCACTTCTAGCCAGCTGCCCTCGCAGCATTGTCAATAGGAGGTGAATTGGGACAACACTTCTGAAAAACATAAACCCATGAAAAGTGGAACTGTAAAAATTTCCAATTTTGCAAAATGTATAGTTTAGCAATTTAACTACTTCAGGAGAGAATAGGTAGCAACAGCAAAACAGATCTAGCTAGGTCTTTCCTAGTCAAATAAGAAAACTATGAGAACTGAAATGCTGTCACAGAATGTTGCTGCCCTGTGGTGGGTTGACCCCGGCGCGGCACCAGGTTCCCACCAAGCCCTTCTATCATTCCCCCCGACCCCCTTCAGCACAGCACGCAGGGAGAGAATGAGACGCAAAGCACAGGGGTGTGGGTTATGATAGACAAGATGTTATTTTCTACTTCCCGTTCACAGGCGATGTCGGGCCGAGTCCAGGAAGCAGGGCTCCAGGAACACGTAGCAGCCGCTTGGACGACAAAGCAGAATGCCCCCCCATCCTCCTCCTGCCCTCTCCCTTTATAGTTGAGCTGACGTCATATGGTATGGAATAGCCCACTGGTCAGCTCAGGTTGGTTGTATCTTCTCCCCCATCCTGCCCCCCAGCCTCTGGTGCCGTGTGAGCACTGGCAGTCATAATACGGGTGTGTTATCAACACCCTCCAGCTCCCAGTGCTGCAGCATGAGGGCTGGATGGGGAAAAGCAGCTCAGCCAGACCCACTACAATCTCCACCCCTTATTCCATACCATTTGCGTCATGCTCAGGCCCCACATAATACATACTTAAACCATCTCTAAAGCCAACCAATACATTATCATCAACTACTATCCCCAGTCCTTTAACAGATAGTTCCTCATTCCATGAGATTCCTTCAGTCGATGACTTGGGTCTCATCTGTCAAGGTGGATGTTCGGGACAGAAGCAGTACGTCTGATTGTTGGGCACCAACACCAGCTAGATCTTGGTCCTTCACCAAATTCACTTTCTGTTATTCCATCTCCTTCTACAGCATCACTTCCTGCAACATACAACTCACATTCCAGATTATCTTTCTGCCAAGGTCAAATCTCCTTGAGGTACACACTGGGTCTCACCATCCTCCCACATTACCCACCAGGTATATCCGGGTCCTTGAGCAAAGACAATCCCATGAATGGGTTTGCCTTTTCCCAAGGGTCGAGCTATCCACACTGCCTTCCCCAACCGCCTCCCGGTGTGCACTACAGGGACCTTATCTCCTCCCACAACAGGCAGGGGTTTTGTTTGGGCAGGGCCAGGACGGCTAACAGATCCTCTGGTGTTAACTAACCAGGTGGCCTTTGCTAGATGTTTGTCCCATTGTTTAAAGGTCCCACCCCCTAATGTTTTTAATGTGGTTTTTAACAGCCCATTGTACCTTTCAATCTTCCCAGAGGCTTGTGCATGATAAGGTATGTGATACACCCACTCGATGCCGTGCTCCTTGGCCCAGGCATTCACGAGACTATTTCGGAAATGAGTTCCATTATCTGATTCAATTCTTTCTGGAGTACCATGCCGCCACAAAATCTGCTTCTCAAGGCCCAGGATGGTGTTCCGGGCAGTGGCATGGGGCACCGGGTACGTTTCCAGCCACCCAGTGGTTGCTTCCACCATTGTAAGTACGTGGCGCTTACCCTGGCGGGTTTGTGGGGGAGTGATGTAGTCAACCTGCCATTTTATTCCAAGGAACTGGATTTCCTGCGCAGGCCCCTTCACCTTGCTTCGCTTTATAGCAAAACCGGCCTCCAGGAGGATTTCGATTATTTTCTTCCCTTTCTCGAAAACTTCTCCTGCTGTGTTGCCCCATACGATGATGTCATCAATGTACTGGAGATGCTCCGGAGCCCCACCTTCCTCCAGTGCAGTGTGAATCAGTCTGTGACAGATGTTGGGGCTGTGTTTCCACCCCTGGGGCAATCGATTCCAGGTGTACTGGACTCCCCTCCAGGTGAAGGCAAACTGTGGCCTGCACCCTGGTGCTATGGGAATGGAGAAAAATGTGTTAGCGATGTCAGTCGTGGCGTACCACTTGGCTGCCTTGGACTCCAGCTCATACTGAAGTTCTAGCATGTCTGGCACAGCAGTACTCAGCATCGGTGTAACTTCATTCAGACCACGATAGTCCACTGTCAATCTCCATTCTCCATTTGACTTTTGCGCAGGCCATATGGGACTGTTGAAAGGTGAATGAGTTTTGTTGATCACGCCCTGGCTCTCCAACTGATGAATCAATTCCTGGATAGGGACCAGGGAATCTCTGTTGGTGCGATATTGCCGCCGATGCACGGTTGTCGTGGCCATTGGCACCAGCTGCTCTGCAACCTTCATCAGCCCCACTATAGAAGGGTTCTCTGAGAGACCTGGCAAGGTGGACAACTGTTCACTTCCCTCTGCCTCCAAGGCAGCAACACCAAAAGCCCACTGGTATCCTTTTGGATCCTTGAAATAGCCTCTCCTAAGATAGTCTATGCCAAGGATGCACGGGGCCTCTGGGCCAGTCACAATGGGGTGTTTATACCACTCCTTACCAGTCAGGCTCACTTCAGCCTCCAATACTGTCAATTGCTGAGATCCCCCTGTCACCCCAGAAATACTTATGGGCTCAGCTCCTCTGTATTCTGATGGCATCACTGTGCACTGCGCTCCTGTATCGACTAAGGCCTTGTATCTCTGTGGGTCTGACGTGCCAGGCCATCGGATCCACACAGTCCAGTAAATACGATTGTCCCTTTCCTCCACCTGGCTAGAGGCAGGGCCTCTCTATTCCTGCTCCTGGTCTGAATATTCATTGTCTGACCCTTGCTGTGTCAAACCAGAAGTCCCCTCATCAGGCTCGGTGGAATTGATTTTATTCTTCCCATATCTGCGAGATCGTCGATTGCCTTCTTGTGCTTCAACACTGACTGCATTAATGGTCTTCTTGGATGGCCTTTTTTTAACGGCTGTCTTCCCTCTCAATTCCTGTACACGGGCTTCCAGCTTAAAAGTTGGTTCACCATCCCACTTCCTCATATCCTCCCCCTGGTCACACAGGAAGAACCAGAGTGCACCACGTGGCATACGCCTCGGGCTCCCTTTCCCTCTGACTGGCTGATTCCTTGGGGGACTCCTGATATCCAAGGCACTAGCCCTTAGGGACGTGGAGGTACCAAGACTCTCTTCAAAGTTCTGAAGCCAGGAAGCAACAGTTTCCATGGTTGGATTATCCATTTGTGGATAGTACATTGCTGCCAAGCTGGCAGAATATGATGCCGGTGAATTCTTAATCACTTTCCTCCACATGGCCCTTGTACACTGAACATCCTCTGCATCTTTAGGATGCTCGTCATCATCTAAATCCCCATAGATTACTTCCAGTACTGCTAGTTCCCTCAGGTACTGGATACCTTCATCAGCAGTGGACCATTTTCCTGAGGAGGTGGCATTCATTAAGTCTTCCTTGAATGGATATCTTGCTTTGACACTTGAAAGGAGCCGTCTCCAGAGACTGCAAATTGCTGCCTCTTTTCCAATCCCTCTTTCAATGCCACGATTCCTAGCAAGGGAGCCCAGCTGTTGGGCTTCCTTACCTTCCAGCTGTTGGGTATCAGCCCCAGTATCCCAGCATCGAAGCAGCCAGGTAACAATGCGTTCCCCTATCTGGCGGCTGTAATCTTTCCTCAGGTCTCTAAGTTCTGACGACGTCAGGGACCGGGTGGTCTCTGCCTCTTGCTTCAATTCTGTCACCCCCTCCTCCTGTCTTCCTGTTGAGGGCCCAGCTTGTTGGTCGTGTTCTTCCTTCTCTTCCACATCCCTCACTAACCGAGGGTAGGGGCCTGTTGTTCTCCTCGTCCACTGCTTCTTTTTCACTATTGGGGCAACTTTGGCAGTTGTGGTTGCCGTCCCTATCTCAACTCTGGTGTCTTCAGATGCAGTCTGGGTCCCTGTCTTAACCACAGTCTTCTGAGAGTACTCAACTGTGGCTCGATAGGCACAGGCCAGGCCCCAGTACAGTGCTAAGAGCTGCTGGTTCTCATCGGGGTAGACAAGGCACCCTTCTATTAGATGCTGTGTCAGCTTGCCAGGGTTGCTTGCCTGTTCAGGAGTAAAGTCCCAGGCTACTGGAGGTGACAAGCGTCCTAGGAACCTGCCCAAATCCTGCCAGACCCCTTGCCACCCAGGGACAGGCCGTCTCAGGGCACATTTCAGTGTCACCTCACCTGAAACTTGTCTCCTCTCAGGCCAAACTGGGACCAGACTGCACACAACCCGGATTAGGACAACGATATTGATTAGCAGTATCCCGAAGCTCACATAAGGGTGGACGAGGACCTTGGGAGCATGCACGAATAAAACATTTACGTCCATTTCCGGTAGAAAGGAAGAGATATATTCATTCATTTTCTCCCCAAGGTAGCCCCCCCAACACAGCAAAGCCACCAGTGCCAGTGTGGAACACATCGTTACTGTTTGTGCCAGGGTGCTCCTGAGGCCCTTCATCCTCCCGAGACAGAAGCTTCCCCAGCACACTGAAGCTATCAGTGCAAAAGCCAGGCAAATAGACATTGTTTCGGTAAACATTTAGAAAAACACCAGATAAGCGGTACACGCAAACTCCGTGGCCTGCACAGGAGTTTGCTACTAGTACCTAAAGCAAAGCAAGCAAGCAGGCACGCAAAGCAAGCAAGCAAGCAGCTGCTCGTGCCCCACGTTGGGCGCCAAAAAGGAACTGTGGTGGGTTGACCTCGGCACGGCACCAGGTTCCCACCAAGCCCTTCTATCACTCCCCCCGACCCCCTTCAGCACAGCACGCAGGGAGAGAATGAGACACAAAGCACAGGGGTGTGGGTTATGATAGACAAGATGTTATTTTCTACTTCCCGTTCACAGGCGATGTCGGGCCGAGTCCAGGAAGCAGGGCTCCAGGAACATGTAGCAGCCGCTTGGACGACAAAGCAGAATGCCCCCCCATCCTCCTCCTGCCCTCTCCCTTTATAGTTGAGCTGACGTCATATGGTATGGAATAGCCCATTGGTCAGCTCAGGTTGGTTGTATCTTCTCCCCCATCCTGCCCCCCAGCCTCTGGTGCCATGTGAGCACTGGCAGTCATAACACGGGTGTGTTATCAACACCCTCCAGCTCCCAGTGCTGCAGCATGAGGGCAGGATGGGGAAAAGCAGCTCAGCCAGACCCATTACATGCCCTAATTGTTATATAAGATTATTTTCAAAGTCAACAATGTTGTAATTTTGCTTTCAGTAGAGTAGTAATTATCTTCTGGTGGAAAAATGCGCTGCTTTGTTTTGTATTAACTTAATTCTGGGCAGAGATACGCTTGCTATGCAATTTTCCTATTCCTTGCCTGACTGTGTCAATTTTGTGTGTGGTGGGGTTTTGATAGTGGGGGAGGGGCTGCAGAGGTGTCTCCTGTAAGAAGCTCCCCCAGCTCTAAGCTGGACCTGCCTCTGGTCAAGGCTGAGACAATCAGAGTCTCTTTAATAACATTCAAGAGGGGAAAATCCTACTGGGCAAGCTTTTGGGAGCAGAGGAGTGGGACATGAGTGAAACAACCATGCAGACATCAAGATGAGTGAAGAAGGAGGGGGGAGGTCCATCAGAGCAGAGATTCCCCTGCAGCCCATGGTGAGACAGCAGACTGACCACCTGCAGCCCACAAAGGTTAACAGTGGAGCATATGTTCACCTGCAGGCCATGGAGGACCTCACACTGGAGCAGCTGATTGTGCTTGAAGCAAGCCATGACTGTGAGGGAAACCTGAACTGTAGCAGCCTGTCACTGAGAGGACTACACCTTGCAGAAGGGATCAATGCTGCAGCAGGTTGTGAAGAGCTGCAGCTCCGTGGGAAGGATTCACTTTGGAGAAGTTTGTGGAGAGCTGCTTCCTGTGAGAGGGACCGCACATTGGAGCAGGTCAGGTGAAGACTGAGAGTCCTCCTCTTCAGGAGGAAGGTGCCACAGACACTGACCGATACCCATAGTAGGGACAGAAAGGAAGCTTCTTTGAAAGAGTAAACAGCAACTCCTAAAATAAACCAGTATCAACATTGTCCTTCATATTTTGTTCCACTTTGTAAGGATTTTTTTCTAGATGTATGCTAATTAGCTCTGACTTGAATGTTGTTGAAAGGTGTTAATTATTTAATGAGCTTTGAAGAGATTAATTATATTTCTTTAAAAAAAAATCAGTTCACCAAACCTGAATTGCTTGGTAAGTGGCAGTCTTTTTCTAGAAAAGAACCCAAAGGTGTACACCATATTTAAAAAAAAAAAGTTTTCGATTTTTTGAGTTGTTTGCCCATCACTAGGAAGATGGCAAGCTGTTTGCAGTATCATTCAGGGCACAGGAACCAGAAAAATGAGAGTACTCTCATCAAATGCTGTGATCTGCTAGATTGGACAAGAAGCAGATTGGATGTTTTGAATAACCACCTTCTCATGCCTTCATGCACGCACAAAAATGCCAACTGTAATAGAAGATACATGAAATGCTCTTGAAAATACACAGACACTTATGCAATGCAGCATAAAGAAAAAAAAGAGGAAAATCTCTAGGAAACAACAGCTAGTGGGATGCTAACACACTTAAATGCCAGGACTTGAACTGAAAGGTGACAAGAATTTAGGAGTAAAGGCTCAAAAATTACTGAGATCTAAAAATAACTGCCACACAGTTTAGACTTCACTGCATTTCAGAGTTTACTAAAACTAGATATCTTGAAATGTAGTAGGTCCTCAAATGTTGATCAATCATTATAAGCTAACTACTAAGAACTAGACAAGAGCTGTTTTTTATGGAATTTGATGGGTGTGCAGAAAAAAAAATCACTATGGGAAGTAGAAATTGTTTTTCTTGAAAGGTTAAGAAATGTATCTCTTAAGTGGAAACAAACACTTAAAAGCAGAGCTTTTGTGACAAACTACATTTGTTCCAAGTCTTATCTCTTAGAAGAAAAGCAGCATGTACTTGTAGGAGAATCGAGTTAATGCTCAAAACCCCCCCATGTTAGTGTCTTTCAATAGAAAATAATTCTGAAACATTAACTGCATTTTTTTTTATCCATCATTCAGAAACTGATTTACTGGTGATGCCAATTCCTCATTTCAGCAGGTGAAGGCGTGAAGTGGCTTCCTTGAGTTATTATGGGCTGCTGGTCTTATAGCAAGGGTACAAGAGTAGTTTCAGGAACCCTAACTCTTTTTCACATCCACTATGTTGGAATTCTCTATTTCCCAAAGAGGACAACCAGCCATGTCCACAGCCCACTGAGGGTTCCTAAAAGTAACCAGAAGACCAGAGTTAAGGTCTCTGGCAGTGAATCAGATCACAGAAGAATCCTCTTGCTAGCTTAGTTTTGTGACTATCAGATCTGTGAATAGTCTCTTTCCGTACTTTCTGAAAGAGTGGCAGATCTACCCAATTTTCTTTCAGAAGGAAAGTAGTGAGATATAACAGAGTGTTTATTTTTTGGAACACTATCCCTACTACAGTGCTCTCCCTCTTATCAACCTAGTCACATTTAGGATGTTGCTGCTTGTTAGGATGTTGTTGAGGTTACTCAGTCATCAACTAATCCTCACACAACTGCTTGCTCACTCATCTCAGGGGGATGGGGAAGAGGATCAGACCAGTAAAAGAGCAAAAACTCATATGGTGAGATAAACAGTGTAAAAAGCAAAGCAAAAGCTGTGCACACAAGAAAAGCAAAATAAGGAAATCATTCAGTACTTGCCATTGGTAGGCAGGGGTTTAGGGCCATCCCAAGGAAAGCAGGGCTCCATCATGTGTAACGGTTACTGGGGAAGACAAACTCCATCAAATATCCCTCTCCCCCCTTCTTCTCATCTTTTATTGCTGAACATGATATCATATGGTATGGGGATCCCTTTGGTCAGGTAAGGTCAGCTGTCCCAGCTGTGTTCCCTCACAACTCCTAGTTCACCACCAGTTTGCAAAGAGCAGTAAAGTCCTTGAGTCTGTGTAATCACTGTTAAAAAACAAGTGTCAGTCAGTATGATGTGATTACAGCCAGCATGCTGTCTCACTACTCTGCTGTGCTTTTCCATCTTACTGCACTTTGTTATTTTGACTGTGAACTCCAGAGAGAGGGCTCACCTTTTTGTTTTCCTGTTTGGTTGGGTGGTAATACTTGAGAAAAGCCCCTAGATGTTGCTTGGTATTATTGCAACTGATGAAGATTAGGGTGATTTGTGAAAATTACTTCTCATTTCACTTAGTAGCTCTGTTGTATTAAGTGATAAAAAGAAAGAAGCTTGTTCTCTTTCTCTCTTTTTTTCCTTTTTTTTTCCTTTCTTTTTTTAATCATATTTTTTTGTGGAAGACTTTGGATAAGCATGGATAAAATAAAAGCCAGAAAAATGCCTCACACATGCATGAAAGTCCCTATGGCCCTACTGACAGAACTTAAATACCTGAGTTCTCTGTTTCATATTAAAATAGCTCTGGATGTACTTCTATCTGCAAAAGAAAATACAGAGCAACCTTTAAGCCACAAGTGATGAGTACAGGTGAAGCCATCCCAACCCAAAGCAGGCACTCCAATACAGATGGCCACGCTGCAGCAGAAGTGCAGCACAGTCATACCAGTTCTTCACCTGTTGTTCATTCATTTGAGTCAGTGCTTCATCAGATCAAATTCACTTCATCCAGTGAAACAGAAGATACTGGTGGCAATTTGTTCTTTGTCATTCTACACTTGTGACTGGCCAAAGTGATAAACAGTTTCTGAAAATAGAAGGGACTTTTTCAAATTACCTTTAAAGAAAATAAGGCTGAACACTAAAACCCGCATATGTAGATTCTTCATTTTCAGCATAACAGTTCTCCTGCTGGAGAATACAGAGAATCAGAGAATCATAGAGTGTTAGAGGTTGGAAGGGACCTCTGGAGATCATCAAGTCCAACCCCCCTGCCAGAGCAGGGTCACCCAGGGCAGGCCACCCAGGAACAGATCCAGGCAGGTCTTGAAAGTGTCCAGAGAAGGAGACACTACAATCTCCCTGGAGAGCCTGTTCCAGTGTTGCCCAAGGAAATAAAGGCCTGAGCTTTGGCTGAGCCAAGAGCTCCTCTAGTTCAATCTGTTCTGGACACTCACAATGGAGCAGTGTGAAAGAGTGAACATCAGTACAGATAAGTTCGGAATGCTGATCATGCAATGAACACATAAATAACAGATACTTTTCCAAAACTCATTTATCAAGGAACAAAGAAAGTTGTGGGTACAAGGAATCTCTCACTAACTTTTCCATTGCATGGGATTTTACTATGAGCCAACCACTTTATCCCATACAAACAACAGCCATGGCAAACCTTCTTTGAGTTCTCTGGGATCACAGTGGGCTGTGACATGGTATCTCTCCTTGGGATGCCTCTCAGGGCAGATGCAGAACATCCACTGTTGAGGCCAACAAAGGAAAAGACCATCCACTTGTAAAAGCCAGCAAAGGGCAAAGTGGGTAATTCACTGTAATTAGATTTTGTAAAATCCTGAGGACTATTGGATACCAAAAATTTCCTATATTCTGCAGAAAAGAGAAACTTCTTAATCATAGGTTAACCTCTAGACCTCTATGTGTGTGTGATTTTATTAGAGAGATTTGCTGAGTCCTTAAAAAACCACTGCATTGATTATAATTGATTATTGATCTTTGACTGATTGCTATAAAATCATACAGCTTGATCTTAGAGTTTATCATAATAGTGTTAATGAACTTTAAATTGCTGATACTTTAAAAGTCACATAGGTCCCATAATACCATGTTAAATTAATGTCACTGAAATTCATGTACCCAAATTCTGTTAGAAATAAACTGTTGATAAAGTCTGGGACCAAGACTGGATCTAGCTGCACCTAGACTCCTCCCTGAGAAGGAGTTTAGAGAGCAAGGGGGTCCATTCTGAACCTCATGACTCAATGGGAGGCCTCTCTTGTCCCTTTCATTCCTAATATGTGTGTAAAATCATTCTAGCCCAACTCCAAGTTGATTTTCCTTTGTATATTTCTCCCACATAGTAAGTTCCAGTCAACCTTGCCACTG
Source organism: Todiramphus chloris collaris (assembly GCA_025345505.1). NCBI lineage: Eukaryota > Metazoa > Chordata > Aves > Coraciiformes > Alcedinidae > Todiramphus > Todiramphus chloris. The sequence goes on along the minus strand of JANVCC010000059.1, from coordinate 10,157,427 downwards.
AACTTTTTTAAGCTGTGCTGCTACAAATATGTATTAAAATCACTTTTGCTAATATCTTTTGGCAGTGATTCTTTAAGTGACATAAAACACTCCTCCGTGACAGATCAATAAGTCGTAATGACAAACAGGGGACCCAAAGGTGATCCATGAGAAGATTTAGGACTAGCTATCCATCAGTGACACAAGCTTCCCATCTGTTCGCAAATGGAGAATAAGGCATTGCTTTGAGAAATCAGAGGTGGTCAGATTTTCTGCTGCTCCATAGCAAGGCATAGCACAGCATTTGATGCACTATTCTGAATATGACTTGAAAAAAGAGAAAAAAAATAAAGAGTTGGACAAGGAAGTGTGTGCTCCTCAGCTGGGAACATGTCCGACTGTATGCCCGAGGAAGGAAAATCATAGAATCATAAAATCATAGAATGCTTTGGGTTGGAGGAGACCTTTAAAAGTCATCTAGTCCAATCCCACCTGCAGTGGGTGGACATGTCTTTTACTACATCAGAATGCTCAGAGCCCTGTCTAACTTGACCTTGGATGTTTCCAAGTATGGGACACCTGTCACATAAAATCATAGAATTGTTTTTGTTGAAAGACACCTCTAAGATCATCAACCATTAACCCAACACTGCCAAGTCACCATGAAACCATGTCCCTCAGCACCACATCTACACAACTTTTAAAAACTTACATGAGTGGTGACCCCACCACCTCCCTCGGCGGCCTGTTCCAGTACTTGATATCCCTTCCTGTGAAGAGTTTTTTCCTAATATCCAACCTAAATCTCCTCTGTTGCAACTTGAGGCCATTTCCTCTTGCCCTGTTGCTTGTCACTTGGGAGAACAGACTGACCCCAACCTTGCCAGAAACTTCCTTCAGGTAGCTGTAGAGAGCCATCCCTCTAGGCAACTTGTTCCACTGTGTGACCACAGTCATTGTAAAAAATTTCTTCCTCATATCTAGTCTAATCTACCCTCTCTTAGTCTAAAACCATTAATCCTCATCCTATCACTGCACTCCCTGATAAAGGGTTCCCCCCCTCGTCTTTCCCGTAGGCTTCCTTTAAGTACAGAAAGGCTGCAATAAAGTCTCCCTGGACCCTTCTTTTTCTCCAGGCTCTCCCAACTCTCCCAGCCTTTTTTCATAGGAGATGTGGTCCAGTCCTCTGATCATCCTTGTGGCCCTCCTCTGGACTCAATCCATTAGGTCAATGTCCTTCTTGTACTGATGGCTCCAGAGCTGGATGCAATACTCCAGGTGGGGTTTCACCAGAGCAGATTAGAGGGGCAGAATCACTTCTCTTGACCTGCTGGTCATACTTCTTTTGATGCAGCCCAGGATTCAGTTGCCCTTCTCAGCTGTGAGCACATATTGCCAGCTCATGTCCAGGTTTTCATCCACCAGTACCCCCAGGTCCTTCTCAATCCCATCATCCCCCAGCTTGTATACTTATGAATATACTTAAGTATGTTCATCTTTCTTAGGTGGTGATGAATTTTTGTCTTTACTTACAGCAGGTGGCACTTTGCCACCTCAGTTCCTGTCCAGTGGTCCATTGACTTGGGAGGTGTGGGAACAGAGGTTGCCAGTGAAGAATGAGACAAAAACATTAAGTACCACAGACTTCTCTGAGTCTGTGGTTACCAGTTTGCCAGTCTTGATCATCAAACAGGGTATGCTTTCTTTGATCTTCCTTTTCTGGTTGACATGCCTGTAGAAGCCCTTCTTACTGTTCTTTGCATCCCTTGCCAAGTTCAGATCCAGCTGTGCCTTGGCCTTCCTGACTCCATCCCTACACAACCTGGCAGCACCCCTATACTCTACCGAGTACACTTGTCTCTGCTTCCACTGCCTGTGCATTTCCTTCTTGCTCTTCAGTTTGACCAGCAGGTCTCAGCTCAGCCATTCTTGTCTCTTCCCTTCCTTGCTTGATTTCTTACCCCTGGGGATTGAAAGCTCTCATGGATGAGGCCCCATCTGGAATACTGTGTCCAGTTCTGGGCACCCCAGTTCAAGAAGGACAGAGAGCTACTGGAGAGAGTCCAGCGCAGGGCCACCAAGATTATTAAGGGAGTGGAGCATCTCCCTTATGAGGAGAGGCTGAGGGAGCTGGGTCTTTTTAGCCTGGAGAAGAGGAGACTGAGGGGGGACCTCATTAATGTCTATAAATATGTTAAGGATGAGTGTAAGGAGGATGGAGCCAGGCTCTTCTCAATGTCATCCAATGTTAGGACAAGAGGCAATGGGAGTGAGTTGGAGAACAAGAGGATTAGGGTAAACACAAGGAAAATTTTTTTCAATGTGAGGGTGACAGAGCCTGGAACAGGCTTCCCGGGGGGTTGTGGAGTCTCCTTCTTTGGAGACGTTTAAAATCCGCCTGGACACTTTCCTGTGTGACTTGGTCTGGGTGACCCTGCTCTGGCAGGGGGATTGGACTAGATGATCTTTCTAGGTCCCTTCCAACCCCTAACATTCTATGATTCTATGATTCTATGCTCTATGGAAAGCGTCCTTGAAGGTCTGCCATCTCTGTTCTGCTCCCTTGTCCCCAAGGACCATTTCCCAGGCGTCCTACTGACTAACTCCTTCAAGAGCTGGAAACTTGCTTTCCTAAGTTCAGGGTCTTGACTTTATTCTTTGCTTGACCCATAGCCCTCAGGACTGTGAACATTACCAGTGTGTGATCACTGCAGTCCAGGCTACCTCCAATCTTGGTGTCTCTGATGAGCTCACTTGCATTGGTGACCATCACGTCCAGTATCATATCTCCTCTGATCAGGCTGTCTATTACCTGACACAGCTTTTTTTTTTTTTTTTTTTTTTAATCCCCCTCCCCCTTCAGGTCTAGTTTAAAGCCCTGTCAATAAGATCTGCAAGCTCCTGAGTAAAGACCCTCTTAAAGGTGAATTCCAGATGACTAGAAAGCCTGGTGCTGTATAGGCCATCCCATTATCAAAAAACCTCAAATCACTGTGGTAAAAACACTGGGAACATCTGTTTCTTCCAATGTCACTGCCTGTACCTGAAGGGAGAGAGGAAAAAATTACCTCTGCTCCAGATTCCCTCATCAACCATCCCAAGGACCTGAGATCTCTTTTGACTGCTCTTGGATTATGGGTTGCAGCTTCATTTCCACCAACATGAGAGATTAGTAATGACTAATAGTCTGAGGGCCATACCAAGCTAGGAAGTTTCCTAGCAATATCCCTAGCTCAGGCTCCAGGGAGGCAGCAAACTAAGAGGAGGGCCTGCCTGGCATGTTGGACCCTCTGTTCCCTTCAGACGGGAGTCACCTACAACTGTAACACTTCCTTTCTTCCCTGTGAAGGTCATCATGATATGGGGGAGGAGGGAGGTAGAACTTTCTGACCTTGGAGACACCTCTGGTGTAGGTGGACCATCATCCACATCCTCCATTGACTGGCCTTCCATATCCGTAGGCTCATAACTATTGTATAGAGGACCTGAGGGGAGGAGGTGGGCAAAGAGGGAGTTCACGTGACACCTGACAAGTATGGACTTGTCTTTTTATTGAGGCTACTGCCTTCAACCTGGCAAGGAGACAATATAGGGGAGATGTATAGAGAATCTGGATAACATCTTTGAAGAGAGAATTTAAAACATGCTTAGAAGAAGATCAGTGACAGGATGCTAGGGCTGTTCTGTGGGATAGCCCACCCAAGGATTGTGTTTAGATATCTGCTGGTTCTTTATGCTCTCCAAGTGTTCCTTTCTACCTTGCACACAGCAAAGAGAACCAGCCTGAGACATCTGGACCACAAGTATCATGCTAGCTCCCATCAAAACAGTCAAAAGGCAGAGTGGCACCCTTTCCCTGAGATAGCTAAGTGTTGGCTTTTCCCTGAGGTAGTCCCATATACATTATAGAACTACAGAATCATCTAGGTTAGAAAAGACCTTGAAGATCATCGAATCCAACCATTAACCCTACTGTACTAAGTCCACCACTGAGCCATATCCCCAAGCACGACATCTAGATGGCTTTTAAACACATTCAGGGATGATGGCTCAACCCTCTCCCTGGGCAGCCTGTCCCTATGCCTGACAACCCTGTCAGTGAAAAATATTTTGTCCTAATGTCCAGTTTAAACCTCCCCTGGTGCAGCTTTGAGGCCATTCCCTCTTGTTTTGTGATTAATTACTTGTGAGAAGAGATCAGTGCGTACCTCTCTACAATCTCCTTTCAGGTAGTCTCCCCTCAGCCTCCTCTTCTTCAGACTCAATAGCCTCAGTTTCCTCAGCTGCTTCTCATAAGACTTGTTTTCCAGGCCCTTCACCGGCTTCTCTGACCCCGCTCCAGCACCTCAATGTCTATCTTGTATTGAGGTGCCCAAAACTGAACACACTACTCGAGCTGTGGCCTCACCAGTGATGAGTACAGAGGGACAATGTGTGACTGGTACCACGTAGTGATCTGGCATGGGATTAAGCACTGTGACTCTGGGCAACAAGAAGCCACCTTGTTTTCAGCAAAGGACTTGGTGTGGTCCCTGTTTATATACCAAGGGAAGTTCCTCTCGTTGTGATCCTGTCTGCTTTGACACTGATGCCTCTCCATTCTGAATCTAGTGGTCTGCCCATCATACTGCCTTGCCAGTGCAAAGAGGTGACATGTGGTGGCCACCACTATGAAGTCTCTGCTAGACTTCAATACCAGTTTCTCACTGTAAGCAGATGTGTGACTGACAGCTAAGGGTCATGGACATATCTGCATCCCACACCCCAAGGCACCTCCAAATCTGTTTGGTGCCATCCAGCACCAGGACTCCACTGACTGGGAACTCATGTGAGGGTATGCTAACTGAAACCTTTTAAATTCACAGCCAGGACAATTGAATCAGAGAGAGACTCTTGTTCCAAGGAATATTACCTTGCAAATGAGTCTGGCTTTCCACTGTCAGCCGTGTTCATCAGCCCTCTGGAAATAAAACTGCATTGCTGATAATGTTTTTATCTGGCTGCTGGCCCATGCAGGGTTGTTCAGTCAGGTAACTGGGTAACTCTTGATAAAATAAGTACAATAGGCTTCAGACAATATAACTCCCCCAAAGTTCTGCTATAACTCTTCTGCCTCTAAGCTAGGCTAGCCTTGGGTTTATGTAGTTGTTACTCAGCTACTTTTTGAAGGGGCAGATGATGTAGAGGTGCACCATTGCTATTCACTCACCTACATGTTTAGGAGCACTTTTTGTTCAGAGCAGTTGCTGCGATTCTTACAGGACAGGGGATGGAAAATCTTTCAACAAGAATGGTCTTTGCACAGCCTTAGTCCTGAATGTGCTCCAGTCATGGCAGCCTTTCCCCATGTTCTCCTGGAATTTCCATCACATTAATCCCAATGAAAGATGAGAACATGAATACACCTAATTATTTCCTGACTGCTTTGCAATAACAGCTACTGCTAAAGACCAAGGGGCTTCCTGACTGACAGCTAAAACGAGAGTGTCCTTTTTAACACTAGCTCACTAGAAGCACAGGTTGGAAAAGAGCTCCTGATTCCCTTTAGTAACTTTCCTTACGCCACAAACAGATTGCATTTTAACAAATGTTTTTTAACAAGTTTTTTCTCCCAGAACTGCTTCTCCTGAAGGATGATGAACAGTTTGAAAAAGTTCAGGATCTTTGTGATTTAAGTTGCACGGCTGCCTGTCAGCAAGACCTCCTGTCCACTGGGAATTTGCTCAAAGCAGGGCTCATCAATTTAAACAGTTGAAGTCCCCAGCTGCCCACACTAAAGACAAAGGTGTAGCCAATTTAATTAACCACAGCCTCAAGGAGCATAATTCATTATTAATTTTACTGATATCAATGTCTTGAGTGTAAAAGAGCTTGGAACACAGATTTTTAATCAGGAAAGCAGCTTTGTAAATCTGATAGTTTTGTTTTCTCTTTAACTAATGGCAAGAAAAAAGAAAATGAAAAAGAACTAAACGAATGGATTTGATTATTATAATGGACAAATCTGCCCAAAGAAGTAATTTCTGAATGCTTCCCTGAATCTTTGAAATCTCTTTGGGTTTTACATACATGTACTCCTTCCGCTCTAACCTGATTTTCTCATGCAACAGTTACGGCTGTGACAACAGTCACAGAAATGAAGATAAGCAAAGACTTCAAGAGGTCACATATGTTGTCCCAGATCGAGGTTCTTTACTCAGTGAGCAAAAACCAATCGACCCACAGAGTCAAGATGTTTGTTTTATTCCAGTTCTGTACATAAAAGGGTACTAGGTGATAATTCCCAAAGACAGCACACCGTTTGAGAAATAAACCAGGTCTTATATAAAAAATGACAACAGAGAGGAAACTACAGTAAAATAAATGATTGGTTAGTCATTGTCACTCCCAGCTTTACCTATGAAAACTGAAATTCACTATATCTCCAAATGTCAAGTGTCTTTGTTTGAGATTAGTTAGATGCCAAGATCTGATGCCCACCCATCCTCATCAACTACACAAGCCCACCTGGTTGCAAAACCTGGAATTTTTGTGACTGTTATCACTTTTCTTTCAACAACAAATCCCCCCATTTGAGATTCACAGATATGTTTTACACATTCTGTTAGTCCCACAGAATCATAGAATTGTCAGGGTTGGAAGGGACCTTAAAGATCATCCAGTTCCTACCCCTCTGCCATGGGCAGGGACACCTCCCACTAGAGCAGGTTGCTCACAGCCCCAGCCAGCCTGGGCTTAAACACTTCCAAGGATGGGGCTTCCACCACCTCTCTGGGCAACCTGTGCCAGTGTCTCACCACCCTCCTGGGGAAGAAATTCTTCCTAATGTCTAACCTGAATAGACCTATCACTAGTTTTAATCCATTCCCTCCAGTCCTGTCACTGCCCGACAGCCTAAAAAGTCCCTCCCCAGCTTTCTTGTAGCCCCCTTCAGATACTGGAAGGCCACAGTAAGGTCTCCCTGGAGCCTTCTTTTTTCTAGACTGAACAACCCCAACTCTCTCAGTCCATCCCCATAGGAGAGGTGCTCCATCAGTTTCTAAAACAAAAATTTCTTACCTTCTTTTTTTCTCTGTTCCTTTGATAAAGGGATTGTCCTCTGCTCTGGTCATCATTATTTGCTAAGGGTTCCTATTTCTTACTATTTGCATAAGCTAGAACATATAGGCAAGCATTGGATTATACAGTAACAAAGTGTCAACATTACCACTACCAAAATGATAATCACAAAGAATTGCTTCAAGCAATTTAGATGAGGTAACTAAAAAGTTAACCAAGAAGAGCCTATTCCTTCCTGTTCATAAAATTTTGAAGCCAAACACTTTAAGTTCTGAAGCTTTTTCTCTATCAGTTGGGAATTAGCTGAAAGATTAAAACAAGACATTCCTTTAAATTCCTCACACCCATGATTATATTATAGAATCATAGGGGTTGGAAGGGACCTCTGGAGATGATCAAGCCCAACACCCCCTGCCAGAGCAGGGTCACCCAGGGCAGCCCACACAGGAATGGATCCAAGTGGGTCTTCAAAGTGAAGGAGACTCCACAACCTCCCTGGGCAGCCTGTTGCAGTGTTTGTCTCAGGAGCAAGTAATCAATAGCAGCTCAGTTTTCTAATGTGGCTTCTCTGACTTGTGCCACCTCTTAAGTCTGCAAGGTGTCGTTTATGCATTTCACTAATGCACATGCAGTCTTTTTCATTATATGGTTCATAGAGACTCCCACCTTAGGAGCTAAAAACTCAGCAGCTGCTATTTCTCCTGGACTCCAGAGAATTACTTGTGAATCTCAGTCCGGTGGTAAGCTTGAATTTGTCATTTTTTTTTTTCTGTCTTATGATTTCACTTACTTGAAAATCTTTTCTATCAGCAAGGAAAGACATTAATCTTCCTATGGGATAGGGTACTCAGGTGGTATCAGCAGGAACATAAGTATAAGATATTTTCCCACAAGGGAGCAACCATCCTAAGGGGAGCTTTGTAAGTCTCCATGCATACCTTACTGATTCTATCTTATTACACTTTAGGGGGGCTTCAAAGCAACATAAATTTTCACATTTTGTGGGTGGGGGACAGTTCATATATTGCACACACCTTTCTTCAGGAAACATTCCCTTTATCTTGATTCTCAGCACTCCTTCATCTCTTATTTCAGTAATCTTTCTCCAATTATATATTTGGCAATAATTCATGTCAATTTTAAAAGTTCTAACAATAGTATAGGTTTTTAAAAACTGCAGAGGAGTTGGTACTCCTACTAAATAAGAGGTGAACACTTCTACTGATATTCTTACTGATAGACAAAAGCTGATGATATTGATTATATTTTTAGCTAAATGTTCACAAATGTTTTCACTTCTGTCATACTTGTGGGTGAGCACCATATTTATATAATTCCAATTTAGTCTTGTGTTGAATAGGAAAACTAGTTTTGTCGTCTTTGTTTTTGGAACAAGAGTTTCAGATCTTCAGTGAGTTCCACCTGCCATGGAGTTGTCTTTGAATCTGCTTCCAGTGAGGTGCTTTGGTTGTGCTTTTCTGGTGTGGCCTTCACTTGAGTGTTATGGGTTCATTGTTTGATTCCTTCCACTTTGACCACTGCATTGGTGCTTAACAAAACAATGTAGAGACCTTTCCACTTCTCCTTTAGTGGTTAATCTTTACAGGTCCAGATTAGCACTTGGTGTCCAGTTCAGAAAAGATGTACATGAACATCTAATGAAACTGGCAGCCATTCCTGAACATACCTGTGGAGAGAAGATAACACAGTAGACAAAAATAACAAATGTTGCCTGACCAAATTTTCCTCATTTACATACATTTGACTCCTTCTGTCACCAGCTCATTCACTGGGTATGGTTATATAATACATTTTGAATCATACATAATTATGTATTATAATTAGATCATAAATTATATTAAAAGTACATTATAATATATATTTATGTATTAAATTATTGGATTATAAAAATTATATTATGTAATAGTATATATATATAATTATTATACAATAATTCAAATGAGCTAACACCCTCCTTGGCCCTAGGGTCTAGCCTAAATCTTAGCAGAGCTACTGGCAGTACTTCTGGCCATTTTAGGTGAATTTTCTGACAAACTTTAGTTTATTGTTTCTTTAATGTCTGATTCATTCTTTCTACTTGACCGCTTGATTATGGTTTCCATGTTGTGTGTAAGTCCCACTTAATTTTTAATATCTTCGCTCCTCCTTGGGCTATTTCTTATACCAAGTGTGACCCATTATCTAAGGAAAGTTCCTCAGGTCCCCCCACAATGGGGAATCACACCTCAAGTAGAATTTTTACATCTTCTCTAACTTTGTTGGCTCAGCAAGAAAAGGCTTCTGGCAATTCTGTAGAAGTGTCCACTATCACCAGTATTAATGGAAACCTCTTCTGGGTAATTCTGAAAAGTGTATTTGCCAGTATTCTCTGGAATTCATTCTTTCCTTTGTTTCTCCTGGTGGCTGTTTTGGTTAGATTTTGGGGCTATTTGCACAGCACACAGGACACCTTTGTACCACCCAATCAGCGGTAGCTTGCATTTTGGGTCCTATTGCAAAGTGCTTTATACTATTTATCATGGCATCTTCACCAAAGTGTGTTCCTTCAAGCAGATCTTTCATCAGCTGTTCAGTCATTGGTTTTGTTATTAGGATTTATTTATTGGGAGTTTTCCACCATCCATCTTTTTGCTTTTTACACTTGAACTTTTCTGCCAGTTGGAATTCCTTTGAAGTGTAACTTGGTGACTGAATCGGAACTGTTGCTTGGCGGATGAATGCTCCTGGAAAGTTCTTCAGTGTTTTCCCTGACTGGTCAGTTCAGGGTCCCCTGTCCTGGCCATCCCTCCCTGCAGGTGCTGCCTTTTCCTTTCTGAACCCCTTAATGTGATGCACAAGCCCCAGCAGTGGCTTCGGTCTGCACCCCTCCTGGGTACTCACTCTGCCCATGGGATGTTCTCACTGCTGGGAGCAGCCCCTGCCTTTGCCAACAGCTGCTGCCTGCAGACAGGGCAGGGGGAGAAGAGCTGAGCTGGGCAGGAAAGGCACTCAACGGAACTATTCCTGTTCTGACTCAAACCAGGATAAATCCTCCTTTCCCCTACTTCCTTCAGCTCAGCCACCAGGATGAGCAGATCGCTCATCTGGTGGCACCACACACAGTTGTTGTCATTGCTGCCTCTGTTTCCAGTGCAGGCTCAGGTGCTTCCTGCAGACAGAGCCCTGCACACCCACGTATTTCTGGGGAGCTATGTTTAGGTTGACACATTTCTTCTGTCAATGGCTTTCAGCCAGGCTGCAACCATAGCTGGGTCCTCTTCTGTGAGGGTGATGATGACTAGTTAGGTTCATCCCTCAAGACAGGAGAGGGACCAGTGACAGCAGTTGAACGTACCCCCTGTCCCAGCAGAGCTCTCAGCACCCTGCCCCACGAGCAGTTCCAAATCTGGGTTCTTTACCTAGTGTGCAAAAAGCAATTGACACACAGAGTTGAGATGTTGGCTTATTCTTTTGTCCAGACTGAACAAACCCAACTTTTTCAACCTGTCCTCATAGGAGAGGTGCTCCAGCCCTCTTGATCATCTTTGTGTCCCTCATATGGACCCACTCCAACATGTCCATGTCCTGCTTGTGTTGGCAGCTCCAGAGCTGGATGCGATACTCCAGGTGGGGTCTCACAAGAGTGGAGTAGAGGTGGAGAACAACCTCCTTCAACCTGTTGGCCACACTTCTTTTGGGGCTTTCTGGTCTGTGTTCACAGATTGCTGGCTTATATTGAGCTTTTCATCAATCAGCACTTCCAAGTCCTTCTCTGCAGGGATGCTCTCAACCCACTCATTGCTCAGCCTGTACTTGTGCTTGGTATTGCCTCAACCCATGTGCAGCATCTTGCACTTGGCTTTGTTGAACTTCATGAGATTGGCATGGGCTCACCTTTCTAGCCTGTCCAGGTCCCTCTGGATGCATCCCCTCCCTCCAACATGTTGACCACACCACACAGCTTGATGTCATCTGCAAACTTGCTGATGGTGCACTCAATCCCACTGTCTATGTTGCCAACAAAGATATTAAACAGAACTGGTCCCAGTGTGGATCCCTGAAGAACAACTCTTGTTACCACTTGGACACTGAGCTGTTGATCACAACTCTTTGAGTGCAAGCATCCAGCCAATTCCTTATCCACCTAGTGGTCCATCCATCAAATCTGTATCTCTCCAGTTTAGAGACCAGGTTGTCATGCAGATCAGTGTCAAAGACTTTGCACAAGTCCAGGTAGATGATGCCAATTGCTCTTCCCTTGTCCATTTTTGCTTTTACTCTATTGTAAAATGACACCAGATTTGTCATCTGACCAAATTTGTCAGATTTGTCATGATTTGCCCTTAGTGAAGCCATGCTGGTTGCCACAAACCAACCAAATAAGCCAGGTCTTATATTAAAAAATGACAAAAAATGTATCTACAGTAAGGTAAATTAGTGGTTAGTCATTGTCACTCCCAGCTTTACATAAGAAAACTGAAATTTACCATTCTCTTATCTCCAGATGTTGACTGTTTTTGTCTGAGATTAGTTAGGAACCAGTCTGATCCCTCCCCCCTCCAGCTCATCGACAACACAAGTCCACCTGGTCACGAAACCTGGAATTTTTGTGATTGTTAACTCTTCTCTTTTGAGAACACATGGCTGTGTTCTTGAACACACAGTACAGAAGTAACCGTATCTGGATTCAGTAACATGCTTCTTGAAATCCTTTTGGAAATTTATGTCACCAGAAACTCCACCACTTCTCTGCATATCAGCCACCAGTATCAGGAGGAAGATTTTCCTAATATCTAACCTCATTTTCTGTGCTGTAAATTAAGCTTATTAGTACTTATCCTGCCTTTGAAGAAGCAGAACTGATTAGGAAGTCACATTTTCACTCTGCAAGGAATTCCAGCCTCTGAATTCTGTTGTTATTCTAAACTAGAGCAAGAAACCAGACTGTTGTCTTTTTCCTCAAACTTAAAAGTCTAATCTTGGATTAGGATAATCAAAATATTTTCAGTAACATCAAACAATTTGTCTAAACTCCTTTCATATAATTATCTCCATGTAATCATTCAAATAAAATTTTTAGCATTATCAAAATGAAACAAGCTGAAATTGCTAGTGAAACTTTTACATACTTGTGGCTTGTTTGTTTTTCAAATAAACACAATATTTCAAATCAATCCAATAAATCTGATGTTACTCATTCTCTGTTGTAAGAGATTTCTAAGACTTTGGTAGATTACAGTCAGTAGCTTCCTTGAAAATTTTATTTTTTCTTTTGCAAGGGCAGAGATTATAGCTAATAGCTTTTTTAAAAGAGAAACTTGTTATTTTCAGTGAAAACCTGTGTTAAAACACTACATGGAAATCATGACAGAATAGGATTTTATTGCATTTTACTGAAGTTCTTTTACTAATACCACCAATCTCTGAAACCTTAGTCTCAGGATAAATTGAGACATATGGGTATGAAACTGATAGAGCTGAGAGAGGAGATTTTCACCAGAGATCTGTAACACCGTTGAAGTCATTGATGTTGTATTCTTTTCTGAGCAGAAATGTTGGTATGGAGTAGAGGCAGAGGAGGGGGAATAACAGATCTACTTTCTGCCCTTTGAATTGTAAGCTGAACACTTGCGCCCTAGGAGCATTCCAACCATTGCACATAGTGGAGCATTACTAATGAGAGATGGGGCACAGCCTTTTCCCTGGAGTGTGTGTAGAGATTGGGAGAAATGTCTGAAAATTACACTTAGGGAAAAGCAGAACACTTTCTATTTCAGTGTAGCAAATAGACAAAAAATGGCTTGTAGTGTATGAAAGAACAAACCTACTTATTTTTAGTCTGTGTTTTCCATAATAAAGCTGAGCAGCATGATTTAACAGGCTCTGATCTTACAAAACCTCAACCTTGGAGTGGACTCCCACAGCCCCAGTCAACCCACATGACTAAGTCATGCTTGCTGCTTTTCTTTTACCAAATAGGACACTTCATCTACAGGCAGACAGAAATAATACCCCATTGCACTGCTGCTCCTTGGTGAATCTGGATATCTGACTACTAAAGATTACTCATTGCCACTAGAGCTGGCAGCAACCTGCTTGTCATTGATATAACATCAGCATAACAAGAGAAAAACAGAACAACAGACGTTTATCCCAGACCAGGATCTCAAATGGCTGAGTAGACTAAATGGCTTCTTCTGTTCAAATTACAGTTTCAACAAAGCCCCTAAGGAAAATACAGATTCCAGCCTGGTGCTTCATGTTCAGAAACACACATCAGTGCTTACAGTCCTTGCTAAATCAAGCTCTCTCTTATGGCTCACCCAAATTTCCACACACTTCTAGTGAAATCTCCCCTTGTAAAGTGCTATATCCTACCACAACACATCACTGTTGGTCCAAGTGAGACACAGTACTACTTTGTACCTATTTCTTCCCCTAAAGTTAAGGGAGATTACTGACTACATCACATGCTCTGTTAGCTGACATATTGCATCCTCTTGCACAGGGTTTTACTGCTTTTGGGGGCAATACTGCTTAATGCCACCAAAATACGTGCCATTTGCTACTCTTCCCAAGCCTTCCTTTGCAACCTCTGCTTCTCAATTAGGAGGCCCAGTGATAGTAGAAATGAACACACAATGTGTTAAGCACAGTAGGTAACCATATTAACGCAGAGGAGGTGTCTATACTCTTGCCACCTAACAAAAGAAAGCTGTCATCCGAATTTTAGGATATTGGAGTAACATGATAAAAGAAATCACCAGCCAGATCTGTGAAAACTCATTGACCCGATCTCAATAGCCACTCAAGATTATTAGTGCTCAAACAGCTTTAATTGCAGTCCGTTAGTGAAGGGAGCTTGTAACTTACCTGTGTTAGTGGTGACACCTGTTTCTTTTGGGACTTGCCATTCAGTATTAATAAAAAAAGGAAATAGCTGAATTTACTGACAGTCAAAATATATACTTCAGGGTTGCCTTTAGAACTGTTGAGAAACAGCTAAGCACCTAATTTCACTGATTTCCAGTGGTAGAAACTATCAAATTTTCAAAGGTGCCTTAGAAATTATCTTCTTTAACTAACTGTAATCCATGATTCTTGGTATCTTAACCTGAGTGATTATTTTATTCAAAATAAACAGAATACAGTTCCTTAAAATTAGGGTGGTGTGTTTATTTTTTTCTTTGGTTTTGTTTGGTTTTAGTTTTGGTGTGTGTGTGGTTTTGTTTGTTTGGTTTTGGGGTTTTTTGTTGTTTTGTTGTTTTGGTTTTGATTTGTTTTGATTTTGAGGTTTGGTTTGGTTTTTGTTGGTTTGTATTTTTATTTTTCTGGACACATTTCCTTTCCTCTATTATGGTTTAAACATGTCTGATGATTTAGGATATGCTAAGTGCTTCTGTACACTCATTTTTTGCATGTAGAGAGGCTCATTTCTCCTCCCAGGAAAACATTACATAATTTGTGAAATGAAATGCTAAACTATTGTGTGCACAAAGAGAATGAACCCCATCTGCCTTTGTGTTCCTTTCTTGCACTATATCCACTGTGATAGGTAGTGAACACATATATAACTTTGTCTGGAGTCAGACAATTTCATCCTCTACTCAGAATTCTTCTTATTAGATGAAATGTTTGAGAATTCACCATGCTTGGGGAAAAAAAAAAAAAAAAAAATTGCTAGGTTCTTTACATTGAATATATGTAACAAAACATCAGGAAAATTATAAAATACCTATTTTCTCTTAATGTTGACTTTACTTTCTGACATTTTTTCCTAGTTTTCCTTTTACACCATCATGGGACATTGTTTTTCATTTGACCTGCCTGAGTTCTGTCAACTCAAGTCTTTTATCAGAATGGACATCATCTGATATTTTCTTAAAGACTAAGATCTGTGAGTCCCATCATTATGTGAAATTTCTCTTAAAAGAAATCAGTTTTTCACCCATTGTCTTGGAAGTTACATTTCAACAGAAAAATAAATATTTATGTTATAAAAATGTCCTCTCAGTCCCAAAAAGCAGAAATAGCCTCAAACTCAATTCCAAATTTAATAGCACATACATATACAGAATCATAGAATGCTTTGAGCTAGAGGGAACCTTTAAAGGCCATCTGGTCCAACCCCCCAGGGACATCTGCAGCTAGAGCAGGTTGCTCAGAGCCCCATCCAACCTGACTGTGAATGTTTCCAGGGATGGAGCTTCTACATTTGTAAACATGTACATACATATATAGAGACAAATACACGTATGTATAAAAATTAAGTGAATTGGGAGATTTTAAAAATATTTTTATCAGGCATAACCACAAGTATACAAACACCTTTGTAATTTCTATGGTAACAGAATGTGTGTGTTTCCAAACTGAAAACTGAAGGAACAATAATTTATAACTCAGAGAAAAAAAAAAACCAAAACAACTAGTTAAACCTGAAAAACAAATGAACCATAATGATTCATTCTTGGACTTCACAACTCTAAACCACCTTAAAAATAGGAAATAGATTTTGATAATGTATAATGATGTCTGTGTGTTGTAATGTTACTTATTTAAAGACTTATGGTGGAAGCCATAAAGGTGTTTGGGAATTATAAATGTTCCTCTTGAAAAGCCTCAGTGACTGGACAATTCACACACATTTTCCCAAACAAAGAACAGCCACCTACATTATCAAGACATCATACTAAGAGCTAAACTGAAAGGAAAATGGTAATTTAATTTATTTATTTGAGGTATAAATATCCATGATTATAGCAGTGTCCTTGCCTAAGTTATTTCCCCCCACCCACAAAAAATGTCCAATTATATCTAACCTACAAATTCTGCTCTAAGAAGATTAACAGCTGGATTCTCGGGACTTCAAACAGCTCAACTTTTTGATCCTCTGCCTTAACAGCTAAAGTGACATCCACAGATTTACTTTGAAAAAAGTAAATCTAATGGGCTGTAACCTCACTGGCAAGCATTTATTTACTGTAGGCTGTAGATGCTGCTCATTCCTCTTCTCTGCATAAGTAATTTTCCTTAAAATTCAGCCCTGTAAAAGACTAGGAAAGAACCAGCTTTTAATCCTAAGGAAAAAATGTTTTAATTTCTTGTTCAGATACTGACAAGAATGAAACAGTAAAATGCTCTGCAACTGTTACTTTTCCCTTCTTCCTCCAGCTTCTGTAATTTGATGTAATCTTTTCTTGCACTTTTGTATATGCCCATAATGTTAATTACAACAAACATGTTAGTCATGTCCTTTGTTTCTAAGCTGTTTTGCACCTAGTTTAATGACTATGGAATATATTATTTCATTTAAATGTGCTCTATGCTACCAAAGATCTCTGAGTATCATAAGAGCAAAGGACTTCTGCTACTACAGTAGAGGAAATAAACAGTTTTATACCTTGTGATACCTTATGCCCAAATTGATATAACACATTGAGACAAAATTCTCATCTTGTGTTTCTATCTTTCCTGAACAGTAGGACTCAATTACCTCTTCCAACACACTTGTTAACTTCGCCTTGGGCCACCCTCCAGATAACTCCTCTAATTTTTACTTACGAAGTCTTTCCATTCAGTGGCAGGAGTACATTTTCCCAGTGAAGGAGGCATGTGACAGAGAAGCCCATCAGTACCCAACAACCCACACATATTGGGGCTTGGCTGCACTGGGGTCTGAAATAGCCAAATAGTGAATAGTGCTCCTGCCTGCTTTCATTGGTCTAGTGCCATAGGCAGTTATCTGCTTTGCCCACCTAAACACCAGTATGCATTGTATAGCTTAGGGACACTGAGAAATTTTGGCATTAGGAATATGCACAAGACAGGAAAAATCTATTTTCCATCTACTTAGATCTGATGGCAGGTCAGTCATCTGCTTCCAGTTCATTTGCATTGTGACGCCGTGTGCATCACTGTGCTACACGATGCACGACCCTGGCTATCCTGACAAAACCTTTTGGGTCAGCAGCATCTGCAGCCTGAGGCTGACCTGTTTCCCACAGGCCATTGTGATGACTGACAGGACTTGCACTGCTTTCATCAGCAAAGCTCCCCAGACCTGTGGCCCACTTGCACCGGAAGAGATGCTTGCCATCTACTCTGCCTACCAGAGAGTCTGTGTCTGTGGGTCAGGCAGAAAAAAAGGGAAAGACAGAGCAACAAGGAGACCTTCACTGCTTTTAAAGACCCATCATTTATGAGACCCATCATGTACCATGTATGACTCCTGAGGGTTCCTCCTCCAACCCTGTCTTTTTTCTGTCCTGACACGTCCCATCCTTACTTACACTGCTAAAACATTTCATTTAGATCTTCTCAAGGAGCATAGCTTTCTCCTTCTCCATTATCAATTTGACCATTTGTTTGGTTTTGTTGTTTTGTTTTTGTTTTGGGCTTTTTGTGTTGGGTTTTCTTTTTTTTCCCTCAGTAAAAGCTGTTCTCCTTTCCCTTTCCTCATTGGGTAGTACTACACCACCTTGCTTTGTCCACTATACTCATCTTTTTATTACAAGCCTTTTACAAGCTTGACCCACCTCCTAATATAACATCCACAGGCAGTTCTGCATGCCAGGGAAACAGAGAATCTCACTGTGCTTATGTACCACTGGGATGTATTTGCTCTCTACATAATTAAATCTACTTATTATCTGCTGACATGCAAATTCACAGCACCATGGAGATGTTTAAAGCAGTACCATGACCATAGAAAGACTTTCTGGGGAAAGGGGGATGCAGAGAGAAGTGTTTGTTTTCGTTCTCTCCTTTGGGCTATAGCACCTACTCCCCAGCCACCTACTCCTAAGACAAAATAGTAAACTCTGATAGTTGTGGATCCTTAATTAGGGGTCTGCAGCTAGTGTTTCCTTAGTGTCTCCTATACTTAAGTCTAGAGGAAGAGATTTCTGGGGAAGATATTGCCAGAATGCTGTGTGCCTCTGCCCTGAAATTGGATAAAATCCTAAAATCCCTGACTCTTTGGTCACAGAGATGCTGAAGGTGATAAGCAAGGATATGTAGATGAGTAGCAGCTACTGCTATCCTGTTTGAGAAGTGCATGAATTGATCTTATCACAGGTGCCAATCTAGGGCCTGTTCAACCCTGGACATGCTGATAATGTGCAAGTGCCAGCACAGGATTAAGAAATCTAAGGAAAAAGGCTCATGCCCACAGTGGTGCCTTGGCTGCAGCAGGCATAGGACAGACCAAACCCTCCATTTTAATGGCTTAGCATTTCTCCATTCAGTGTGGATTCTGAACCCCAGGTAGCACTCTACTGAGTCTCTGCAGGTGAGAATCAGGCCATTTGCTTTTAACTTGTTTTATAAAGAAGCAAGACCAGCTGTTTTAGGGGAAGGAGCTGCCTGGAATCTGATCTTCTGTCTGCATTCACCATTTTATCTGTTTATTCAAGTACTAGAGAAGCCATTTCTAAATTTTTTAATGAGGCTGGGAAGAATTCTTGTGGGTACCTCTTACAATCATCTAATCTTTTACTGACAACTTGTTAGTGGGGAACTGACCTGTTGACAGTACAGATTATTTTCATACAAAATCACTATAATGGGAGACACTAAACAATGGTATTTTCATGCATGAGAGATTTTAAAGTCATTGCACTTTTATAGGAAAATGATTGCTGCAAAATATTTCAATGGCTATAACATGGATCTGTATTTACAAAGCAGGCACAGTCTTGCCGACAACAGTATTACCAGCTCTATCTGGAATAGACAGATGGAACCAAATTTGCATTCCTAATAGGACCATGATGAAGAAAGATGCTTACTTTAGATCCACAATCTTCTCCAAGAAGAAAGTTGTTTACCTTGAAAGCAGATCATCCCTAGCCTCTGGATGCAAGGCATGCTGAAGTTTGGGGTATTCCAAATCTATAACTGAACGGAGTAATGAGGCCACATCACTAGTTCTTCTCTCACTGTTAAGAAATCAGTTCAAGCAGAAGGTGTACTGTCAGCATGGTGTACCATAGGTCCATCTGACACAGGAAATCTCAAACACAGGGAAGAATTAGTCCATTAATATTCTACCCTGAAACCTAGAGGTTTCCTTTTCATCATTATTTTTCTTTTGGTAAAGATCTAAACTGGAAAGGCATGGATTGTGACATGTTAAAAGTGGAACTGAGGCAAGTGGGGAAGGAATTAGGTAATAAAAGTAAATAACACACTTCCTACATTCATCCCAAACCTCTGCAGTGTTCTTCTAGATTTTCAGGAGTTCATAGCATTAAGTCTAACCTACTCTGAAATGCAAGAATCCTAGTGCTACAGACCACTTGTATCTTTGGATGTTTAGGGTGGGATTTCAGACACCAAGATTTAGGTTTCTCAAAGCTGCAGATCAGGACCTAGGTAATTGTTGTGTTTTAGACCCAGAAGGCCACCATGTGGCTGCTCACTCACTGCTCTCTCCACCCCCTGAAGGGGAAGGAGAAGCCAGAATACAAAAACTCATGCGTGGAAATAAGGAGAATTTAATACAATGACACAAAGGAGAAGTAACAACAACAATATAAATAGCAATGGAGTAATACACAAAAGTAATAGAGAATGAAACCAGTGAACGTAGCTGCCCCCGAGCCTGAGCTTTGATGGGTCAACCCCTTGCCTTTATATGACATCATTATGTGATGGTATGACATCAGTATGGTATTCAATAAGCCATTGTTTGGTTCGGTTGTCTATCCTGGCTGTGACCGCCTCACAACTCCTGGTGAAAATTAACCGTATCCTAGCTGAACCCAGGACAGTAATCAACAAAAACAGGCAGGACTTTGAGGGCTGATGGACCCCAACTAGTGTACGTGCTTACATAAACACGGAATTAACCACTCTCAGGATGTCTCTAACTGAATATAGAGGGAGTCTAGACAACCATTTTAGACTATGTATATCAGTTACAGAAGGTTAAAATGGTCAGTGATGAGTAGCACCATTACCTTGTAACCCAAGTCTTGGACACATGGAATTAAAGGATTTGAATAAGGAGTATATATTAATGTACGGTTTGCTCCTGTCTGTCTCTGATAGATGATGTGTGCATTGACCTTTGGGTTTCTTTGGGGGAAGTCTGAACTCAGAAAAATGGGCAAAGAAGGTGTGACTTCCTTGCTAATAGGAACTTTGGATTTGATACCTAGTGCCATAAAGAAACAGAATATATTGTCCTGGATTTCCCTGTCAGGATTACTCTTGCTGCAATAACATTAGTGCTGGCAGCTAATACTCACGGAAGAATGGCTAGGTTTGCTAGGACCAGTAACAAACCACTCATACCCTCTGCACTCCCTACCCAGTTCTACAATAACAGCTTCAGATGGTAAAGCACACTTTTGTCCATTGGTTACTGAGCTGTGATATATTTCTGTCATCAGTGCCAAGGCTCACTGCGACTACAAATAGCCACTTCTTCTTCTTCCTGATAAAACACTGTCACACTGACTCTTGTTCCAGTGTGACAAGCCTAAGTAAAGGCTGTTGAAGTAATAATGGGAAATTCCAAGCAGCCAGAACTGCTGTAGTTCTGAGTAATATTCATTAAGACATATCAAGATCTATAAAGTTTATCTGCTGTCAAAAAATGTTAATGGAGCAGGAAAGACAATTTTCAGGGAGATTACTTGAAAGGTAAACAGAATAAGGATGAGATGAACACTAGCTTGAATTCCTGACTCAAACAGTATCATCCAGCTGACAAAGAAAGTATTGGTTGTATGCCTTTGCTGCTGAAATGCAGTCTTCACTAAAGGGGTATTTTCACCTAATTAAACTTCAGAAGTTTAAGAGTTGAATAGGTCTAAGCTAGTTGCTTTGCTTCCCTTTATATTCTGTTGAGACAGGTACCTCCCGGGTGATGCTTCTCAACCATTTTAGTTACTTGTCTTACAACAGAATGAATCTGTAGATGCTTCTGCCTCATTGCAGGGTGCCTGCACAATTAAGTTATGGTTAGAGAACCATATTTGAAATGTCTAAAGATCAGTGAAATAAATCTTACCTTATCTTTCTAAGTAGGTATCCAACATTGGACAAATTGTCTACCAGGAGAGCACTGCTGATGGGGATGATTTTTATTCTCACAGTTGATTCTGAGTACATTCAGTGATGCTACAATTATGCCACTCTAAGAGAGAGACAAAGTCAGAGCACAGAGCACCAAATGATCTGCATTATTTTTGAAGTAAAAGAAATTCAGTGTTTAAAAAATTATAGTGGAGGGAACCACAAAAGGTACTTGATCCATCTTAGTGCCCAAAGGCAAAACCAGCCTGATGTAATTCAAATCTAACAGATATTAATTTATCTTGTTTATAAAAATCTTGAATCTGCTGCTTCCGCAACTAAGTGTGTCCAGCACTTTAAAGTCTCCATCATGGCCTGAGTCCTTCTGTTGTGTTTGCTGTTCTTTTACAGCAGACAAGAATTTGTGCAGTCTATTAACCAAAGCTGTCCCATGGCTAGTTTTGCTGGGATTCAGATACACTATGTGTGTGAAATTAATGTACCTTACTTTAATTTAGAAAATCTGAGTGTGGTTAACAAATAATTAATAAGGGCAGAGCAACTTGATTCATTTATATGGGCAGCTGAGGTCTGCAACACTATTAAAGTGTACTAGTACCTTACAAACACTACTGATAGAAAACTGTAAAGCATGTTGCAGCCGGGTAGTGAAACCAGGGAAAGAGTAAGGGTAAGATCTACCTCATCTAAGTTAAAGGACAGGCAGTTCCCAAAGGTGATTCAGCCTATGTTAGCTCTGGAGATTAATAAAATTCAGCTGAATCCTTCTCAGAAGATGCATAGCTTTCTCTATTATCTGAATAGGGTGTCTAAACATCTAGTTTAAGTTTTCTGACCTAATGTGAAGTAAGACACTTAACCTTACCCTGTTGAAAGCAAAGAATCCCTTACCCAGTAACTTCATTTCAGATCACACACGAATGGTGAGATGGAGAGCAGGATCAAGCACAGCTTTCCCACATCTACCAGAGCTCCCTTAAGGGCCAGACCATTCTGCCTTCCTAAACCAGGTGAAAGTCTGGAAGTCCTGACTTCTTAACCCCCACACTCCAGTCATCCTGGGAACAGCATTACAATGCAGAAAGAATTAGATTGCCAGTCTATTTCTATTTCTGTTCAGCAGCAAAGTAAGCCATGCCAGGAGCAAGCCAAAGAGAGGCCTCACCGTAGAGCAGATGTCAGTACTGAAATATTAACTAGTGTCCAATGTTTTCCATTTCTGTGAAGCAACAGGACTAGCTCTGCTTGGTAATGGAGAGGAAGATAACAACGTGTCACTCAACATTTTCTATAGTGTCTAGTAAAGGAACTGGAGAAATAATAACTGAACTGAAAGGCAAATGTAGGGTTTTTGCTTTAGAACTATTTTTGCCCACTAGTCAATTTTGATGGACCTTAATAACTCAAACGTGGATAAGAGTGGGTAGACAGCTATTTGCTCTAATATTGTTTATTATTTTCCTCAGCTACTCAATGAAAACTGAATATGCTTGTCATGGTTACTGGTGCCTGCTGCTGCTGCTTTTAAAGCACTTCTGTAAAATACAGTGCTGTGGTTTAACCCCAGCCAGCAACTAAACACTACATAGCTGCTCACTCGGTCCTCCCCAGTCCCACAGGGACTGGGAGGAGAATCAGAAAAAAAGGCAAAACTCATGAATTGAGATTGGAACAGTTTAATAACTAAAGTGAAAGAGAACATAAAATAACAATAAATATAAAATATAATAATAATAAGGAAGATAACAAAAAGAAAGAGAAATAAACCCCAAGAAAACACAAGTGATGCACAGTGCATGTGCTCAGCATCCACTAACCGATGCCAAAGCAGCAATCTGCCCCCTCAGCCAACTCCCTACAGTTTATATAGTGAGTGTGACATTCTGTGGTGAGGAATATTCCACTGGCTCGTGCAGGGCAGCTGTCCTGGCTGAGCTCCCGTCCAGCTTCTTGTACATCTTCTTGCTGGCAGAGCACAGGAAACTGAAAAGGCATTAACTTAGAAACACAGAATCATAGAATGGTAGGGGTTGGAAAGGACCTCTGGAGATGATCGAGTCCAACCCCCCTGCCAGAGCAGGGTCACCCAGGGCAGCCCACACAGGAACAGATCCAGGGGGGTTGGAAAGTCTCCAGAGAAGGAGACTCCACAACCTCCCTGGGCAGCCTGGGCCAGCCTCTGGCACCCTCACAGTGAAGAAGTTTTTCCTCCTGTTGAGGTAGAACTTGCTGTGTTCCATCTTGTGACCATTACCTCTTGTCATACCTCTTGTTCAGTAGCACTACTGATAAGAGACTAGCCCCTTCCACTTGACACCCACCCTTCAGATATTTGTATACATTCATAAGATTCCAACAACAGCTACTTAGCAACAACTAAAACATCAGTGTGTCATCAACATTATTCTCATACTAAATGCAAAGCACAGCACTGTACCAACTACTAGAAGAAAATTAACTCTATCCCAGCTGAAATCAGGACTTACAACATGACCAGTAAGACACACAGTCTCCTCTGATACAGACACCCTTGAGCCTCTCTCATGACTCTGTGGAAGAGAGAGAGAGACAGCACCTTGTCAAGTAAGCCTTCTCTAACATACCTGTTGAGTCTACAGGTTTTGGCAGTAGACCAGTATTTATTAGGTCATCTCCTCTCTGTCATCTAGTGGATCATTGTTTCTTGCAGCCAAACCAGTCAACTAGTCAGCACTGGACTGGTAGACATCCCTACATAATGGACATTATGCATACAGAGTTCATCTCTAGATGGTGTCTGTAATGATAACAACATATCTTTATTAGACTGCATATATGCCTGGGGACTACTGTGCTGTCAGACCCAGATTCATCAGGCTCCTACCTTGTTTTATGTTTGATCTATGGTCAAGAGTGACTTCCTCAGACCCGATGCAATGAGAACACTGTGAATGATTAATTTTTCCTACAAAGCTACATTTCTCCTTCCCTATACTTGTATTAAATACCTACTCTTGAAGCTGTTTCACCTGGGGAATCTCTGCCAGGGTTGTACAGACTGAAAAGGTGACTCACTTGAGTTCTGCTTAGCCATCTGCCCTTCAAAGATGCCCCAGCTGCCCTAAAACCCTTTAAATGTGAGACGTACTTGTGTGAATGCAGCTAGCTTTTACTTCACTGTGTAACTCAAACTGACAGATATTCTGATGGTTCCTATATAAATAGAACTGGGAGGCCTCACAACATGATTTTGCCTTGTTCTCTTCTTCAGGCCCACTGCTGTCTTGCTCAGCAGGCAAAACAATTGTTTTGGCATTGTTGAGTGAATGCAGTCTACAGCAATTTGCTTTCAGTATTGTGTGGCAGTAGTGGCATCATGATCCTTGTAATTGGGATCTTCTTATCACTTTGAGAGGATTGCACTAAGACCTGACAGCACTGTAAATGCTGCCACTGTGCTTGCTTGTGGTCAAGGGAAAGGTGCAGAAGGAGAAAAGTGGTTGTGCATAGGAACCTACACATGCAGTACACAGAGGTGTACAAACTCAGTAGTAACTGCCCACACAGTCATTAAAATTCTGGATTGGGACATCTAACAGAAGTTATAATCAAATGTTACAGATAAGTATCCCTAACCAGTGTCAGCAAATGAGGATGAAGGGGTCCCTGAAGCACTCTAAAGGCTTCTAAGGGCCAGTCTATAATGAAAGACAGTTCAGTTAATCAAGTATTCTGCATTCAATGATTTTAATTCCCTCTTTTTTATTTTTCCTCCCCCCCCGCCTCCCCTCCCCCCCACTACATAAAAGGCTGCAGGTGTGCTGGGTGTATTTGATATGAATTACACTCTTAAGAGGAATCAGCAATTCATGACTGTATTTGCCTTGCTAATGGTGGGCAATGTATGAATAACTAAGTACTTGTAACCTTACACGTTCTGGTCACTTAACTGGGGAAACTATTACTAAAATATACAAAAAGACTCTGCAAACAGGATAAATACAAGTGAAATGTCGCTGTTTATGCCGGGAGCGGAGAGACGCAGCAACATATAA
>JANVCC010000059.1:10086965-10126829 GCA_025345505.1 Todiramphus chloris collaris | reverse complement strand
GAAAAAGAAAAAGAAAAAGAAAAAGAAAAAGAAAAAGAAAAAGAAAAGTAACTTCACTTATTAAAATTCTACAGAGAAAACTTTTCACAGAAAAGTTCAGGAATATTCATTTCACTGTCCTTGAGCACTGTGGTGGCCTCCCCGCATGTGGTGGCTATTATTCATTTCCTGTGCTTTGCTGTCCTTACACATCTGGATCAGGCCTGTGCCTCCATCCTTTTTGCATCACCTTTGGGCATTTTTCAAAAAGTTGGCTGTCTAGATGGTGGTGAGGAGAACTCAAAGCAAGATACTCACTAACTCATGAAGCTTATGGATCCAGGGCTGCTCCTTCCCTGACCAAAGTGCAAATCAAGTATGAAGAATAATTTTTTGTGTGTTATACTGTAGGACTCTATTGTAAGGAGTGCTGCTGTGAGGAACCTATTCTTGTGGCAAAGTTCTCCCAGTGGATTCCAGCCCTGTTGGGTGTTAGAAAATGTGTACTAAACAGAAGAGGCTCTTTTTGGTGCTCAGTACAATAGAAAGGGAAGCAGTCTAGAATGAAGGCTTTTTCCCTTCAATGAAAACGAATTTATATATACATGCTCCTCTTCATAGTTCACATGTCCACTGCAGCTCCAGATTTGTCTCTGTGGTCTCTCTATCATGAGCAGAACACCCAGCTGAACTCCAAAATGAATGACAGTTACACATTCAAAAAGACTCTGCACCTAATAGGATCCCAATCTTTTTTTTTTTTCTAGGAACAAAAGGATTTCTTAAACATTTCCATTCTGTCAAGATATAGCCCCTGCCTAAATCAACTCCGAGTCGAAGTTCTGGGCATGATACTATCTTTGCATCAAACCAGGACTGGGTTTTATAGCTTCCCAATTCAGATTTTGATTAAAAAAGCCAAATCAAACCACAAAACCTTAGGGCTTTTTCTGCCTTTTTGTGCCATGATTTCTGCATCCCTATCTGTGTACAGAACAGTACTTGTAAGTCTGCAAATAACGAACTTCTGAAGGTTCATTTCCACTTGGACAGTTGCCTTCAGGCAGAATCAGGCTGATTCATGCATATTTTAGCATACCAAGTTGCTTTATAAAATATGTATGTCATAATTTCTGAAAGGAGTTTTTCAAAGTGCTGTAAAAATGAAGAAACTACTTTAGGGCTGGATCAGAAAGGAAACAGGCTACAATAGGAATTTATCAAGGCATCTGCCACAACAATTTTTTCAGAGTCAAATTAATAGAGAGGGTAGGCGAATATCAAGGAAAGAAGCCTGGATTTGTAAAAATCAGTGTGTTTCAGCAGCATCTGCAGTAGCTAAGGCATGAATGTTATTTTGTCTTATAGACAAATATAGGCTTTGACAGTGGAAAGGAAAAGCTTTTTGACCTGAGAACTAAAAATGAATCCATGTATCTAAAGTATGAAGAAGGGCCTCCAAGTCCCTCAAATCTTCAAGCCAGTGCAAGGAAAGTTCTGACTCAACTCTTAGTTGGACAGTTGGATTACTATTCAGAGAAGTCCCTAAGTAACTATATCCATCACAGAGAGTTTCTTGTGCAGCTGACCTAGATAACAGTGACAGTTTATACAGTGCCTAGAGTACAAGATCCTATGCAAAGAGCTTCATCTTGTTTAAGCTACCAAAGTTCTTCTGCTGTTGCTGTAGATTTGTGGATTACACCAGCCTTCTCTACTCTAACTCTTGAGTCTTGCTTAAGTGTTTTGTTTTTTTTCTGTTGTATTGTTGGGTTTCATTTGTTTGTTTGCTTTTTGGGGGTTTTTTGGTTGTTGTGATTTTTTTGTTGTTGTTGTGATGGGTTTTTTGTTATGGTTTCTTTTTTCATTTTGTTTTGGGTTTGGTTTTGTTTTGGTTTTGGGTTTTTTTCTTTGGTTTTTTTTGGGTTTTTTTTGTTTGGTTTGGGGTTTTCTTTCATGCAATGATTTGTACTACTCAGCAAGGAACTACATGGACATACACCTATGTACAAAGACTGGCACAACGTAAATAATTGTAGCATCTCTGACATTTTAATTTCTTATTGGCACTTTGTATTGTTTGCCTAAACCTAGAAGAAAAAGACATTTTAAACAATGGCTGTATCAGTTTCTGTTCCATTTAACCTGCCAGAACCTGTATCTGTCAGTTAGGTCAACACTTCCCACTTAGTACTGGGGGAGGGAATATCTGTCTCTGACTCATTGCCATTTGCCCTTGGGAGGTAGATTGTCCATATGGCTCCAAGTGAGCCAAATAACCAGAAGGCTTCTTTTCTGAGTCATAAACAGCTTGTTGGCTGACTTTAGCAAGGACATGTTTTTGATCATTTGTGCTGTTAACAACAGGTAGCTCACCAGCCAGCATACAAGGAAATAAAAAAGAAAAGAGGAGGTAAAAGCAGCTTGTGCAGCCAGGAGATGGAAGACTGGATCCTGACCTCTGTAACAGTTACATCAATGAGTACACAGCAGTAGTATATGGAGAGTAAAATTTAACCACAAATATAGTGAACAGAACTCATTTAGCAATAATAATCAAGTAGTCCCTTTCCTCTCAACTTTCCACCATGTCTGATTTTTCCTGTTTATGCCTTTTGAACTACAAATTCCTTGAGGTGAAAGTGTGTCTTCCATGGTGGTTAATCAATTCATAGCTGACTAATTTGCATTATGCTTATTGGCATTTACAAAAAGTCAGCACTATATTCTTCTACAAAGTCATTAGTCAGCCTTTTTATCACCCAAATATTACAGAGAGACAGTTGAGAATAAAAGGGGTGTCAAAGGAAGTTGAAAAATCTTGATTTAAGTGTATTTCTGGATGATAGCCATTAAAGAGTAGATCAGTAAGAAAGTTTGATTAGTATTTTCCTGACAATAAACATGTGTGTATGAGAGACAGAAGAAAGAAGAATATTAAAGCCTTTAAGCTTTAAAAGAAAATATCTTTGCACTTATGGCAGCATTTAATTAGTAAGCAGACAAAAGTTGCAAGATTTACATTTATACTGTTTTAGCTGGAAAACAAGGTGCATAATTTAATGAAATTGATTCTTGACCTATGAAAACCAAGAATAAATGATCCTGTCGATGTGTAGAGAAATGCTTCCTGCAAAATCTGTGATGCAGGAGAACACTTCACCCTGTGCTTAAATGTAACCACAACCCTAGAGTTAAGTAATTTATGTCAATTCTTTGCTGAATCAAGGACTATATATGCAATGAAGCAATATATTTGTGAAGTACATCCATGCCTGGACAGAAGAAACAAATCCTGGTTTCTTGATGTAGAGCTTGTAAAGAGGTTTTGCAAGCCTCAGACAGTACAATTCTTCTTTTGCACAGGCCTGTGAAGGTGTTTTGCAACGATGTTCATTATGCAAATAGAATTTACACAAAGCTTAACTAAGCTGTGAACAGAGGTGGGATAATCATGGTTGTCGCCAACCATGTTCAAATTAGTCTTTTTGAGAAAAATCTGAGAGGGTTGGGAATGGGAAGTACAACCTTGCAGGATATGGCCAAGCTCAACACAGAAAGGATGTTTCCTTTCAGCACAAACTGCAGGGCAAACCTATTATCTTTCTATATAACCTTTCTAAAGGCTCCAGCGAGAACTATGTCAGATCCTATATTGTGCCAATTACTGCAGGCCTAAATCAGAGGGGTTACAGAGTAATAACAGAAGCTGCCTTTTACTTCATCATACTTATAACCTCACAATTACCAAGCAAATTTTCAACCCAACCCAGTCAAAACCAGAAGAGCTCCCAAGTCTTTTCTTTGTCTCAACGCTCCTGCTGCTGGCTGATCTTTTGTCTCCTTGTAAAGCTGTTTTTTCTTGCCAAGAAACAGAAGTCTTGTCTCTTGTCTCCTACTTTGTGACTGAACTTTATTTGTAGTTATTGATAAAGGATCCACCATTGCAAATAACTCCAGAAAATCATTAAACTCAACATCTCTTTGACATATTTTTCTACTGCAGATTGTTCAACACCAATCTGTCCCTCTTGGCTTCTTCCATACTAGACATTAGCTAAATACAGTGAAGAATTCTTACTTGGTTTGCACCAGAAGTTGGTTGTGCTAAGAAATCCTTAAAAGTTCCTGACAAGAAAAAAAAAAAAAAATTTCCACATGAAGAATGTGGAGTCAGTCATCCAGTTGGTTGCCAAGGTGAGGATGAAATGCAGGCAGGAAAGAGGTACTGAGGAGCATATTTTTCTGAGAACTTGCTGCCAAAGAAAAATCTATGAGATTATGTGTAGAACAGCAGATTATTTTATTGAAGAACTCTGAAGTAGATTTTATGCAGAATTTAGCAGTGACACCTCTTTATATTCATCTATTGCTTCAGGCTTGAAAAGACTTCATTGCAAAACCCTCCCTCTGCCTGCCCCCCTCCCCCTTCCTGCTGAGTTGAATGCCTGAGCAGATGGTTTCTCATATTCCTCTGAGAACTGTCTTGCCATTTTGTTACCTAAGTTAATTTCAACTTTTATGGCAATGGCACAAAGATCTTATTAGAATTTTGGGGTAGGACAATTCCATAGCTGTGGAAGTGGGTGAAATATTTGAAGATAAAAATAGACCTTGAGTGTTTGCATTTGAAATACTTTTATTTTACTAACATATGTGTCTGCTAAGGACTTGCCTGACTGAGATGCAGAAGCAGAAATCTTTTTTAAAATTGCTTCTGTCCATTGTGTACCCTGTACCCTCCTTTTGATTCATGCATGAAGGCAGATCAAATTATGAAACCCTTTGCCACACAACACTCAGATTGTTTTTTCCTGTGCAAAGGCTTTAAATTTCACCTGCACATTTTAATTAACAGTTGTATCCATACCTTGCCATGAAGAAAAGACTTCTCCGTCCGATGCACAAGATCTCTCTCATCTTGCCTTTGGAAGAGCTTTGGCTAGTCTGGCATACATGTGCCTTCTGCCTAACATTTGCTGACAAGCAGCCTACGGTTTACACACCATCTAACCTCCTGAACAGATGATTCTTTTGCCTCTCCAAATTCATGGTAAGAGACATTTCCAGAAGGATAATGCCTATCGGGAATGCAAAAGAAGCAGAGAGTGATCTCATGAGGTGCACCAGGCAGTGAAGTAAGAAAGCGTAGTAAAGGTCTCCAAGGATGCTCCATTCTTTGACTAGAAGATGGGGAAATAAAACATTTTTTCCAATCCCACATTAAAAGACATTCTTACTTGCCTTAGAGCACTGTTCCTTGCTGCAATTCTATGATACTTACAACTAAGTATCTTAGACTTTTGTTAGCTGTAAGGGTCTGCTGAAAATTAAGATGACATTCTCACACACAGAAAACCTAGCACATCCCCCCTCAATTATGTCTTATGGGTTTTTATATTAACATTTTATATTAAACAGTTAAGTGACCAGTTCTGTAACCAGTAAGAATAGGGGAATGCTGCCCCCGAACATTTTCAAGGAAGGTTTCTGCTTCTTTTTCATAGACATTCAGGTGCTGGATGGGTTAATTCCAGTTGCGAAGTTGCATAACTCAGATTCTAAAGTAATCAATAAAAAACCAAACCACACCCAAACAAAAGAAAAGCTGGGCACTAGTTTTTTAAAATCAGGAAAAATTTTTTAAACACTTAAAAAAAGCTTCACACACAGGAAAACTATTTTTACCATTTTCTGATTCTGGAAATTGATTGTTGTTCTGAAAGAAACTGAAATAACGACAAACTCAACAGATCTAGCAAAACTCATACATCACAAGGACAATAAACCACTCCAATTCCTAATTAATCTTTTGACTGGTGCATGAATGTGAATTGTGCTGTTTTCACTCACATGGAAAAACAATTCTCTGGAATAAAAATCAGTGCTATTTTTCCTTGAGGAATGTAGAATGCTTATTATTATATGTGTTTCTATAGCATTGTTAATGGGTGTAATAAATTATGCCCCTCCTCACCTCCCAGTTTCCAATAGTAAAGAGCTCTGATAGAAGAGACTATTTTTCTTCTTCCAACACCCCTTTTTTTTCTCTTTGCATGTGAGGAGAATGTTTTGCCTCTCCCCCTGAGAAATACTCCCAAACAACTTCTTGTTCAGAAGTAAAACTACCTAGTAAAAGAGATCATCTATTACAGGGGTAAACTTGTTTCACCTCACTCATTGATGACTGCCAATTTAAGACTGAAGTAAATGTCACAGATGTGCTTATAAATCTGAAACATATTTCAGTAACCAGCCTGAAAAGCAGATTGTCTTTGTTTATTGTGCAGAAAAGGCATTCAGTATTCACTTTCCACAGCACAGGCTCCAGAATAATTTCACATTCTTACAGGTATGGGAAAATGGGCTGTAGCATCCATATAAGTCAATTTAAGTGCAATCCA
Organism: Todiramphus chloris collaris; assembly: GCA_025345505.1. Classification (NCBI taxonomy): domain Eukaryota; kingdom Metazoa; phylum Chordata; class Aves; order Coraciiformes; family Alcedinidae; genus Todiramphus; species Todiramphus chloris. The sequence goes on along the minus strand of JANVCC010000059.1, from coordinate 10,120,446 downwards.
TGGATTAGGTCGCTGTAATTTTGGGGTAATTGTTTACCTCATTGCTTGTTGGCAAGCTTTAGTGACAAGCTGGTCACTGAAGAGAGGAATATTGCTTCATAGCACCATATTTAGATAGCTGCTTATTGGGGTCTATGTGTGGGAGCATTTCCAAAAGAATGGGGTGGGACAGAAATTTGTCTAGGTCCAGAGGAGATACCTCTTTACAGGAAGAGTTTTACCCATGCTAACTGGGAACTCCACCAAGATAACTGTTTACCTATGCTAACTGGGAACTCCACCAAGATTACTGTCATACTGAGCTTCAGACCTCAAAATCCACTCTTCTGCAGATGTGTAAGGGAGTAAGTTTCATGTGCAGCTGCTACATGGATGCAGAAAGATTGGCTGTAGTGCCATCTAGTTGCTACATGCCAGGAGAAACAAGTGAAGGCTCAGGAGCTAACTGGAAGAATGGTGTGTCAGGAGACCATGGAAATAAAGTGCAGAGGATGTCATGCTCAACTGCCTGTGGGGTCTACAGAAAGCAAAGGGGAGAAAGTTGAGTGAAAAAGCTTGTCTGCAAGCCCACACTATTTCTCTTAAATTTGCTGAAGGCAAAAAAAGTCTGCAAACAGTGTGAGTTATACATGACCTCCAGAGAAGAGCTGCCAGTGTGAAAAATCTCATAAGGGACTAAGAGTTTCCTGCATGAGCTGAGGCAGGAGCAATCTGGGAGAAGGGAAAGTTGTTCAGGGAAATAGATCTCAGCAGGTTCAGGATTTTATGTTCTGTGGAATTTTTGCTCTGAACTGAAAACAAATGAAAAGGACCAGATAGATCTGATTGCAAACCATGCTCCATGTGTTTTATTGTTTATTCAGAAGAATTTTTTTCCTTTCATAGTCAGGGATTACAATGTGCTACTGTGATTCCACAAAAGCTTCAGAGAAATGTAATAAGCAAGAACATTTGCAGTTGTTTTGGAGAGCGCTACAGAGTTGAAGACAGGCAGAAAGGCAGTCATACAGTTCTCTGAGGTGGACACAGATTTAATTTTTATTGCTACCATTGGATCGCTTTCCCCAGAAGGTAGTAATTATAACAGAAATGAAAAAGGGAGAAAATATCACTCCTAAGTTAGCAGTGTCTGGAGGAAAGTATACTGACTATTGGCTACTTGCTGGTTTCAGTCTGTCCCCAGGTGTCCTCCTCTATTTGTCTGTAAACTAGAAAAGGAGAAAAATGGAAAGCACTTTTGCTACTGAAATAGTCAGCAATACTCAAAATCATCTGCAGGTTGGTTTAATTTCCTTTCCTTTGTTACAGGCTCCTCTCATTTGCTACAGGAGCTGGCCACATGTTATTTGCTGAAAAATTATTTATTTTTGTTATTTTTGGAATAAAATGTGCTTTTCGTGTTAGAAACTGAACTCATAGAACTAACCTAACAATTCAAAGATTTGATTAAATTATTTGACAAATTTTCACCAAAGTTTTTGAATAAAACACTCACCCTTCAGCAGGGTAAGATTATATCCCCATCCCTCTCCACTACACAGAAACAGAGTTCAGTGCTCAGCTGAAGCAGCAAAGGCCTGGAGCTGGTCTTAAAAGCCTCTGCTGATCACTGTCAAATAAACTTCTTCAGTTCTGGCATTCTTGGCTTTAAATTCATCTTTCCCCAGTGTGGTGAACCAATATATCCTGTCTAAATGGCTGCGGCCTTGAGAGAGAGTAAAACTGTCCCTCTGATTCTCGGTCCTTCCTTAGGCACAGCATGGCTACAGGAGGGATGCTACTGGTGGGAACAAGGGTGTTCCCAACAGTCTCAGTTCTACCGCAGCAAACAGCAATACAGATGTTGAAGTTTTAAGGGGGAGTGAGAATTTTAGCTGTGGTGTCTGCTGCTTGCTCTGAAGTACTGCATGGGAGCAATGTGATGCTAAGATGAGCTACTTCCTTCTTCCTCTGGGAATCCCCATGCACACAATGAAATATTCATCTTTTGGTGGTTTAGGAGTTTTCCTGTAGCTCTGACACAAAGGAAGTTGAGACTTTGCTTTAAGTTAGGTACAAACTAAGACTGCTGTGAGAGTCAAAAGTAGCTGAGCTGATGCTGGCATGAGTTCAAACCACAATGTGTTCACGAGTTGACTATCCAGGCAAGACTGCAGATCAGAGTCTATGGCAATTTTCCTAGGATAATTAATCTGTTGAAGCTGTGAGAATCCATGTACTGATTTATAGAACAAGGTCTCTGAGCCTTGCTCATTGGATAATCTTTCCTATAACATTTACAATTTCATGCAGTCCAATAAGAATTTTAAAAGCAGCTTGTCAAGAGTGACAATATTGTTACTATTCATTCTCATCTTCTGTCCTAACTATGGGAAATCACGTGGAAGGATGGAAATTTAACGTTGTAGGAGATCATGAAAAAAGGGTATTCACCCTTAAGACTTGTGAAGGAAATTAACAGAAGAAAAAGATCAGATTAAAACAAACAAGCAAAAAATGTCTTCAGGACTGAGTTGTCCTTTTATAGAGATGTCAGAGGCAACAGCTTCTCCACAGATACAAGTTTAAAAAAGAGATAAATGAATATCTGATAGGGTTAACAAGGAAGATAAAGTATTTGTTTATGTACTATTGATCTGCAAGAAGCATCTGTGAAGGGTTTTCTGCAAAGAATGCAGACATAAGCAATAATAAAATATAGGGTATCTCTTGTAAGAACAAGACCAGCATGATGTTTTGAAGTCTTTTAAAGCTGAAGAAGTTTTTTAGAGCTAATTTGAGGCTTAACATTTCCTTGTACTTTTGCAATTTGTTATGGAAAGCAAAAACAAACTCAAGTTTCTCTCTTGTGGCTCAGACGTGTAATTTTTTAGCATGAGAAAAAAAATTTAAAGTGCTGTTTGCTACCTACCATTTGCTTCAGTACTCAAAAGTATCTCTAGAACAAGAGTTAGATGTAATTATAACCACTTCAGTGTGAGTGAAATTCAAAAGCTCAAAATTACTAATGTAGGAAGAATTTGACCTACTCCTGCACAGTGCCAAGTAATTACAGACTATACAAATACTATCAATTTGAATTAGCTAAAACAATGTCTGAAGTGTTAAAACCCAGCATTCTTAATTTCATTTTTCCCACAGCTACTTCAGGTTTCCTTATACATTTTCTGTGCAGACTTTCCCTTCCTATTTTAGCTGGGTGTCACCAGCTGGCTATATTGAAAAGTGCAAGTAAAATTACTTCATTTATGTTTAATACTCCATATTGAAAAGAAAAAAAAAAGAACAAAACAAAACAAAAAAACAAAACCAAAACCAACCGAACAAAAAAAATCCACACACAAAAAGCCCCCCCAAAATAAACAAATAATCAAACCAAACCAAAAACCCAAAACCAAATAAACAAAAAAAAAAAAAAATAATCAGAAAAAGGTCATACACCAGTGTGTTACAAAGAAACCATAAAACAGATGAAATCTGTCTTCATATCTACAGCAATACATAGTTATCAGACTAAAGAGTTCACGGTTTAAATAGCATAGAAAGGCAAATAAATGGGAGTAAAAATGATGTCCAGGCAGGCAAAGTGATTGGGTATGTCACAAAATAGTTCAAGATCAGAGGTACAGTCAGTCTCTTAAGTGCCCTGAACAACATTTCCTTACTGTCTGCTATCCTCTTTTCTCTAATAACCAAAGAAATGCAGAAACCATTCTGACAAATTATCTTTTTTTATTATTATTATTTTTCTTGTTTGTTTTTTTTAAAAACAATCCTGCCTATTTCCAGTTAAACAATGCTTTGACTTCCTTTCAAAGTAAAGTACTTCTTGCTTTACATATCCTACAGCAACTTAATCCTCTTCTCATTAAACTGGTAAAGTTTTATAAGAACCTTACCTTTTATCAAATGACTCAGGGAACAGAGTGAGTATGAATATTTTGATTAAGAAAGGAAGAAAAATTGCATTGCCCATTATTTAAAAGTACTTTGGGGTTTTTTTTTTTTGTCCCTTCTTGCTTGCTTTTGCCTTTTTTCTCCCCAAAAACCTTGTATAGAAGAGTTAATCCCTCTATAATGTTGACATTTGTTGCAGAATGAGGGAAAGTTTTGGGGTGGAAGGGACCTTAAAGATCATCTAGTTACAAACCTTCTGCACTGGCAGGGACAGCTCCCATTACACCTGGCTGCTTAAGGCCCCATCCAGCCTGGTCTTGAACACATCCACTGTTGGAACATTTACAATCTCCCTGGGCAATCTGTTCCAGTGTCTTACTGTTCTCATTGTGAAAATCTTCCAAATTTCTAATCTGAATCTACCTTCTTCCAGTTTAAAGCCATTACCCCCCATGCTATCACTAAAAGCACACACAAAAAGTCCCTCCCCAGATTTCTTGTAGGCCCCCTTCAGATACTGGAAGGCTGTGAAAAGGTCTCCCAAGAGCCTTCTCTTCTCCAGGCTGAACAACCCCAAGTCTCTCAGCCTGTGCTCATCAGAGAGGTGCTCCAGCCCCCTGATCATCTTTGTGTCCCTCATATGGACCCACTCCAACAGATCCATGTCCTTCTTGTGTTGGGGGCTCCAGAGCTGGACACAGTACTCCAGGTTGGGTCTCATGAGAGTGGAGTAGAGACACAGAACCACTTTCCTCAACCTTCTGGCCACACTGCTTTTGATGCAGCCCAGGATATGGCTGGGGCTCTCTGGGCTGCACTTGAACATTGATGGCTTATGTGGAGCACAACAACCAGTACCCCCAAGCCTTTCTTCTCAGAGCTGCTCTCAATCCACTCATTGCCCAGCCTGTATTTATGCCTGAGATTGCCCCAACCCATGTCAAGCACCTTCATTTGGCCTTGTTGAACTTCATGAGGTTGTCATGGGCCCACCTCTCCAGCCTGCCCAGTTCCCTCTGGATGGATCCCTTCCCTCCTGTGTGTTGACTGCACCACACAGTTTGGTGTCATCTGCAAGCTTGCTGAGTGTGCCTTGATCCCACTGTCCATCTTTAACACTAAAGATGTTAAACAGCACCAGTCCCAGTACCGATCCATGAAGAACACCACTCATCACTGGTTTCCACTTGGACATTGAGCCATTGACCACAACTCTTTGAGTGTGGCCATCCAGCCAATTCTTTTTCCACTGAGTGACTCATACATACAATCCATGTCTTTCCAATTTAGAAACCAGGATGTCATGTGGGACAGTGTTGAACACTTTGCATAAGTGCAGGTAGAAAACAAAAACAGTCTGAAACAGAAAGCAGTCCATGGCAACACATTTATTCTCAGCCTGCACAGATGTCCTGCAGGATTTTATCTCTAATTCTATTCCTATAGCAGAATTATACAGCAGAGCTGTGAAGAAAACAAAACAAAATAAACAACTATTTCACAGAAAATGTTTCAGCCCTATTGCCATTTTTGAGGCTCTTCCTCTGATCAGTAACAGTGATGTATCTCCACTAGCATCCTACAGCTGCACCTGGTTTGTTTCTTTCCTGTTAAATTTCAAAATAAATTTCCACAGGATTCTAAGAAATATTGCATGAATTGTTTTGCTCCTAAGTGCAAATGTTCCAAATTAGAAAAAGTAATGGTCAGTGTTAGTATGTTCTCTATTGCATGTACCACAACATGATTTTTTAAGAGAAAAGCTACATTCCTGCTCCCAAAGATGGAATAGAAGGGCTTCTAGTGGGTGTTACTGAGGAATCCTCACACGGTTTAATAAATAAAAAAATATAATAAATAAGTGCATGGATTGTGAAGGGCTTGTTGTGGAAGGAGTGGTTTCCTTTAGGTCACTTGTTGCAGAATCCTGGTTTAGGATTCTGGTTGCTGCGGAATGAATGAAATTCACCTCATCCAACAGGTAAGTTTATATGGTTTACCAAATAATTTGACAAAGCTCAAATAAATCTGATAGTATTTAGCAAAATTCAGCAAAAGCTAATCAAGGTTCAATTTGATGGCAAGGTCACTACATTATATACCATAAAGCAAATTGATTAGAATGATTTGCTTAGAATACTTGTGTGAAAATATACAGTGTGAAAGTGATTTGGGAGTTGGTCTGAATGATTTTCACAGGGATTGAGAATAGAAGGATAAAGTTAAACCTCCCATTGAGTCACTAGGTTTTCAGAAAGGACCCTCTTGCTCTCTAAACACCTTCTCAGAGACCAGCCTAGGTGTGGCTAGGTCCAATCTTAGATCCAGTCAGCAGTTCATGACTAAGAATATTGAGGAGGCTGGAAGTGAAAGTGGTAGAGGAACCTCCCCTTGGGTCATGAGGTTCAGAATGGACCCCCTTGCCCTCTGAACTCCTTCTGAGAGTGAGGTTAGATCCACTCCTAGTCCAGACTTGGTCAACAGTTTATGTCCAACAATACAGAGTAATGAAAAGGATAATGAATGCCCTCTTGTTGCATAATGAGGTTCAGAATAGACCCCCTTTCTCTCTGAACTCCTTCAAGAGAATAAGGTTAGATCTATCCCTAGTCCTAGTCTTGATCAACAGTTTATGACTAAGAGGATTTGGGTCTTGGGACTTCAATGTAGTGCTTTAACATAACACTGTGTACATAATCCTGAGATTGCAACCATTTAAAGTACATTAGCACAATTGTGGTAAGTTTATAAAAAAACAATGCTTTATCAGTCATTAAAAATAATCAGTTAAAGTCAATGCAGTGTTTCATATAAGATTCAACAAAGCTTGCTAAGAAAACAAAAGCAAATAATACACACAGAGCTATACACAAATACACAGGTTAAACTGTGATTCCTTTTCTGCAGATTATAGTAAATTTGGGCACCCAGAAACCTTTAGGTTGTCATAAAATTCTAGAAATCACCAATACTCATGTTTCTCATTTCCAGCTTGTTACAAGTGGACAGTATTCCCTGTTGTCAGCTTTTGCAAACAGACGATGATCCCCATTATCAAGTTATTGCAAGCAGTCGTCCCATTTACCAGCTTTACCATCAGATGGTCAGTGCTAGGCCTGAGAGGTATCCCACCACAGCCTGTGGTGATCCTGGAGAGCTCCACTTTAGGATGAGTATTTATAGGTCTCAACATGATTGACTTTGGTCAGCATTTTCATCACTACTGTAGCCATCAATCTTTTCAGGCAAACTTGGGACTCTTCAATGGGAGCTGTGTTCCTTTTGTAGGGACCTTTCTCAAGGTATTCAGGAGTTGCAGGTGTGCTTAGAGGGTGGCTAATTGTTCCAACTCATTGAACATATACCCAAGATATATGGGAGTCAAACTGTTTTGACTTGCTGCCCCACTAGGCAGGATCTGAAGGTACCAAGGTATCCCAGCCTCCTGCATTTTATAATTAAACAATGGCACAATGGCTGGTAGCAGTTTCACAAAGAAGCCTAGAAGCCAACACTGCAAAGCAGTGCAAGGAGCGGGGGCTCTGTACCACCACAGGGCTGAGCACACAGCAAGCCCTTATGCTTCAGGTTACATACATGCTCTGAAACTTCACTTTGAAGGCTCATCTTTGAAAACACTGGCTCCAGATTTCTTGCACAAAAGCTTACTGACCAGCCATTTGGTCTCACCAGAATGACCATGACTTAATCACCAGATAATTTTGTCATCAGCCATGCTCTCACTCTGTGATGTTAAGAGCTACAGGAAAGGGCAACAAACACAATTGCACTTTCAGTGAGCAAAGAGATTTGTGAATTAGGAACGAATTCTGATACATGAGGTTTTTTATGTGCCACTTGTGTTTCTATTGATATCACTTATTTTTTACAAAGCCGCAGGATCCATTTTCTAGTGAGTAAATACTTTATGTCTAGAAACTTTTCCATTTAATTATTGACTTGACACTTCTGCCTTTATAGCTGTATTGACACTGTACAAATATTTGTGGGTAATAAGAGCCTACTTTCACCGAATTCTCTCAGAAATTTAGTATTTGAGGAAGGATTAGTGAAAAATCCTTTGCATAAATCATTTCTGATTTTTTAAAGGCCTTCACATTATGTCCCAGTTAGCTACTGAAGTGGTGCAACTCTGCTAGGCAAAAGACTTTCGCTTAAAAAACAGCCTTGAAGGCATGAAGACTAGAGGATGATTGTATTTTCATAAGACAAAGACATCTCAGGCTTCTAACAATAAATTAACAGGGCCTCATGTTCACTGGGCTGAAGCTGCTCACCCCAGAATTAATGGCCTGTTTGGGCTAGTTGATGAGGGTTTCAAGACTAGGATGACAGCAATAAAACCTACTTGAAACATACACAAACATTTTGTAGAAAAGATCAAAGAGTTCAGGAAGTGAATGCTTTCATAAATAAACAAATCTGCAAAGATTGAAGGAAGGACTCATGTGCCCAAGGATGACTTTCTTCGACAAATGTTTTAGAACATAAAAATACTTTAATTTTGTAGGGTGGGGCAAAGCAGGGATTGTATTTCCATTTATTTTGTTTAGAGAGCCTGCTATGCAGATAAATCAGGGATTATACCCACTGATGAAAAAAACCACACTTAATAGGGACAACTCTTGAAGCAGTATATTTGAGCTTTCTGGAAGGAGAACCAGCAATATACTTTGGGTGGGAATGGATATTACTCAGCTACAGCTGCCTGGCAGATAACATGCTATATAGATCTCACTTCTGTTTACAGAAAAGAAAAAACAAACTCATTACTTCAGAAGCATGACTTCATCCTGCAGTTTTTTATAATATCTGAAGATCAGATATCACTGTGTGACATCCCACTCTACTGACTAGTGCGATACAATACCACCAGTGTAAACTGGGTTGGGTTAGCTGAACCCATGTGCAGATTTACAGAGTTCATAGACAGCAAATTATCATGCTACCTAGTACAACCTGATAAAAAAACCTGAATTATTATTTTTGTTTTATAACCTTAGATTAATGTGAGACTGGAGAAGCAGGTAAGGGAGCAAAACTTTGTCAAAGAATTGTCTTAATGCAACCCAGGGTGTTTTACAGCAAACATAACAGATGGCAAACAGTTGGTTGGAGCTGACAACGTTTTCCAGTGTCCTTTGTGTAGACCTGAAAATCAACACCTGCACCCATGAATAAATAGATAATTGCAATGTCCCTTAAAGGCTACAGTCCTCCTATGCTTGCTCACACTCTTGGGTAGTAACTTAGGCAAGCTGTCACCTTCAACTGGTCTCCTGAGACAGTACACAAAGATATCAGGAATGAGGAGAAAAGATCTTCCAGATGAGTTTTGTTTGTCATTTGCAAAACATTTGCTCTTAGAATTTATAAAATTTCTATTCTAGTTTATTTGCAAACCGCTCTTCTCTCATTTTTTGCTCTCAGTGACATCATAAGTGATGAAGGGATTTCATGTCTTTAAATTTTTAGATGGAAAGTTAGGACATATTTATTCTGGACTTGTTCATGACAATTTGTACATTTTTGTTGACCATCTCTAGTTGCCACCAGAAACACTTGGGTGGTAGCAAATAGCGTCCAAATCTTACAGAAGCCTTAGACACAATTCATGGGCAGTAGTTTTTGCAGCTGGGGAAGCCCCAGACAAGGTGCATGACAAACTGAGTATTTTCCTGGCAGGATTCTCTCCAAACTGGCTCCAGCTATCTAACTAGAATTTATAAGAAAGTTACACTGACACAACTCTCTCTAGTAAAGAAGATTACCACTGTCAAACATGAACGACCATTTGGATGGACTATCTCTACTTCAGGTTAGAACTCAGTTGGATCCAAACAGTGAACCACATTTTTTGTGAGTAAATGTTGCTCACATCGGGCAATCATAAAACAAGTACCTTTCTCTGAACCTCTTTGCTGCAGATTTGGTAAGAAAGACAAAGATTTCCTCTTCTGTGTCAATGAGCTTGTGGCATCTCATGCCATGATATGACGATGTAGTCTTTACATGGTGGTAAGCTTCCAAGCCAATCTGACTGATGCTATGTGCTGCTCTGACAATGTTTCCTCTTAATATATTCAATTAGTCACAGAACTGTGGTGGCTTTGAAAGTTGGTTATTCAAAATCTGGCAGCAGCTAAGTAGAATCAAGTGATTTTTGTAATGTATTTTAAATGAAAGTCATAAAGAAAAATCCTTTTTATTAAGTGCTTGAAGCCTGATTTTTCTCAGTGCCTGTTCCTTTGAAAATGTACGTACTGACTCTATAGCAATATATTTTCCTGAGAAAGCTCTGTCATAAGTTATTAGGTAAATTTGTTTTCTGTGGCTGTGGAGTAGAGTTGGTCATATTATTTGTTTCAAGTAAATTATCCAATGAATCTTTTTTTTTTATAACTACATTATTACTGACTAGGATCTATCATTATTTGACTGCCTACAGAAGGCAAATATTCCCTGGTGATTTTTTTTTTTCCCACATTCCCCTTCCCTCCTTCTCAAACAAATGAGCTGGCATATTGTAGGAGGCTATTTACTTCTTTTGTTTAAGCAACTTTCAGAAAATCATCAGCTCAAAGCAGAGCTGTTCAAAAATTCACTGAAAAGTTTTTGCTTTCCAAACCAAATATATTCTCTTTAGAATGAAGTCATGTTGATGGATCTTTCATCTGATCTCTGTCACAGCTAGAAACTGAAAAACCAGCTTAGTGCCTCGGCATCCACCATCCCAGATGAGTCTCTGGGCTATAAAGCATGCTTATATCACAGGTTTTACCTGGATGAGAGTGGAGGGTCTGGTCTTTGTGCATGTGTGCACATGGTTATGCACCCAGAACGGACAGGAGGGTGCTAAGCACACTAACATTGTCTGAATTCCTGAAAAAAAAAAAAAAAAAAAAAAATCTTCAATTTGAGTAAAGTTTCCTGCCTGGCTGTAGCAGGGATCACATACATTTTTTATAGGAGGTGTGCTGAGCTGGGAATTGGAACGGGCACTTAGGGTGGAGAAAGGTCCTGGGGGCTCAGGATGGCTTCCACCCATGGCTTCCACCCCCATTAATAGCGGTAGTTTACTAGTTAATTATTTAGGCTAAGCCAGTCACACAGGCTTCCTTTGTAAGTGGCACCTCCAATGGATGTTTCATCCATACCCATGTAAATGTCTAACAAAGGAAAATAACTTCAGATGTTTTGAAAGTGTCAGGGACAATGCACTAAGACCACACACCTGTTTTAGAGAAGGCCTAATTGAGGACCCTGTAACCCTACGTTAACATAAAAATGTCTATAGCCTATGGTAGTCCCTGCACAGAACTGGTTATCAAGTTGTTGGCCCTTCAAAGGAGCTGTGCCAGTCTTTCTCCTTATAGTCAAAGTCTTTCATGGCATCATCAAACTCTAATATTGGTACATACTCCGTAAGAAAAGAAATTGATTTTGTCATTCAAAAAGGAAAAGAAAGTGTGACAATGTTTCTATCCATCTATGTTTTAAAAACCTTACATCTAATATCTCATACCCACCTCTCAGCATGCATAAATGAAGTGACCCATGGTATGAGATACCAGCTCAGAAAGGCCCTTCACAGTGTTACCACTGCCAGTGTGGTGAGGGGTGTCATCTCTAATCTTACACCAGGTTCTCCAGGTCCACAGTAACACACAGATGCTATGCTACAGTTACAGGGGATGTCATAAAGAGATGGTGTATTTGTGCCAAGGAACCTTCCATATGGGAACAGTCCCATCTCACGTCTTCTTTAGTATGCTGAAGACATTTAGCACTTTAAATCTTACCCTGTAAGTCATTTTGCTTTATGTGTATTTTCTTTCTTTTGTAAGATACTGATTTCAAATTTCTATTCACTGCCCTCAAACATGGATGCACTTTCAGACAGCAGTTACTCTGTCATAGCTATGGGTTATTCTGAGTGTTCAAAATAGTTTTTCTTAAACAACCCCCAGATTTCATTCCTTTTTCTTCTCCCTGTCAGTCTTGACTCCGATTTTCCTCACCTTTCAAAAATCAGATTTTCTCAGAGCACTAAGCATACGTGGAGGGTTGGAAAAATGCTTTGCTTCCCCTAGTGAATAGAATCAGCTGTCCTTAAGCAACTAGAGTCTTCTCACGTGGGACAGATTCATCTTCACCTGTCAGAGAAAAGTCCAAATGCACAATTCTGGTGCTGGGTGCAATACCACTTTGTAAGCAAAATTCTAACATTTGGACTTTAACATCTACAAGATAAACCAGGTAATAAATTAGTCTAAAACTGTTGCGTTGGGTTGTTTGGTTGGTGGATTCATTTTACTGTTAGGAGAGAAAGATTACTTCAGTAGGGGCTGCACTGGCCCTCCTAGTTATGTTTCCCAAATCATTAATACCAAACACCACACAGATGCAGACAGGTCTGACACACTGCAGACATGTGTCAAGGGAATAGCCTGGAGCAAGCCTAGTGGCCAAGAACAGTTAGCAGAAGGTCTTCCTGGGCTGTAGCGGTTGGCACATGGATTCATTTGCTGAGACAGCTCTGCATGCTGAGCCATAAATGACCCAACCAAAAGAATAAATGGGTGTTAAATACACAGCATCTACACAGCGCTGTGTTAGAGATCTGTGAGGCAGCTCCCAGCAAAATAACATTTCTCTGCAGGGCAGTGCCCTACAGAAATGCTCTCCCCAGTCCCACATAGACATGTGTGGCCACCAAGCCAGATCTCAGCAAGGTCTGTCACCACTGAGGCTGCTCCTACTTCTAGGTCTGAAACACTTTTCCCACAGTAGTAGCACCACACCACTTTGCATGACATCGTTGTTGACCTACCATCTCTCTCTGTGTCCATAATCTCCTGTCAGTACTTAAGAACCACTTTCTAGAAGCACAGAAGCAGGCAATCCCAGCGTGTCAGAAATCAAACAAGCGAGGCAGAAGACCAGCTTGGCAGAACATTCTGGATTCTATTGCAAGGTGTTTAAAGAACAAATGCAATCATCATGCACAGTCAACATGGATTAAGTTGAAAGAGCAAGTCCTGTTTCACTAAGTGGATAACCTTCTATGGTAAGGTAACCCACCTAGTGGCTGAAGGGAAGGTGGTGGATGTAGTTTTTCTGTATTTCTGTAAGGCTTTTGATACTGTCCCTCACAGTTTCCTTCTAGACTAGTTGCACCACGGTGGGATGAGGAGTTAACAGTGGTCTGGGTGAAGAACTGGCTGAAGGGCAGAGCTCAAAGGGTTGCAGTGGATAGGGTTACCTCTCACTAGATGCATCTAGATAAAATGGAGCATTGGGCTGTGATTAATGAGTTGGAAGGGACCTCTAGTTACAGGTATAAACTTGAACATAGAAGGTTTCACCTTAACATGGGGAGCAAGTTCTTTGCTGTGAGGTTGAAAGAGCCTGTAACAGGCTGCTCAGGGACATTGTGGAGTCTCCTTCTCTAGAGACTTTCCAACCCCCCTGGATCTGTTCCTGTGTGGCCTGCCCTGGGTGACCCTGCTTTAGCAGGGGTTTGGACTTGATGATCTCCAGAGGTCCCTTCCAACCCCTAACATTCTGTGAATTTATGCTTTTGCCTGATGTTACTCTGTCCTAGGTACAGAATCCAGCATTTGGTCTTGTTTAATTTCATCCCATTAATGACAGCCCAATGCTCCACTCTATTTAGACCCCTTGTCAAGGTGTCTTGTCCCTCAAGAGAGTTAACAGCATCTCCCAGTCTGGTATCATCGGCAAACGCTGTAACGGTGCATTCAAATGCTGCGTGGAGATTATTGATAGAAATATTGGCCAGAACTGGCCCTAGAAATGAACCATGTGGAACACCGTTGATGACCAGTCTCCAGTGAGATGTAGCCCAGATCACTACAACCCTTTGAGTTCTGCCTTTCAGACAGTTCTTCACCCAGCACACTGTGAACTCCTCATCCCACAATTGTGCAACTTGTCCAGAAGGAAACTGTTAGGGAAATTGGGAGAGAAGAGACTGGAGAGCAGCCCTGCAGAAAGGGATCTGGGGGCACTGGGTGACAGCAGGCCGAGGATGAGTCAGCAGTGTGCCCTGGAGCCAAAGGGCAAACTGCACCCTGCATAACCAGCTGGGCAAAAGAGGTGATTGTCCCACTGTATTCAGTGTTGGTGTGTTGGTACCTTGAGTACCGTGTGCAGTTCTGGACAATTTGAGAAGGATGGTCAAATATTTGGTTGTATCCAGAGGAGAACAACAAAGCTGGTGAAAGGGATGGAAGGCATGTCCTGTGAGGACTGGCTGAGGACTTTGGGTTTGTACAGTTCGGAGAAAAGGAATCTGAGGGGTGACCTTCTTATTGCTGTCTACAGGTTCCTGGGGAGGGGAAGCAGAGAGGGAGGTGCTGATTTCTTCTTCTTGGCATCCAGTGATAGGACACATGGGAGTGATTCAAAGCTGTTCCAGGGGAGGTTTAGAGTGGACATTTTGAAGCATTTCCTTACCAAGAAGGTGGGCAGACATTGGAACAGGCTTCCTTGAGATTTGGGCAATGCCTCAATCCTGTCAGAGATTAAGAGGCATTTAGACAATGCCTTTAATAACATGCTTTAACTTTTGGTTAGCCATGAAGTGGCCAGGCAGTTGGACTAGGTGATAATCATAGGTTCCTTCCTACTGAAAATATTCTGCTTAAGTCTATTCATAAATATGTGCTGACTCAGCTCTACCATTTGTGGAGACAAGCTGTTTTTACAGTTGGTTATAGGAGGCTGATTTATGAACACTGTCAGACAGAACAAACCCCTTTTTAACTGCAAAATTTGTGGTATAATTCTCTTTTCTTCTAATGAATTTGTTTTAAAGATTCATTTAATGAGCAATATGGCACTACATAATTGACAAGCAGTAAAACTTATTTTTCTTTTTTTTTTTTTTTCCCTTGGAAAAGATAAAGACCTCATTACTCATCAGAAGCAATGCTTTATAGTGCTAGCAATTACAGATGTCTATGAGGCAATAGGTCAGAAATGCTGTCAAAACAGCCCTTCAGATGTTGGCTATTTCTACTACTTTTCTCAGCCTAAACCAGAAAAATGCATAATTAGGCACAAGCATAAACATTTTCCAGTCTTTTCTGATCAGCACAGAAGACTGAGGGTTTAGCCTGGTTCACAGAGGCATTATGCACATGCTAGCAGTTCCCAGGCCAGGCTGCTCTCTGGAGAGATGCTCTCAGCTGGCTTGGTGAAGTCAGTGAGCATATTTGGTCACAAGTATTCAGCTTACCTCCTTATCTTTTATTGCATTTGGACACTGCCCTTAATAATGCTTCAACATTTGGTCAAACCTGAAGTGGTCGGGCAGTTGAACAAGATGAAACTTGTAGGTCCCTTCTCCTAAAAAAAGTACACCAGTATTCAGTGCTCCTTATGTACTAATTTTTATCTCTGATATACCCAAGTGCAGAAACATAAATTCCTATAAAAGAGGATATTTTACAGGACAAAGTAGAAAGTCCTTAAATCTAGCAGATGAAAGTCTAACAAGAGCCAGTGACTGGAAGTTGAAGGTAAATTGTAGCCAATCTGAAATTAAAGGCATAAGTTGATGCCTTTTTCATTATATATAGTTAATAATTTGAGCATCTCCTGGTGAAGCTGGATAGTAAATTTACCATCACCTCAAAGCCAGACTAAGGCAAAGCAAGTGTGTGGATGGAGGGTGTGACTCAGACAGTTATTTCTTAGCAATTCCTAAATTAAGAGATCAGTCTCTAGATCCTTCTAAAGGCACTGCAGAGAAAGGAAAGATCAAGACAAGGGTCATTCAAAGCTGAAGCTTAACAGCTGATCTAAACATCTCTCCTCGGTGAATGCAGGCAGAATAGTACAGAAATAAAATTGAATTGAATTGAATTGAGTAGAATGGAATAGTTCAGTTGGAAAGGACCTACAATGATCAACTGCCTGACCACTTCAGGGCTCACCAAATGTGGAAACATATTATTAAGGGCATTTTTCAAATGCTGCTTACACACTGACAGACTTGGAGCATCAACCACCTCTCAAGGCAGCCTTGTTATATTATGACTTACTACTAAGCAGCTAGTCTACATCTGAATGGGACAGATAGTACAATGAGGCATCCTAGTTTGATCAGACTTTCATAAATACATGGTCCCCCCATCCACATAATGTGCTCTTGCAGCCCAGAGGTCCAATTGTGCCCTGGGCTGAATCAAGAGAAGTGTGGCCAGCAGGTTGAGGGAGGGGATTCTCCCCCTCTACTCCACTCTCGTGAGACCTCACCTGGAGCACTGCATCCAGATCTGGAGCCCCTGTCACAGGAAGGATATGGATGTGCTGGAACGTGTCCAGAGAAGGGCCACCAGGATGATCAGAGGGCTGGAGCACCTCTCCCATGGGGACAGACTGAGAAAGTTGGGGTTGTTCAGTCTGGAGAAGAGAAGGCTTTGGGGAGACCTTATTGTGGCCTTCCAGTATCTGAAGGGGGCTACAAGAAAGCTAGGGAGGGACTTTTTAGGCTGTCAGGCAGTGATAGGACTGGAGGGAATGGATTAAAACTAGAGACAGGTCGATTCAGGTTGGACATTAGGAGGAATTTCTTCCCCAGGAGGGTGGTGAGACACTGGCCCAGGTTGCCCAGAGAGGTGGTGGAAGCCCCATCCTTGGAAGTGTTTAAGGCCAGGCTGGATGGGGCTCTGAGCAACCTGCTCTAGTGGGAGGTGGTTGGAACTGGATGATCTTTAAGGTCACTTCCAACCCTGAAAATTCTATGATTCTATGATTCCATAATGGAGGTCCTTCTCCTCTATGCTTCCACACAGGACCAAATTCTACTCTTGTTCCTTGTTAAACATCTAAATGAGACCAAATAGTGAAAATCTTCCTGAGTAGACTGTGAGGGTTGTAGAAGAGGATATGTACCAAATCAGACTGATTTTCTGAATATAGCCACATTTTCAGCTAGTTCCCACTGTCTCAGCACCATGCCATGGCTGATGTCAAGCCAATGCTAGTCCTCCGGTGGAAAAAGCCTTCAGCTAAGCCTTCCCTAAGTATAAAAGAAAATGAAAGGGAAGAGGTAACTGGGCAGTTCTATCATAGCTTCTTTTTTAGAGTGTGACTCTAAAGGCAAGGTTGAATTTTCTGCCTGAAACAATACACGAAAGATACTTTCCTTGAAAATGAGAAAAAGTCAATTCACAATCTAAAATCTAGTAGTTTCACGTGACAGCCTAGATGTGGGGGAGAAACTTAGGTGGTGTAAAACAGCCTAGGTCTATTGCCTGCAATAAGCTGTGCTGGTACAGAACAACTGAAGATAGGTGATGGTTATACACACATGACAGGCTTGTATTCTGCCCTGGGCGAAGCTGTACCTGGCTAAATGGAGGGCAGTAGGAATATAACCACCTTCTATTTTATATTTTGGAGATTGAAAGGCAGTGTGTCAACAAAACAGAAGAAAAGATACAGAGCAAGCTAGAGAGAAGAGTACAGAGGAGGCCTGCAGGGAAAGAAAAGTATTCAGATAGTGGAGTGAGGGGAGGGTGAGGCTGGCAAACATTGTGGCAGTGAAACAACAGATGGGCTATAATTTTAGTGAGCTGTCCCACAGATGGTTCAACAGATGGATTCTGCTGAGCTCATACAGCTTAGGTGTAAATTGCATCTGCTGATCTTGACAGGCCGGGATAGGATCCTTGCTTTGCCTTGCTTTGTGTGTGTGCTGTTCTGAAACTGACAGTGCAGGGACAGTGCTGAGTACCACAACGTTGGCCAGCCTTTGCACTCCTTACATGACACTTAGATTCAGATTTTCTGTCACTTTTAAGACGGAAAAAGTTTGCTACAAATGGATTCACCACCTCATTTCTACCAGCCAGTTAAGTGACAAATGCTGTTCTGTGGAAAACAAAGATGTCTGCAGATTGCAATGATTTCTCTCTCCAAAACAGACTGTCATTCTGGGTGGCATCTTTGACAGAAAACAACTTCTCCAAGGGATGAACCATCTTACTGACTTATCCTGTGGGGGTCTAGATTCTCAAATGGCCTGAGTACTAATTCAATAAAGAGGAATTACAGTGTAATTATATTCCTAAAATACATCAAAACTCTTCCACCTAAAGGTTTTACTTGTAGATGTTTATGGGACACATGGATATATAGGAAAGAGGTTTTTTATGATCTTTCTCCTCAAGTATGTCTCACAAGCTTATAAGAAGAACTAGCATATAACAATATTACTTTCTTCTATGTACAGAGGTCATCTTGCATGTGCCCTTCTCAAAAGACTGTCTTCATCTGAAATTCCAGCATCTTGATACCAAGGCTGAGAGGAGCAATAAAAATTTTAGACAGCTATGCAAGAGATTGTCAATAGACATTCAGTTAATCTCCGTGTCTGTTTTTAAAATACAGATAGACAAAAGTAAGCAGCTGAAGGACAGCAATGAATAAAGAAATGGCAAAGCTAAATGGGATAGAAAACAATGGGAATAAAATGAGCAATTTGGCTTAAGAGACCAAGAGATTTTGGTTCTAGAGAGAAGGGCTGTAAAAGAGAGAATGTTAAGGGTCCATAGAGTGTACTGGAGGTTTTGGACTGGGAAACAAGTCTGCTATGCTATTAAGTGAGAAATATTATCAGGGACATTAGGGAAAGTTCAGGTGTCAGACACAAACTAAAGCAAAAATGGTATTAATGAGGTAAGACCCAGAAATGCCTGGAGGTAACAGCTAACCGACTTTGTCACTGCCCTTTCTCCAAAGCAGCAGGAGATGAAGTTATTTTAGATTTTTGTTTTAGTAAATAATAAGGCCATTGTAAAATCATTTGAATGTGGATGACACTTGGAATATTTTGGGTTTTTTTAAGCCAGAGGAACAAGAAGAATTTAAAAATATTAAAATCCTTCTAAAATGCTTTCTTGGCAGAATGATCCTCTCTGAAGGAAAAGGTGAACTTGCTAACAAAGACAGCTATGTCCAGAGTTGAAGGTACACAATAAGAAAGTAAGAATTGATGAAAAAATCTCAACCTTAAAAAAAAAAATCTAAACAAATAAATAATCATAAGGCCACATTTCTGCCTGGAATTTCACTTTCCACATCACCTCTGCTCCTATCTCTTGTGTCTGAATGTCCACAGGGTGCTATGGACTGTTAGAGGAGACTTTTAGAGGCACTGACTTCCAGTGCATCTCAAAGGTAAAGTCATGTTTTGTCAGGGTGCATAAGAACCACCTTTTTGTCCTCTTTCTATTCCAGTGTCCCTTCTTCCTCAATGTCAGATATTAGAAAATGTTCAATACCTCCAAATAAGGCATGTTACACTGTCTCTTCCTCACCTATTCATGGACAGGATCACTATGTCAGGAATATTATCTGACTCGCTGACATTCTAGGGTAGCCAGCGACGTACTCCACAGATATGCCTCACCATTTTCTGGCACTACTAATGGAAAGGAATAATTTCCTTAATGACATGTGCTCATACACGTCCTGGATAAATCTGTGCAGTGGCCCAGATTAAAATATACTGCCCTTGCTAGAGTCACACTTAGATTTTGCTTTTATTCTATAGTCTGAAGTACATGATCTACCTGCATCGTTTATATAACAAAATCCTCAGCAGATGTCTGCACTGAGCACATTCAGGTAACATGCTTATGAAAATTACTAGCTTCACTGGATTCAACAGAGAAACACTAGTTTAAAAACAGCATGCAATCCCACCTCAATCATTGCATTTTATAGCTGCCTTTCAGAAGGGCTCAGCTACACACTGGGCTAAGGCAATGGGATCTCTAGGTACCCCAAACACTTGAATGCTAAGAAGTTGAACGAAGTTCCTTGAAAGAGTCCAGCGCAGAGCCACAAAGATGATTAAGGGAGTGTAGGAAAGACTGAGGGAGCTGGGTCTCTTTAGCTTGGAGGAGACCGAGGCGTGACCTCATTAATGTTTATAAAGATGTAAAGGGTGAGTGTTAGGAGGATGAAGCCATGCTCTGCTCAGTGATGTCCAATGATAGGACAAGGCGCAATGGGTGAAAGCTGGAACATAGGAGGTTCCATGTAGACATACGGAGAAACTTTTTCACTGTGAGGGTGACAGGCTGCCCAGGGAGGTTGTGGAGTCTTTCAAGACCTGCCTGGATCTCTTCCTGTGTGACCTGGTTTAGGCACCCCTGCTCTAGATGATCTTTTGAGGTCTGTTTCAACACCTACTATATGAAAGTAGTGATCCTGTGAAAGAAGAGATTTTTTCCATGAAAAAATGAAGACACCCTGCTTTAGAGAAGCATTATGGTCATGCAAGTGTTTTCAGAGTGACTGCAATCAATCAGAACCACAATAAAATATTCAATATCTTACCATCCATCAAATACAAAAATTAAATCCTTATGTCATTATGCTGAGAACATAAAAGCTATACAAGTATTCCTTTTTTCCTGTTTTCTTGTATCTCATTTCCAGCTAATACTGATCATTCCATTAGTAGTTCTTACCTGACACTGGCCTGTAATATAATTTCACTAATCTTGGATTAAATCAGGTATATCCTTTTTTACTAGGTTGCATTTCTATTTCAGAGTTGGTTATTTCATTTTGCTTTTAATTACTATTTTAATATGAAAACCATAAGAACTTAAAACCCACTTGATTTTCCCAGAGTTTCTTTTAATTTCCTGGCAGCTGTCATCATCAATGTCATAACCACACTAAATTCATTTTCTGTGACAATGTATCTGTGACATAAATCTGAGAAGGTACATTTAAGTACCTTAAGTCAAATATTTGAACACATCAGTTGTACGAAAGCAGAAGTTAAGTGCCATCCCCAGTGCTACCTGTGGCCTACATCCAGTTATTTATACAAAATTAATCTGTATCTGAAATAAAATGTTCAATGATTTTTAAGCATTTTCAATTTTTGAATATGTACTTTCATGGAGATTGGACTTTTCAGACTTGAAGATGCAAATGAGTCAGTCTCTTTCTTCAGGAGCAGAAACTCTTCCTGATCTTCCAGGTCACATCTGGAACACAGGTGAGTATCAATGTCTTCTTGCCACTTGAAGGTGACAGCAGGCCATATTCTCAAAAGCAGTGTTGACCTAATGACAAAGCAAAGTGCACCATCAGGGGCTCAAGAGATTAGGTACTTACATAATTCCCTTTCACCAGCATTTTTAAAACCCCTCTCACTCCTCCTGAATTTATCAGAGCTCTAGAAAACTTTATGGGTTGAGGAGGCCAAGTAGATTGCACATGGCTTCTGGATGCATTCTTCTTTAGCAGGTGCCTTGAACAAAAGAGAAAATAGCTATACTGTGTTTAGACACCAACAGCTAGGTATTTAACGTAGATTAAGCACACAGATTAGCCTCTAATGGAGATTTCAGAGAACACTGTGAGCCAAAATGCCATTGAAAAACTTAATTTCTGAAAAATCTCATTAGGTTTTATCTGAATTTTCAGGCACCCAAGTATGTCTAAACTTCCAGCCTCTACTAATACAGGACTGCACTGTCCCATGAAAGGGTACAAGCCTAGATTAAGAGTCTGATTTTTCTTTTACTATGCCAGTGTTTTCCCTGTTTCTTTCCTCATTACATTGCACATGAAGCTGTAACCAAAATCTCCATAGAAGTCCTTGATCAATTCAGAGAACACTGGGAAAGCATTAAAGTTACCAGCTTTAACTTGAGTGCTTCAGGTCTCTGTGCCCATTTAGAAACTCTAGCAAACTGAGTCTATATTTAACCATTATTTCATCTTGGTAGATGCACTTCTCCTAAATATTTTAGCTAATCTCTCCCAGGATAAAGACTGTAACTGAAAGAATTGCCTACTTTACAGCTTTTTTTTTAATGAGCAAGCACCACTGTCTGTTACTCCCACTCAGGAAGAAGAGACAGGGCTTTATGACTCCACTGTTTCCTAAATAAACTGCCTTGATGGTTTTAAAATCTTTATTGTGTATTGCGGCTTCTCTGTCAACTGCTGAAGTTACCTGCTTTCATAAAGAATGGATGGGGAGGCCAGATTTGCAAAAATACCGTAAATAAACACATCCCACAGGTGATGAAGAACTCTTCCTCCACACCTTCTTCCACTTTTCAGCATCCCTCCTGAAACCTGAAAAATATTTCTTCATCTTCAATGATTCAAGAGTGTGCAAAGGGCAGCTATGACTGGAGAGGCTCTTCAAGTCCTCCTCTGATTATTAGCAAGAAATAGTCAGTGGTAGATCTCCCTGAATGGTGAAGACATGTCTTTGATCTGATTTTTTTTTATAAATAATATTTATGCTGATTCTGTACAAGTAATTCTGAAGTAAAATGGGGACAAAGGAGCTTAAAACACCACTGAAAAAATGTGGAATTTTAAATAAGCTACAAAAGAGAAGACTGTGTCTGCTGTCAAATCAAATTGTGGAAGCAACCTTGAAAGGACTTGCTCACCAGTTTTGAGGCCAGGATTTACACCTTGATTCTGCTTTTTATTTGCCAAGGTGGATCCAAACCCAATTTCCTTTTCCTCCCTTCTTTCTCCTGCCCTGTTCTAAATAGAATAAAATGGAACATTTAAACATTGTGTGCAGTTCCAAACAACAGCAAGTCAAGAGGCACAATTGATGCCCAATATAAATTTTTGGTTTCCTTCTGAGCACACCCTCTCTCCTTTGCTCTGCTTCTTTCTGTTTTCCTAAAAAAAAACCCAGTCTTCTTGCTTTTCCCTACCACGCCCCTCTCCCCAAATATATGTACTGCTATTTTCCAGTTTCTTACTGAAATCTTCTAATTATTCAGGCATTCTGAAAAAGAAAACTGAAGAGAACAGAAGTGACTAAGAAAAGTTACTTGCTTTTTCATCTAAGGCATTCTTACCCCTAATAGTTAATTAGTGATCTAGCTCTTCCTTTGAAATTCCCATATTTTAAGAGAATTGACTGGTTATAAGGTGGGATGAATAGGTAAATAACCATTTAATTCCAAAATGCCAGTCAGGTCAAGCTCCACAGAAGCAAATGTGGCATCAGTCTGCAGATGGAGCTTTCCTTGGGTTATCTGAAGTGGCTAAGAAAGAGGGATGCTCCTGCTGACCTTAAATAAATATGCCTGTTCAGCAAGCTAGAAAACACAAAATATCTATCTCCCCTTAACTGAATTTTTCCTTTAAAAAAAGTGACGGGATAGGACAAAGCACAAATCATCTCACTAGGAGACAAAGTTTTGGATGAAACAAATTTCATTCACAATGTTATTTTGAATCCTATGCACACAATGTTTGCTTGGTTGGTTTATTATTTTCACTCGTACAATTACAACATCACCCAATCATAGAATACATTCATACAATCATAGAATGGTTTGGGTTGGAAAGGACTTTAAGTCCCTTGGAAGGGGGCATTCCAATCCCCCAGCCATGGGTAGGGACACCTTCCACTAAGCCAGGTTGCACAGAACCCCATCCAACCTGGCCTTGAACACTTCCAGGGAGGTGGCATCCACAACCTTTCTAGGAAACCTGTTCCAGTGTCTCACCACCCTCACAGTAAAGAATTTCTTCCTTATATCTGATCTAAATCTATCCTCTTTCAGTTTAAAACTATTACCCTTTGTCCTATCTCTGTTAAAGTCTCTGATAAAGTCCCTCTCCATCTTTCCTGTAGGCCTGATTTAAGTACTGTAAGGCTGCAATAAGGTCTTCCCAGAGCCTTGTTGTCTCCAGACTGAACAACCTCAAGTCTCCCAGCCCTTCTTCACAGGACAGGTGCTCCTTCCCACTGATAATTTTTGTGCCCCTCTTCTGGACTCACTCCAACAGGTCCATCTCCTTCTGATGTTGGGAAGGGCCACCTACACTGTACTATCGTCCTTTCTTCTCTTCAGAGTATCTCACTGCATTAGAGATGACTTCATGTTTCATTGGGGGAAGAATTCTCCAGCACTTAGAGTGCACAGAAATGTCCCCTTTCATTTCTGCCAGTGGGAAAAATACAGAAATGGTTTGTTGCTTTTCAAGTATTAACACTGTCATTTTCACTTTGAAAAGAAACAGCATCCATGTCAAGTGCTCAGAGGGTGATTTCTCAAAGGCAAAGGCAAGCAGCTAGCACATGGTCACAGCGTTTCACCCAGAAAGTGTCATGAACTGCTAAGATAGGTGAAGAAGCTGGTGCACTTTTGAAGCAAATCATCCCTCGAGCCTCAGAGACTTATACTTAAAATGCTTGCCAGATGAAATGTTTTTGTTCAAACGAAAAGCTACTGAGAAGCAGAACAAGACACAAACACCTCACCACCAACCAAAACTGTGTGATTAAACCTTACTTTTATTTTAAAACCTTAATTTTGGATCATGTTTGTTCTTCATGTGTCAAAAGGAGGGAAACGGACATGAAAACTAGCAAAAACCTGAGAGCATCCCTCCCAAAACTGCAGATAATACAGTTATCCTGCTGCTATGTTGGTGTATTTGTGTGCAAGGCGGGCATATGACTGGCAACATTTTGCAGGCATTTGGCATGCAGCCTGCCCAGGGGTAGAGGACTGCATGAGGATCCACGCAGCAAGAAATGCTCCCTTCAGGCCTTGCACAATTCCTTACTTAGTAAAACACTCGAGGACTTGTTCTGCAAATGTCTGAGTTATGGGTGAGAAAAGGATCTCTCTCTGGTCTTTTCTTTTATACCAGGGAGGAGATGAAAAAGAGTCTGAAAGTGGCCTCCAGGTAACAAGTCTTCTAGCAAAAAAAAAAGCCCCTTAGAGTTGTGTAGTATCATATTCTTCAGACAAACCTTTTAGTGACTTCAGTTTCCTGATAGTTTTTTCAAGTATCAAAAACTGTAAACATTCCTTTTCCTCTCAGTCTCAGCAATGATACTTCACATTTCCTGAGGAGTCATTCATTCCTGACTGTGATTAACATCTAGAGCACTTTTTTTTTATAATCCCATACATTTCCATAAAAAGATGTTAACTCTGAGGCTGAACCTGCTTTATTTTTATACAAAATGGTATTGAGTATCTTGCAGTATCATATTGTAGAGAAAGTTTTTCATTAAAAGTATGTTCCATTATACATTTCAGTACTTGAAAGTTTGAAAATTCCAGATTTAACAGTTATCTGTGAGACCTTAGTTTGCCTTCTCATTGCACAAGTTTTATGATACCACCGAATAATACGGTGCTATAATGTTTGAATCCCCTGAATATCTGTTTCCCTCACTGAATGTTCTTCATTATTTCTTTCTCTTTCTTTTCAATCCTAGTGAGTCCAGATAAACTGCATACCACTTGTTATTTATTACAATGCTTCTAAATCCTCCCCTGGGCACAGAATTGCTAATTCTGTAATGCATCACTACCCAATGGGACATGTGCGCAGAACAAATATTCATTAATGCACCTTTACAGAATATTTGTGAAGGGATGTGTTTTTTCCCATTCACACTATCACCCAAACTGCATGGCTGGCAATGCTGGGGATTTGTTTGCTAATTGGGAGTGCTACCAGTGCTAGCATATAAATTTAACTTTTATTTTCTAATGTAACTATTTTATTATGAACAATCATCCAATATCTTTATAGACCAAACTGTGGTGTGTTTTCTTTACAAAAGTTGTATTTTAAAATAAATATTTTACATGAATAATGATTCTTTCCATGTCCTAAAAAGAAACAAACCCAAAAAGGCACAAAAAAAAGGAAAAAACATATAGCACCTCAGCATCTTGTATCCAAACCAGTTCCACATGGAGTCATGTTACAACAACTGGAGTGTGGCAAACTCAAGGGCATAAACTGAGAAGTTGTGTTGGAGGTGGTAGAGGGAGAGTGGCAAAGAACTTCCTAAAGTGACTTTTCAGAAAGTCATCTTCATGGTGGAACAGTGTCAGCTTAAACTGACAGCTTTGTTTTTTCAAGTCCTTTCTTTTAAATAAACTGCCAGTGTCATTTAAGTTCCTTTTTCTATTTCCTTCTTTTCTTTATTCCCATTTCCTGTCCTTGTTTGCTTCTCCTTTCACAGAATTTTTTTGTTTTGTCATGCTTCTAAGGGCACGTTAATATCTCCTTTAGTTGAGTTTGAGGTGGTTTTGTTTTTTGCCCAGCTCATGGAAGAAATAGAGGGGAAATCCAAATTGATGAGCTGGAAAATTACAGACAACCTGTCAAAAAGATCATAAACCCCCACAGCTGTTGTGTTTTAGTTTTTTCTTTTTCCTGCAAGAAACTTACCTTCTCTGTCTAGTGCACCTGTCAAATTAGCCATTGTTTACAATTAATTTTTAATATAAAATATCCAGGTGAAATAAACTGGGAACCCACATCCTGATTTCTAGCTTAACAGGCTGTCTAAGAACCAATTTCCGTCTCTCATTTACAGCTGTTGCGCCTTCAGCCATAAGTCCTGAGGCAGGGGACTTCCTGACCTGGTGCTGCAGTCAGCCTGGTATCCTCACAAGCGCAGATGAAGTCAGCTTCCCAGCAGTAAGAGAATTGCTGTGCACTGAGTGCTTCACTGCTTTTTTTTTCTGTGCTGTTTTTTTTCTGCTTTTGTAACTGCATAAAAAAAAAATATATATATCTCACCAAGTCCAGAGACAGTATAGCAGGTTACAGAGCAATCAGTGGTTTCTTTTGTGGGGTGACCTGAGGGACAGATGAGAACCTGAATGGAAGAGGCAATTTGGATGATTGCGAAGTGACAAAGTTCAGAAATCTGAGCACAGGAACATAAGCCACCAGTCTTGGCAAAATGTAGATTTCATACATAAAGAATTGGTAACTAGGTCTCTCAGGAAAAAAAGAAAAGGCATAGGTGAGCAGGCTACTGTAGTGAAAGACACAAAGGCAAGTTCCTCAACATACAAGAAAGAGGGAAGTGTTAATTATGGCAGCAGTGTAAATCTCCAGATTTTTGAAATCATTGAAAATCAAGGAGAAAACACATAAAGCAGAGACAGTATGCATCTCAGAATGGGTACAGCAACAAACGCAAGGATAAAACCAGTACCATGCAAAATGAGTGTCACTGAGCATAAAAACCAGTGGGAATTTGTGTGAATGCAACATGCCTAGAGGGAGAGACCTATTACCTGATGGTGAGAGATGGTCAGTGAATGGAGCAGTCACAAAGAAGGTGAAGTACTTTTTCAAGAAAACAGTGAATTCTGATCAGACATTTAAGCATGTGAGGGTGATGCTCAGCTCATGAACATTTACACTGTGGTCTAAACCATGCAGATTACAAACTTAAGTTCATTTGCAGAAGGGATTTCAGCTGCTTGTAGCCAAGGTTTCATACCAAAGCAAAAATGTCTTCAGAATAGCCACACTCCTTCCAGATTCAAAGCACTGTAGGACAGCAGCAGCAACAAATGTAAACCTACAAGTAAATTAAACATATTTCTCACCTTTGCAGTGTCTTGGGCTATGGACTGGAAACCGGATATTAAATCAGATCCACAACAGAAAAGCATAGTAGTGAGGTGTGTAGATCCAGGCACAGAGCAGAGAAGTGTTAAGCCTTCAGAGCTTCCTTATACATTATGTATTTATTCTCCTTTGTTCTTTCTCTTTTCCCTCGGGCCAAAATGATGCAAGCAATGTTTTCTTATGTTTTATGTTAGCTGGACTGTCTGTTTCATTATTGATAATAAGGTCTATGAAGTATGCCTTACATCTGGGATGGCCTGTAGTTTATTGGGTTTTTGTTTGGTTGGTTGTTTTTCTAATTTCAAGGTCTAGGTTCTCAGATGCCTTTTACAAGTATCTCACACCATAATTATTTCTTCTTACAAGCTATCTGCAGCTGAGACATCTGGGTTAGAAAAAAGAATCCACTGTGCATGTTGCCAGATGCACATCTGATGGTCTCGTAGTTTTCAGTTGAGAACAGACTCGGGCTACAAGCATTTAAGAAACTTGTCCAAACCAAGGGAAAATTACAAAGCAATCAATTTAGTCACATTTTACATAGCAGGCTTATTACCAATTCCTTGTAAATGAAGAACTCTCTAACACTCGATTTAGCATTAGAAAGTAGGCATTACTTTATTCAGCACTGTGTGCATGGAAGATCGTTCCTCCTAACATGCACACACACTTGGTTCAGCTCATTCCTTATATAATCATAAAACATCCTTATTCATTCTATTTACCAGAATTGCCATACATATTCAAAGCATTTCCCAAAATTCTTCATAATATTTAAATCATCTCAATTTGCCTCTTTTAGGGTCATCAGGTGGTCTTCAGGGGTCTCTCATGGTCTCTTATAGAATCATAGATTGATAGGATCATTAAGATTGGAAACGATCTTCAGGATCAACAAGTCCAACTTTTAGAGTAGTTGCTTTTTACGATTTAATGTGTTCCAGTCAGGATTACATTCTTTAGCTTCAGTTCTTCGTTCATTGTTAGTTTTGTCTTGTTGGTCTTCTCCCATCATTAATTTTATCTTTGTCATGGGTTAGGGACAAGGCAGCCCCTTAGACCTATAACAGATGCTCTCTGTTAACCCCCCTCCCTCCCCAAAGGGGAAGAGAAAGGGAATAAGGGAGAGAGACTTAGTGATTAGAAAGGGAAACTAGAACAGCTTTAATGAAGATAAAATTAATAATAATAAAAATGGAATATATACAAATAGATACAAAACCAGTATTGAACCCAACCTCTCTGATGGTAATTCCATCAACGTCACCACTGATGCTGTGGAGGCACCAGGGGAGTAGCAGAGGGCCCCACAGCAGACGGGAGCTGTGTTCAGGAGCTGGATTCTGTTACTGTATTCAGGAACACAGAGACCGGTATCGAAGGCAGAATGGACAGAGTCCTCCTTGGGTGCTCTGAGGAAGGAACAGAAAGAAGACCTGAGCCAAGCTGAGTAAAGCTGACAAAGCAGTCCAAGATGGGAGAAGAGCCACAGACCCTTCAGATCCGTCAGCTCTATACAAAATATGGTGTTTACGGGATGGAGTACCTCACTGGTCAGTTTAGGGTCACTTGTCCTGTCCGCTCCTCTGCACATGGGCCTTTCACTTTCTGCAACCCCCAGTGTGGTACACAAGATCCAGCAGTGGCCTTGGTCTGCACACCAAACCTTGGTAGTAACTCTAACCATGGGGTGCTCTCACTGCTAGAAGCAGACACTCTCTGTGAGAACAGGCTGCTACCTTCAGACAGTGCAATTAGTTAGAAGAACTGAGCTGAAAAGTAAAATTACTGAACAGAATGAGTTCTGTTCTCACTCAAGCCAGGATGGCTTGTTGTACCAGGATGTGGTGAGTGTTTAAGCTTGTCTGTGTCTGTTGAATACAAAAAGGGACAAAGTTTTCTTTCTTGCAACAGGCTCCCTGCTATGTACCATATGCTGCTAGTGACAATGGCTATGTAAAGGGAGAGGCATGACCATTTCTTCTTGTTGATGGTGGATTCCTTAAATCCTACAGATCTTTTGACACTTACCTGTTGAACTACTCCACAACGCTGCTTATTCTCCACCTTGCTTCTGTGTGTTGCCTTTCCAGCTGCAAGCGCTTTGGGGCAAGCTTGTGGCTTTCTTTGTGTATTAGCTTCCTATATTTGTTATATATTTGCAATATATATTTATTTATTTAACAAAGACCTGTAGTGTGACCTTTGCAACCATCTTTGGTCCTGTAATAAATTAAATCAGTCAGAACAATACAAAAACTGAAGGCCCATCCTCGGTCCAGTGAATTTTAGACACATCCCAAAGGCTCTTGAATGGGAGCTGAGTCACCCTAAGAGGTTTATGTAGGTGCTGAAGAGAAACAGATATCTCTTGAGGGCAATTTAGTCCACTGAAGAGCTAAATTGTCCCCCAGAGGAATATGTGACAAGTTTTTAAGTTCCTTTTTGTTTTTTCAGGCTGAGGCCAAATCACAGCTCAGTAAACCCTGAAGGGGTCATGCATGATATGAAGAATATTCCTCAGCTCTATTTCCTTCCAGAAATTGGCCATCTAACCCAGAAGTTTTGCCAGTCAGAACATACATGCCACAGATTGTTTATTTTCACCTATATATATATACACCTTCCCCAACTTTCCTTTAGTTTTCACTGACACTTGTTTTGATTGTTTCATTATCTTTCCATTGTTTTCTTGTTTTGTTTTGTTTTGTTTTGTTTTGTTTTTTTCCCAGGAACTCTCCATTTATCATGGCCATTCCCATTAATTCTACGTTTATTATAAGAGAAAACAGTGAATAAGTAAAAGAACTTAAACAAGACTGGACCTGTGAGTGGACCCCAGCAGATCTCTCACCAGAAAGTGCCTGACCAGAGGATATATTGCAATTTCTTTATCTTACTTCAGTGATACAATCAATCAACTTTTTTTGCAGTCCACCTGGGAGTATTTCTACAAAAATTGATTTTGAGATGTGAATTATGCAGAAATGGCTGACATGATTTTGTAAAAATCCACATATATATACTGTCCTTGTAGCCACTTATCCTGGTAGCCTCTTAGAAAAGCAACGGTGTTCACCTGAAATTTGTGGAAATACTTACATTTCAGCCCAATGAACCAGCTGGAGCAGTGTCTCTCAAAAATGTAAAACACAAGCCCAAGAGAACACTTATTTTCTCCCCAAGAATTAATTAGTTTGTGTAATTTTTTATTTTTTATTAAAAAAAAAAAGCTCAAAGACTAACTCCTTAGAAATTCAAGAGTTCTAACATTTTCAAATTGCAACATTTGTTGGTTTCTTTTTTTAGCTGACAAAACAGATTGTCTTGAATTATCAGCTCATTTTGAATGATGCATAGTTCAACATTATGATGCTGACTTAGGAGACAATAAATCAAAGTTTTAAGGAGTCCTAGAAGAAGTTCAGCATATCAGTAGAGGCCCTGTAAGAGTAAAGTGCCTAAACTCCAGAAGAAGTGGATGGCAGATATTTTAAAATACTAGTCTATTTAATGTGCAATAAACTCTAAGGTTCTGGGCATGATGGCAATTGGTAAGTGATCTCCCTTTCCTTTTCCCAACTGACAAACTCATCATATTTTTTTCCCTCTGTCCTGCTGATGAAGGGGGAATGTTAGAGTGTCTTGGTGGGCAGCTGCCAACCAACGAAGGTCAACCCACCACAACACAAGACTCAAGATGCTGGAAGGACTAAAAGAAAAATGAAATGAGTCAGGAAGAGAAGAGGAAAAGGACATATTAATCCAGTCTCTCTTGCAAATGAATGCATAGTTTGTGTTCAATCTGAAAGGATAAGGACTAAAAATCAAGGCCTGTTTTATTCTAAAGGACTTCAACTTAGAAGATAACCTGCTGGGCAGGGGCCTGGTTATGATTAGACCTTTGATTTTCGTGAAGCAGGAAGAAAATCCTGGGTTTCAAATTTTAAGTTTGTCTATCTGAGAGCAAGGAGTGATTTTTATTTTATTTTAAATATCCTTCACAGAGACTGCTCTGCCTGATTCAGAAATCAAAGAGCTAAGTTTAAGCACTGGATGAGGTTAACTCAACTATCATAATTTCTGTTAATAGGCTCAGGTTATAGCCTATAACTGTTCTGTGCTAAGGACCCCACTCTTTCTGTTCATGCTGAATAGTATAAAAAGTTTTAGATTTTATTTCCTTTTATCCTCTCAAATGCCCAGCTGTATAGTGGTCACTGTTTCTCTGGATCATGTATGTCCATTAGGGATTGTCTCTGCTCCACTTTTACTAATATACAGATGGGAATTTGTACTATATTATCTTTATGGATAGTGATTTATGTGCCATTGCAAAGATAGTTTTGGTTATTGTTATGGAGCAGCAAAGCACCTTTTTATGGCTGTAAGAATGATATACGTTTGCTGCTGTTTGCAGTTTTGATCTCTTCAAGGTGACTTAGAAAATAGAAAGAACTCCTGGGCTTCTGCCTTTCCCCACCCCCCCTCCCCCTTTTTTTTTTTTTTTTTTTTTTTGTTTTGTTTTGTTATGTTTTTTTCCTCATGATACATAAAAAAGTATTGAAAGCTATTTTCCTTGTTTATTTTTTTTCCCCAGAAACTAGGCCAACGTGTACATGGTGAAGTATGCTGACTGGGATGTGCATGAAATGACATTTCCAAACAACTGTGTAAGGAAAAGCATCACTGAGGACAAATAGGGGTTTTCAGTCAGATTTAGGTTTGGTTTTGTTTGTCAACAGTTTCACTGGATCACTTACTTAGCATTTTGGATAGATCATCTCTGTGTTAAAGGTTAAAGGCACTCAGCCTTTTCAGAGAATAATTTTTGGTAATTTGCCTTGGCTATCTTTCTTCTTTCAACTTAAAACAGTGAAGAATATATACATGTTTCTTTCAGTGATAAAGCATCAGACAAATTCAGAGGCATTACTCATAAAAGACTACTTGATACTGTAAAGTTTACAGGATGAATAAAAAATAGTAACACTCTATACTACTATTTTTTTAAAAAAAGAGATATTTATCTAGTATATCTAGCTTAGACAATTTTATTTTCATTTATCCTGAAAAAACAAGTTACCAGACCAACTTCATACACATCAGAAGATCCCAATGTATTAGGACAGTATGGGATCACAGAAGGAACACATCTGTGGCTAAAGACATACAGGGGGTATGTAACCATATTGAGATTCATTAGGGACAGCACTAAGTGGACATCAAACTCTCTGAAAATCTCAGCTCAAAGGTCAAATTATAGTCAAATTATAGAGAGAGGTTGAATGTACTAGAAAAAAAAAAAAGTTGTACATTAATTTCAGCAAATAGTTCCTTAAGTCTGATGAAATATGTTTTCATCTCCACACTTTTCCACTGCCCTCTGATGCTAAAAATCTTCTGCTCTCAGACTACTGTCTCTGCTATGATGAAAAATAACTCATGACAAATGGCTTTATTTACTTGTGGCGCCATGAAGCTGTTCTTAAGTTATTCTCCATTTTTAACAGCAATGAGTAGTCATTGTTGACTTTAGGCATTGAACTAAATAATTTAACCATAATAGTATCACTAAACTTAGTATAATTATGTCATGTTAAAAATGCAGGGTAATAGTCTGCTGTCAGTGAATCGTAACTTAGGCTATAACAACTCCTATGCCCTGCACATAGGAAAAGCAAAAGAAAAATAAACCAGAATTAATTTACAAACTTTTTATAGCACCAAGGGCACACCACTAACAGCTATGACTTTATATCTTTTCAAAATGAGATTTTAAATGAGAACCTGCAGCAGGACCAGAGACTTTGCTACAGCAGCAAGGCAACACCAGAGACTACATGGCTTCAGTGGCACAGCTTCCCTGTTAACGCAGGCAGTCAGATACCTCACGTCAAGGAACAAAATGTTTTGTACCTTACTCTGCAGCCCCAAGGATAAATTCCCTTTACCTGATGCCTAAAAAGAAATGAACATCTAGTTCATCTAGGACCCGGTTTCACCAATTAACTTCCCTGCTTGGGAGCCCAATGACATACATAACAGATGACTTGGGAAAGGGAATGATGATATCCATTTTAAACATCTTTGTCTTCCTCCTCCC
>JANVCC010000059.1:9965042-10086955 GCA_025345505.1 Todiramphus chloris collaris | reverse complement strand
CCTCCCCACCTGCCTCAATATCTGCAGTCCAAAGGTTTAAGAAAAGAATGGAGCCAAATCCTGCTGGTGAACAGTCACAAGCCGTGTTCCCCAGGGCTCAGTTTTGGGTCCAGTCTTGTTTAATACCTTTATCAATGGTTTGGATGAGGAGATCAAGTGAACCTTCAGTAAGTTTGCAGATAACACCAAATTGAGCAGGAGTGTTGATCTGCTCAAGGATAGGAGGCTCTACAGAGGGATCTGGACATGTTGGATTGATGGGCCGAGGTCAGTGGGATGAGGTTTAACAGGGCCAAGTGCCGTGTCCTGCCCTTGGGTCACCCCAGCCCCAGGCAGAGCTCCAGGCTGGGGGAGGAGGGGCTGGAAAGTGCCTGGCAGAAAAGGCCCTGGGGGTGCTGGGGGACACCCGGCTGAGCAGGAGCCAGCAGTGTGCCCAGGTGGCCAAGAAGGCCAAGGGCATACTGGCCTGGCTCAGCAATAGTGTGGCCAGCAGGAGCAGGGCAGGGATCGTGCCCCTGCCCTCGGCACTGGGGAGGCTGCAGCTTGAGCACTGGGCTCAGGTTTGGGCGCCGCAGGAGAAGAAAGACATTGAGGGGCTGGAGCGAGGGCAGAGAAGGGCAAGGGAGCTGCTGAGGGCTCTGGAGAGAATGTCTTGTGAGGAGCAGCTGAGGGAGCTGGGCTTGTTCAGCCTGGAGAAGAGGAGGCTGAGGGGAGACCTTCTTGCTCTCTGCAGCTGCCTGAAGGGAGGGTGTAGTGAGGTGGGGGTTGGGCTCTTCTCCCAAGTAACTAGCAAAAGGATGTGAGGAAATTGGCTGAAGTTGCCCCAGGGGAGGTTTAGGTTGGATATTAGGAAAAAGTTCTTTCCTAAGAGAGTGGTGAGGGCTTGGAACAGGCTGCCCAGGGAGGGGGTGGAGTCGCCATCCCTGGAGGGGTTCAAACAACATCCAGATGTGACACTTTAGGACACGGTTTAGCGGTCCTGATAATGTTTAGTAGATGATTGGACTTGGTGATCTTGGAGGTCATTTCCAACCTTAATGATTGTATGATTCTGATTCCTGCTGCCTGTAGGGTAACATTAGTGACATTACCAGTGAGAGGCAGAAGAACCGCTTTCAGCAGTAACCAAAGGCTTGCCATTCCCTTCTATAGCAGGGCTGCAGCCATCTTATCTCAAGCATGTTTCAAATGTAACAGTTGATTATATGTAATGTAAAGGAAGATACATAAAATTCTGGTACATCTCCTGCATGCTTGTTTGAAGTGTGACTATTGTATTCCTAGGTGTTTATAACACATTTTAAATGCTGACAGAAACAAAACCAAAATGCTCTCTCCCAACATAAAAACAAGTTTAAAAGATTAATAAGGCATGGAGGGCTATAAAGCCTCTTGGTGAAGCCAGGCTCCACTGACAGGTGTCATGACCCATAACAAGAGAAGGCCTTTGTGGCATGCTATACCAATTCACACCAGTTGTACTTGGGTCCCAGGGCCCATTTCTAATTTTTTTTAACTTCTATCCTGTCAATAAACTAACAGACTTCACTTGGCCTGTCTCATAATGTGTCTCTAAGAAACTGGCACTGACTTTTTCATGTTTTCCCCACACTGACTCCTGACAGCCACCTAGCCTTGAGGAGGGCTTCAAAGTACCTCAGGCTGTCTATGAAGATCAGGGCTCCTGCATCTAAATGTTGGGTAGTCCACAGAGAGGGATGAGTATGGAAGTCTTGTCTGTCCTGTCCATTGAGACATTTGGCCTGAGTCATAGCTTCCTTAGCATTGCTGAGAAGGGAACAAAGGGAATTGAGCAACAGACAGGCTGTCTAGGGATGAACTTAAACAGATGGACTAATACTGGAAGATGATGATTCACCAAGAGCTACTGTATAACTCTTACAGAACAAACCAGACTCTCAACAGAGTCTCATCACAATTCCAGAAAGTAATCTAACTTTATAAAATACTAATAACTTTTTTTTTTTCTGAGGGAACCCACCTAGATTTTTCCCTACACCAGGGTTATTTCAAAAACAACCAGGTAAGCTTTAAATAATATTTCCTGTGTCTCAGAGGCAGGTATAAAGACATCTTGATGTCTGACCAAGTACTTCAAACTTGTGTCTCAACATCAACTTTTATCCCCACATTATGCCCTACAGAAAGCAGTGGATTAAGTCACTGGCCTTCCTTTTCCATCTTCACAAAAACTGTCATCATTTGAGTGCTGCACATACCTTTGAAAGGCAGCTTCTTGATATAAAAAACCAGCAACCACATTCTTCATGAACACTATTTCTCCCCTGACTGTTGGAAGCAGAAATATGGCTGTGATTTGACAATAAGTTGAAAAAAACCAGGGCTTGGAGATATTCGCACTCAGGAGTTGAGTCTTATGGACCTTTTCCATTTGTGGGACTTGATGTTCGTAAAGGCGGGAGGGAATCCAGACACAAAAGATTTTGTTTATGAACTCATAGTTATTAAAGAAAGTTTTTGAGTTTTACAAGGCAGTTTCTTCTGTTGAGAAGGCTTAGCAAAAGCTTCTCAATAAGCAAATCGAAGAAGACAATTGGAAAACAAATTGAAGAGACAGTATCTTGAATTTCTGTACTGCCATGATGCTGACATGATTTCTATGGAACAATGTTCAAGTTTTGATCTCCTGTAAAGAGTTCATCATCCTTTTGGGCACTTTGAAGTCTCTACATGTTCAGAAGACAATTACAACAAAGCTGTGTGTGGCTTCCAGCAACTTTGCGAAGAGACTTTTAGTATGTAGTAGATTCAGGTTATTGGTAAAGGAAATTATAGCACTGACAGCTGCAGATGGAGGTTACAAATCAACAGGAAATATTACAGATTTATAAAGACACAGCTGAAGTGTTAGGCTTGTGAAGGAAGGACAATAACTCTTTATTGCTTCAAAGAAAAATGTTCACTGAAATTAATTATCTGCATGAGAATTGGAATGCTTTAGCTAAGATTTTGAGTACTCTGCTAATGAACTTTTCTTACAGCATTAAGGATAAATGTTCCATGGCCTTCAGCTCGAGGTGAGATGACTGAGAGACAGGAGCTGCACAGAAAAACATAGAGAAGGAATGTGAGTGGGCTCCAGAATGAGAATCTATCTGTCCCTGGGTGGATGTAAGTGTGTATACCACTCTTTTTACCCTCCTGTAGCTGAGCCATGTTCTTCCTGCAGATCAGTTGATCCCAAGGCAAGCCATCTGCATGCATCACAGTATGGTCCTTTGCTTGCTTTTGGGCTTCCATCCTGGAAAAAGGAGAGCAAAAGGAAAAACAGTCCAACCCCAACACTGCTCAGTGGAACTGATTGGAAGTTTTCCCTCTTTACAAACAACCATTGTCTCATCCAGTATTGTTTTCACAAAACTGGGTCCATCACCCGGTATGCAACTGCCAATCACACATACAAGGGGGAGGCATTTTCTTTATTCCCATGAGTGCACAATCATGGGTCCCACGTCAAAACCAACACACCCAACACCTGAAAACATCAGTTGTTTATACACAAAATCTTCAACATATTCCTCTTTCTAATACATATGCATTGTTATTCAGCTATGTGACTGGTCAAAATACCCTCACTTATTATGTAAATTATGTTGCATGCTCTATCTATTTTCGTAACCACTTAATCTTGTTCTTTTGAGGAGGTAGGAAACTGGGGTCAGTGTTCCGTGAGTCAGTGGTCACAATCTCCCTCTTCAGGAATTACCTTTCCCCCAGCTTTACTTAGATTTGTCAGTCTTCAACAGTTCTTCGTGGCTAATTGGTTGGCCAACTCAGCATTCTTTCTATAGCCTTTATTCTAGACAGAGATATCATCATTAATGATTATATCTTACTTCTGATTAAAACAAAGGCATGTTACTAAGCACATTACTAGGCACATAATTGCAAAAGCCAAGCCAGGCTTTTCCTATTCCCACTTCAACTAACAAAATACACAAGTAAACATAACTTCCAAACTTCTTTTCTGGGGCATGGATATCAATATGATCTTGCCAGACCTGAAGATTCAACATGAAACTGTTGGCTGCAAGTCATTTGAGAAGTGCACTAGGACACATCTGCCTCAGATACACCCCAGGAAACATAACGCTTGCTACATACTTACCTAGTGTCTGATAGTAACGAAGTCCTGGCTTTTGTCCCTTGTACCATTCACATATTGGAAAGGCCACTAACTCTCAAAAGCTACATAATTGCTGTTGGAGTCAGCAATGTTGTTCCACGATATTTCACTCAGCACAAGCCAAGGCTGGTAATATAATTTGATGGATTCTAATAGGTTTGCTCTGTAACTCTTTTTCAGTCTTGCCTAGCAGGGCTTTTCAAGCTGAAGTAAAGCTTAAAAAGACACACATTCAATTTTGAATCTCACATCTGACTAAAAGGTATCCAGCAACAAAGCAATATATAAGTCTGAGAAGAATTATTAATGCAGATAGCATGCTTCTTCAGATAAAACAAGATACTTTCCCTCTCTCTTAAATGAAGTATAATCCAGAAGGTATAATTGCATTAGAAGTGGAGTAAACTTGGAGCTAAGCAGTTCATAAATCAATAAATAACTCAGCCTGCAGCCTCGTGCTTTATTGATTTGCAAGATGTTTATCCCCCACCTCCCACCATACACTCTGCATCAGATGCAATTATATGCTTAATTATCCTTTTTGTGCATGTAGAAAGACTTAGATGTCTCATCAGACCACAAAGACACCAAATGTGAAGACACAACAATCCTAATAGGAGAACTTAGTTGCCATTGTTTGCTTTAGAAGTGTATTAAATTCATCTGAGCCTTATATACTTCTCATACAGCATATTGACTTGGTGATTGCAAGCACAATATTATTGTCATTGCTTTGACTGTTTAGATTGTGATAACCTGGGTGTAACAGATTCCTATAGGCATTAGGCATATTCTGCCTAGGCAACCAATACAGATCTGAGCAAGCTGCAGGCTGAAATAAAACGGGTGATATTTCTGAAGTCAACTTAAGCACAGTTTTCAGAAAGAGCTCTCAGTAAAGGAAATTCAGACTGTGCTACCAATGAAGATGGAGTTTTTAGAGTTATTTGGGCAAGGACCAGGGACCTAGTTCAAAGTTTGCTTTCAATTTATGGTCTCAAACCTCAAGAGCATTTGTGGATCTGAGCAATTGAATATCCCTGTGTAATTCTAAGAATATACATGCATTAAAAAATCAGCCCAGTTGATGGCAACAGATGGCTGAACACTGCAAGGAGCAACAACAGAGGACACATAAGAGATACATCTCTTCTTGAGTCTCATCAATGAACCCAAGAATTTGCACTGAATTACACTGCACCTGATAAACATTCTCCTTAGAGCTTCTAGTCCTGTTTTGAAAACTCCAGTTCTTGAGGCCCTCCTTCCCTTTAGCAACTTTTTCTAGAGGCTGATCACTTTCCTTTGAAAAAAAACAAGCATTTAATACTGAATTGAATTAATCTGATTACAGCTCCCAATCATTGATTCTCATTATGATTTTGATTACCAAATTAAAAAGTCCATTAGTTGTGGTTGCTCCAGGTAGATGTTCTCATACATTGTAGTCAAGGAAAATTCCATCTTCTTTAGCACGCCAAAAAGATGTAGCACTTTAAATCTTACACTGTAAGGCATTTTGCTTTATCTGTGTAGATTCTTTCTTTTGTAAGATATTGATTTCAAATTTCTCAAACATGGATTCACTTTCAGCCAGCAGTTGCGCTTTCATAGCTACGGGTCATTCCGAGTGTTCAAAATAGTTTTTCTTAACCCCCAGATTTCATTCCTTTTTCTTCTCCCTGTCAGTCTTGACTCCAATTTTCCTCACCTTTCAAAAATCAGATTTTCTCAGAGCACTAAGCATACGTGGAGGGTTGGAAAAATGCTTTGCTTCCCCTAGTGAATAGAATCAGCTGTCCTTAAGCAACTAGAGTCTTCTCACGTGGGACAGATTCATCTTCACCTGTCAGAGAAAAGTCCAAATGCACAATTCTGGTGCTGGGTGCAATACCACTTTGTAAGCAAAATTCTAACATTTGGACTTTAACATCTACAAGATAAACCAGGTAATAAATTAGTCTAAAACTGTTGCGTTGGGTTGTTTGGTTGGTGGATTCATTTTACTGTTAGGAGAGAAAGATTACTTCAGTAGGGGCTGCACTGGCCCTCCTAGTTATGTTTCCCAAATCATTAATACCAAACACCACACAGATGCAGACAGGTCTGACACACTGCAGACATGTGTCAAGGGAATAGCCTGGAGCAAGCCTAGTGGCCAAGAACAGTTAGCAGAAGGTCTTCCTGGGCTGTAGCGGTTGGCACATGGATTCATTTGCTGAGACAGCTCTGCATGCTGAGCCATAAATGACCCAACCAAAAGAATAAATGGGTGTTAAATACACAGCATCTACACAGCGCTGTGTTAGAGATCTGTGAGGCAGCTCCCAGCAAAATAACATTTCTCTGCAGGGCAGTGCCCTACAGAAATGCTCTCCCCAGTCCCACATAGACATGTGTGGCCACCAAGCCAGATCTCAGCAAGGTCTGTCACCACTGAGGCTGCTCCTACTTCTAGGTCTGAAACACTTTTCCCACAGTAGTAGCACCACACCACTTTGCATGACATCATTGTTGACCTACCATCCTTCTTTGTGTCTGAGTAATAGACACAGGGGCTGCTTCTTACATTTCTTGATTGGTGTCCTATCTTTCAACAGGACAGTGATTGCTGCTATTTCCATTCTCCACGAATCTCCATGAACTATTACAGGAACAGCAAACGCCCTCTTTCCTCTTCTACATCAAGCAGCAGTGCTCCTTTGCTCACCAAGGAAACAATCCTCTGGCTTGGCACCTCTCCATCCCCATCTCTTTTGAAGAAGCCCCAACTAAATTGGCCAAAATACCTCTTTTATTTACTTTAAAAAATATTATTTTTAAAAATTTTTATTATTTTACAGGCCACAGACAAGTGCTCTTCCATATCCTTAAAGAGCAGTT
Organism: Todiramphus chloris collaris; assembly: GCA_025345505.1. Taxonomy (NCBI): domain Eukaryota; kingdom Metazoa; phylum Chordata; class Aves; order Coraciiformes; family Alcedinidae; genus Todiramphus; species Todiramphus chloris. The sequence goes on along the minus strand of JANVCC010000059.1, from coordinate 10,079,904 downwards.
GAATGCACCATTATTGAGTTTGCTGATGATACAAGACTGGGAGGTGCTTCCAACTTTCTTGAGGGACAAGATGCCTCGATGAGGGGTCTAGATAGAGTGGAACATTGGGCTGTCATTAATGGGATGAAATTAAACAAGACCAAAAGCTGGATTCTGCACCTAGGACAGAGGAACATCAGGCAAAAGCATAAACTGTGAGAGAAGAGGCTGGAGAGCAGCCCTGCAGAAAAGGGATCTGGGGGTGCTGGTTGACAGCGGGCTGAGGATGAGTCAGCAGTGTGCCCTGGCAGCCAAGAGGGCAAAATTCATCCTGGAGTGCATCAAACACAACATAACCAGACCATCAGAAAAGGTGACGATCCCGTTGTATTAAACACTGGTTTGGCCTCACCTTGAGTACCGTGTGCAGTTCTGGGCCCCAGCACTTTAGAAGGATGAGCGGTGACCTCACTGCTCTCTGGAGCTTCCTGAGGAGGGGAAATGGAGAGGGAGGTGCTGATATCTTCTCCCTGGGATCTGGTGATAGGACACATGGGAATGGTTCAAAGCTGTGGCAGGTTGGGTTTAGACTGGACATTAGGAAGCATGACTGAGACCCACTGAGAGAGGGGTCAAACACTGGAACAGCCTTCCTGGAGAGATGGTCAATGACTCAAGCCTGTCAGAGACAGTTGTTTATAGGAGTCTAATTTATGAACAGAATAAAGTCTGTTTTAGCTGCAAAATTTGCAGTATAATTTTCTTTTCTTCTAATTAATTTGTTTTAAAGATTCATTTAATGAGCAATATGGCACTACATAATTGACAAGTGGTAAAACTTCTTTTATTTTCTCCTGGAAAAGATAAAGACCTCATTACTTATCAGAAGGAATGCCTCATAGAGTCCAGTTGGAGACCAGTAGCTAGTGGTGCTCCCCATCAGTCAGTATGGGTCCAGTCTTATTCAACGTCTTCATCAATTACCTGGATGAAGGGACAGGGCATAGCCACAGCAAGTTTGCTGATGATATGAAACTGGGAGGAGTGGCTGATACACCAGAGGCTGTTCTGCCATCCAGCAAGATCTGGACACACTGGAGAGCTGGGCAAAGGCAAACCTAATGAAGGTCAACAAGTGTAAGTGTAGAGTCCTGCACCTGGGGAGGAATAACCCCATGGATCAGTATAGGTAAGGGGTTGGCCTGCTGGAAGGCAGCTTCATGGAAAAGGACCCTGGAGTTCTGGTGGACAATAAGTTATCCACGGGACAGCAATGGGCCCTTTTGTCCTAGAAGGCAAATGGTATCCATAGGGGTTCTTGCTAGGAGAAAGAGTCATAGGAGTAGAAGAAAGGAGAAGCAGCCTGAATTGAGACAAACCTTTGCAAAGAATGCTGTGGAGCCTGGGGTGAGGCCAATCTTGAGTTGCTTGGGACTGTGAAAAACTCTTTACATCTGTTCTATTGTGTAACTCCTTCAAGCTTTAGAAAAGAATTTCAGAAAACAAAGTTCATCCTAGAAAAAAAACCCCAAAACACTCTGTGTCATTGTTTATACCAGGAGCGGAGAGATGCAGCAACACACAAATTCAGCAAGAGCAGACAAAAGAAGCAACTTTATTAATTTATAACCCTGTTTTATATACCCTAACCCTATAGGGCGATGGGTCAGTGATCACCCATCTCCTAGGGTGATTGGCTAAAGTCCTGCAACACCTATTTCAAAATATTTTTCCAATGTACTATAAACAGAACTTACCAAAACACCATGTGCTAGTCTAGCTTACAAAAAACATCCTACTGTTTTTCATAACATGCATGAGAAAGGCAGGATTCTCACCGAATATTGTGAGAACCTAAGAAAATCCCTCTGCTAGCAGCTTTTCAGCATCCGCAACTCTGGTCAAATAGTGTGTGAGGAATTTTGAAAGCTATAATTTTTTTGCAAACTCAGGTAGAGATTTGTCTCATCATGAACTCAATTCTGGTTTCAACTTCTCAGTTTAAGTGAAAAACTATGGCAAAGACATCTTGCTCCAAGTTGTCGAACACCAGCACTTTGGAAGGCCACTTATATTTGTCTGTCAAGCACAGAACCAGTGATGGCAGTTATCATGATTTCCTAATAATTGTTACTGGAAAGATGTGAGAATATTGACCTTAAATCATTATCTACATGCATATGACAGAAATATTCCTGAATTGTTACAAATATTTGAAGTTTCATGATGGAACTCCCAGAGTTAGCTCAGCACTCAGTCCTAGACAGTGTGTGCTTTCTTAGTTCAAGGCAACAAGACAATGTTGGTGAGAGAAGGCCAAAAGTTTATTGCATGTCATATTCTGTCTGATCTTCTAATAGGTGCATGGAAAACTGTGTGTAGAATGATGCAGCTAGTCTTCACATTAACAAATTTTCACGTGCCACTGATAAACTAAGGGATCAGAGTCTTTTTTGTCCAGCAGGTATATGAACTTTAAGGCACTCAGTCTGTATACCTGTATCATTTGGGTCAGGGTCTGATTTTTTCATGTACACATCAAAATGCATACATGTGCACATATATAAACACGAAATGAGTATGGATCACCAGTGATAATGTCTGTCATGGTAAAAATGCATACCTATAATGATGAGGTTTGATATAATTAAGGGAAATACAGGTTGCACATTTATCTGAGTTCTTTTAATTTAAGCAATTAAAATTATTACATCTTAGAATTAAAAAAAAAAACCCAAAACAACAAAAAAACACCACTGCCTCATCCCAGCTACAGAACCCAATATATGAGTTTCTGCACTCTTACAGACTTTCCTGTAGAAAACATCTTCTGTGTTACAGAAAAGATATTGAAAACTAAAATACACATAAGCCCAAGAGCTGACATCAGATCAAGCACTGAGAGCTCTCCCAGTCCTGACTGTATTTCATTTACCATTTGAGATACATCCAGCAATTATAATAGGGACTAACAGATTTACAGATGGGAGCATGTGATAGATACTGTAACTTCCAGTTTGTCATCTTGACAATGCACGGCAGTGACACCAGCTGTTATTGCACTATAATGCTCCACTTCCTATGTCTTATTTAATTATAAATCATGCACAAATGTCTACATTTTTACAGATACAAACATTCCTATTTATGAAACTTGTACAAGAGCCCATGGAAGTGGGCCAAGACCAGAAAGCAGCAGGTACTATACTTGTTGCAACATTTTTGATTTATTTGAGATCTAAAGGAATGGAAGAGCAGCTTGCAGAAGAGTCTCTGTGTTGCCTGTTTTGTTGCATACCAGGAGCAACATGAAGCTGAAAGAAGAGCAGCTTGTGATAAGGTGTGAAAGGTTTGTAACAGAGGCAGCATAATCAGTAGCCTAAGGGTGGCTAAGGATGCACCTTGCATCTGCTCAAAGCATGGAGTAAATGATGGAGGCTTCTTTCACTACCATTACCCATTCACATGTATCTGCTATGGCTGGACTGCATCTGTATAAGTTATTTTATGGTAAGGGAAAGGAAAAATGGGGAAAATACAATTTCAAGGACACAGCTACAAAAAAATCAGATCAAATAAGTGTCACCTTGTGAAGTAAAGCTGTCAGTCGCACAGCTTGAATTCAAGAAAGCTGCCACTCACCCTGCTAAATCACAGGTGTAAAAGATGGCATGTTATAGATACTTCATACACTGAGCAAAGCATATGCTAAGCATGGCTGAGTGAGCAGAAGAAAGGACTGACAAGTGTGGTACTCCACTACTGTGTGACCCAGTGAAGCTGGTTTCACATTATGAAGAACTTCTGTGAAAGCATAAAATTGATAACTGAATACATCATACTAAATCCATACCGAGGTCAGTGAAAGAAAATAATTATTATGCTTGCTACTTTTTCAATTTCTATGCACTTGAAAACTTGTTTTTGTATTTCTTTTTTTCTTAAGGAGCATTATTCCACGCAACCAAATCACAACCTCTAGGGCAGACCTGTAATATTGACTTATTTTATAAACCCCTTTGGACTGAAAGTATTGATTGTTATGCCAAGTCCGAGTCACATCATTAGAAATATTATATCCAGCGAAGCACAATATTTTTATTTCTAATATATTCATACTATCTAGAAAAATTGCTTCCAAATCCTCACACTGAATGTGGTCACCATCACGTGGCAAAGGTCGTTTTGATCCAATGAGGTTTACAAAACAGTTTTTTTAAGAACTGTTTTGCTGCACAAGAACAGATCATGAAGAAGAGGAGAGATGATTAAAACTGCTGAAACCTTCAGTTCAAGACAGGGTTACCTTTTGAGAAGATGTTCCAGTAAGTCATGGGACTTGATACTGAAGCAGTCTGGTCAAGTCCTCAGGATCTATCCCAGTCTTTCCTATGTCATCCTTTCCAGACGAAGGAAAATACCATTCTATATCTGTATCACTCGCTGCAAATACAGAGCTCCAAGAGCTTTTTAACACTAAAACCAAGCTTGTGTGCAGTGTTTGAAGCTTATTAGAGACACATTCCATCTCTTCTATGCTGATCCATGGAAAAGCCAAAGAAGAACAGCAGATCAGAACAAATCAGAGGCTTTTAGTTTTCTCTCCCAAATGAACTGAGATGGTCTTCTATGGAGGAGTAGCTACTGATAAAAGTTGTTCTAGTCTTGTGGGTCAACAAGGCCATCAGAGATGACATTATTATTCCTTTCCTGGAGGGAAAAGCCTCCTCCCTAAAGGCTCCACTTGGCACAGGCTGGAAGAAAACTTCTCTGAGCTGGCAGTGTTTAAACATCATGAAATATCTGTGCTAATATAAAAGTTTGAAAAGAAGAATGGCAGACTGATCAACAAAGATATAGTGCCAAGCCTTCATGTTACAGGAACATCATCAGATTATCTTTTTCTCCCCTCTTCCTAGACAGCCAACATTCAGAGACAGTTCTGGATTGCCAAGATGCTTTTCAAATCCTTACTCATGCCGGTGACTGGGGATGGACTGCCCTCCCTGCAACTATGTCCACCATGATGGCTCTGAACTGCACAACATTGGATGGCTTTGTAGAAAGGTGGCGGCTTCCACACAAGGCTTGATGATGCATGAGAGAGAATAGTTTTGACTCATCTCCTAAAGTGAGTGAAGAGCCCTGAAAATGTAAAACTGCACAAAGAAATGGCACAGGGTATTATGCTGAGTATTCTTGAGATCTTTTCTAAAATCATCCAGGAAACAAATGACTCCTCCATGTTACAATAGCAGACAACAGGTAGTTGGCCCAAAGTGCTGTAGCAGGACCCAGCTTCAAAAGCAAAAAAACTCTTAGCATTTTCTCAAAATTAGTTACTGTTAAGATAGCTAAAATAAAGCTCCCAGGAGGAAAAAAATAAATTAAAAAATCTACTATCCTGGGTTTTGTGAGTTCTAGGCATTAGACACACTACCCAGAGACTAGCCTTGATGGGCTTTATTGGGAGCCAGCTCATTTTGGAAGAATTACATGTATCTAATTGTAGAACACCTGGTTTTTTTCCAGAAAGGTTAAGAAGTGTCAGCCTTTAGGAAAGTCCATGTTGCACTGTTGCTGCATCCTAGTCCAGTTGGATCTCTCAAGTCTATTTGTCTTCCCCACTGCTAAGAGAGGGATCAAGCCTCATCTCAGTCTGTAATTCAAACTGTTTGACAAAGGAGTACCTCCATCCTGAAGAAATCTGTCTATTGAGAAATGAGATTGAGACAATAAAGGGATATGACCAATGTCCTTGGGCTGAAATGTTAGTGCATTAAAGCACAGCAATGTTGGATGCCACAGCCATCCCTATGGCAGTTGGTACTTCGTAGAGACCTTTCCCTGTCAAATTTATTGTCACCATTTATATGATCACAGAGAAAAGAGAGGTATGAACAAGTTCCAAGGAGATCTTACTCGTGGCACTACTGTGCTAGTATGGATTATCAAAAATTCAAGAGAAGGGACAAATATGTTTTGAATGGAGATTGGTTTGGGTTTTTTACTAGCTGTGTCATTTTAAGTTATTGAAAGGATTTAGATAATAGATGCAAATATGAATCACAACTCAAACACAATTTCCAATAAAGAGAAATGGGTTTATACAGTTTAATATTCTATGAGTAAGATAATTACCTAAGAACCAGTAAAACAATAATCTGTAAAGCTGCATAGCTAGAGAAGAATGAAGATTGAATAACATTCTATGTGTTTTAGCAAATGATGACTCAATGTCTGGCATACACCCTGTGGTTATAGCAAAACATGCAGTGCTACAAAGAATTTGTGGGTGCTATTCAAAAAGTGCCATATGTATTATGGAAGAAGTTGTCAGAAGTTATTTCATTGACATAGCTCTAGGAATTCTGCAGAGGGCCATATAGTAATATGGCCAAAATACATTTATTAGCCTCAAAAGCAAATGACCACTGGGGATAAGAGAGTGAGTGAGAGGCCTTATAGCTGTCTAGTAAATCTGGGGTTTCCTTCCATGGAAGTATAACAGACTGATGAATAAAGTGATCCAACTACCACTGCCAGTTCCTACCACAGTTCCTTACCTTTCAAATAAATAAAGCTGGGTACTCCTCTCCCTCATGCATTCACAGTCAATTCCTCAAAATAAAATGTAAAAGGAGCTGATAATGTAGTCAGGCCTCAAGCTGAACATCTACACAGGAATGACTTGGCAGCACTTACTTAAAAGGGGGTCTGAAAGCAGAAATGAAAGGAAGGGTCTCTTCAGAAAGAAATAACCTGTCATCCAGATAACAGCAGCAAGGTCATATCCAGTATTAGCAATACAGAAACGTCCATTCCTGCAAAGATGCTGTGGTTCTTCCTTGCAATTGCTGCCTGAAGTCACTTCATCATTATGTAAAGGATGCTGGAGGTGTGCTGTTGCTGCTGTCAACTGTACCATACTTCTTGTAGCATTCCCTATTGGTATGTCTGCTGCAGCCACGTCCAGAGACACTCAACTGTAGGAAAAACATTCACGGGTCACCACCAGCAGTGAATATAACAGGGCCCAATTCCTCAGTCAAATGCCACAGGAAATCTGTGACAGACCAAGGACCTGAATCTGCAATCTTGAAACTGTTCTTCACATGTCCTTCTTCACATATTCTCCCACAGAAGCTGGAAAAGAGGATGGAAATGCATCATCAGAATGGAGGTAGGTTTTGAAAGTAATGTTTAAGTTATTACAAAAAAACCCAGAAGTAGAACTTCCTGCCCTTGTGGCCAGGAAGGCCAGTGGTCTCCTGGGTGTGTGAAGAAGAGTGTGGCCAGCAGGTCAAGGGAAGTTTCCCTCTACTCTGCACTGGTGAGACCACATCTGGAGTATTGTGTCCAGTTCTGGGCTCCCCAGTTCAAGAGGGACAGGGAAATACTGGCGAGAGTCCAAGGGAGGCTAGAAAGGGACTGGAACATCCCTCTTGTGAGGAAAGGCTGAGAGCCCTGGGGCTGTTTAGCCTGGAGAAGAGAAGCCTGAGAGGGGATCTTATGAATGATTACAAATATCTGCAGTGTGGGTGGGTGTCAAGTAGAAGGGGCCAATCTCTTGTCAGTGGTGCCCTGTGATAGGATGAGGGGCAATGGGCACAAGGTAAAACACAAGAAGTTTCACCTCAACATGAGGAAGAACTCTGTGAGGAAAAATTCACTGTGAGGGTGACAGAGCCTAGACCAGGCTGCCCAGGGAGGTTGTGGAGTCTCCTTCTCTGGAGACTTTCAAGCTCCCCCTGGATCTGTTCCTGTGTGGGCTGCCCTGGGTTACCCTGCTCTGGCAGGGGGGGGTTGGACTTGATGATCTTCAGAGGTCCCTTCCAACGACTACCATTCTATGAGTCTATGAAACTCATCTGTCCAAACTCGGTGCTGAACAGATGGCAAGGGTGTTAGAAACTTAACACACTTTTATTAGTAAATTGAAAGGCATTTGGATAGCAATCACTATAATCAGAATTTTCACTAGCCCTAGAAATTGTAATAAGCTTTTAGAGAGCAGTTGGTTTTACATCCTAATTGAGAATGGATATGTTTAGCTTATCCACCTGAAAGCTAGAGAGTTCTGTCACTGAATCTTTAACAGGGAGCTTGACTACAGATAACTAAGCCTTTCAAAACAGACATTTATTTAGAGACCAATCCCCTTTGCTTTCCTTCCACGTATCTCTGAAGTGAGCAATGACTCTGGAATAATTTTATGTATCTTTGTCTCTGGAAAAAGGCACTTGTCATTTTATTTTATTTTATTTTATTTTATTTTATTTTATTTTTTAATCCATTTTGTGGCCAGAAAGCCTGATATATGAGCCCAAAGAACAGACTTTTTATCTGTCCACATTTATATTTAAATTTAAGCCCGTAATTATGAAACACCAGTAGCTTTTTCAGACTACTTCATTCCTTCTGATATATTACATTTTTCTTCCACAATCCCCAATTGGCAGACTATAAATAATGTTCCCTTTTCATTTAAGTTTTCATTGTTTAATGTCAGGCAAGGCTTGCATTCATTTTTCTGTTTAGGTTTGTTTTGTGTGTTGCTGTTTATGTTGAGGCCTTTGGGGGGGGGGGGGGGGGGGGCAGGGTGGTCATAAAACAATTGTGTGTTTCAGACTTTTCCCCAGAAATATGACAAATCTCTGGCCTGAAACCAGCAGGTGGAGCCATATCCGCTTCCTGAGAAGCAGAATTAGTTCTCCTCCTTCTAGTATTGATGGCATCTCCCTTATGCATGTATTTTTCAGCTGGACAAAAAATTCCTGGCTTTTCCAGCAGAACCTTCAATCGTATCTCGCCATTGTCACTGCAACTGTATTTAAGCGTGGAATAAAGCTATCTCTTCAGGAACCAGGGTAGGTATTTCACAGCAGGAAATCTGGCAAACACATCTGCAAGGGCTCTGCTAAGAACTGTGCCAGGACTGAATACCCAGCCTAGTGATATGCACATGGCACCGGATCATGCAGGCAGCCTAGCAAGATTTGAAAGCCATGGAGACATAAGGTTTTACGCACACTGCTGCTCCACACCAGCACCTGCTCTATACCAACACACAGACAGAGGCAACATCCCTCATATACGTGCAGGAGTATTTTCTGAGGAGCAGGATAAAAATTCCCACTTTCACCTCATTTATAATGGTCTTACCATTTTGCCTTCTCAGAGCCCACCTCCTCCAGTGTTTATTAATTCTAAGCAGGATGAAGCAGATGTCCAGCTTTGGGAAGCCACCTTCATGAGCAAGTGCTTTCCTCTATGCCCTAAGCAGAAGCAAATGCATACAGATCTGCTAATCTGAAAAGCAGCATTGGTGATGTCCAGATGCAGACAAAAGCAGTTCTATCCATGCTGTCTCTGGACACATTGAGGCCAAGAACAGAGATTTCTGACCCTGATGAAAGAAAGCAAGCGTGGATTCTCAGTGCCAGCAAAGCAGTGGGGGTCAAGACACCTACCCTAGTGCTGTACCTAGTAAAATCCAGGGCCCGTGGAGCTTTGTGCATGGAAGCAAGGAAAAGTTGATGGACAGGTGGACCTGAGAACTGATAAGGTGACATCTCTGCTGGTGGTGACGTCTCTTCCTACTCCCATAGGAGTATTAGGAAATGGCCCAGCTGCAAACTTTGGGAGCTGGAAATAAGTTGTATTATCATTTCCCAAAGAGCCTAAAAAGGAGTTAGGGCAGCCGTTTGCCTGGCCAGTACAATACCAGGCATCAGTGATGTTTTTCCACTCACAAGTTTGATTGTAAATATGGTTTCCAGATCTTCAGAAAATCAAGGTTTCCATTCTGTTTGACCAATATCCGTTGAACCCTCTGTTATGTCCAGTTTCATCAAGCCACATCCATATGTAAATGCCACTATTTGTATTCATTGTTTTAACAAATTTATATGTGAGTGTCCATTGACACCTGCTTTTTCCCACATTGACCCCTCCTGGGTGCAACTTAAGCAATACCTACCCACAGCAGGAAATTGAATTGGCCATGTTTCATCCTCATTCCAGGTGTTATTATCATTTTTGTTATAATTTCTTGCAATTTGTGCTGGAGTCAGGGGTTTAGAGGTCCATGGCCAGCTTGATGAACTTTCAGGCCCTCCACAAACCCGACAGTGGCTCACTTTAAAGGTTTGACTAACTGTTTTTGCTAACATAATAAATTCATTATCCTCAGGGGGATCATATAGTTCAAGTGATGTGGAAATTAGCCCCTCTTCACTCTTACAGATAAGTCCCTAAAATAATATGGTCAAAAATAACATGCACATCCTGACCACATTGTACTAAAATTCACATCTGTTTCTTCTGTGGGTGTGTCTGGCTTGCTTGGTTCCTCCTGAAAGTGAAACAAGATACAAATTAATTAATTTCTCAAATTAACAAATTAATTTCAAATTAATTTCAAATTACAAATTAATTTCTCAGGTTAACAAGAGGGAACAATTTATTCCCCAGCGATAATTGACCTTAGTAACTTCATCCCAAAGGCGTTCCAGCCAATGTAGTTTGTGAGGTTTCAAAAATCTTTTTAAAAGCCCATTAGATCGTTACACTATCCCATTAGCTTGAGGATAATACGGGGTGTGGAATACCCACTTGATTCCCTCTTCACTCACCCATATCTGCACTTTGTAAGCAGTAAAATGGCTAATATCACCTGATTGATTGGAATCGGGTTCAGGCAGGGAGCTAAACCATATTTTCAGGGCTTGTACTGTACTCTCTCCAGTTGACCACGGACACGCTTCAGCCTGAACTAGGCCAGAAATCACTTCCACACCTACTAACGCATATTGTTTCCCTTCCAATTTTTGGAAAGGCCCGACATAATCAATCTGCCAAATTTCCCAGACAGCCCTTTTTTCTCTTAAATGAAGAGGGAATTCTTCCATGGGTTGTCATTCCAATCGAAGTCTGCATTGTTCACAGGTTAAAATGCAGGTCCTACATGGTTCCTGTGTGACAGGCCAGCCTTTGGCATGTACCTCCTTGTGTAAGTCATTAGACCCTCTATGGACACATTTAACATATAGCCATTCCAAGAGCCTATCTCAGTTTTCTTTTGCCTGGTGTTCCTGCTGAAAGGGGGCAGTTCTGGCCAGCTCATCTGCCCTATTATTCCATTCACCTGTCAGGGTGCCTTCTCACCAGGAACCCATGTTACCTCAAAATCTCCACGTTTGGCAACATCTGAGATTTCCTGCCACTTCTCCTTTTGCCACACTGGCACTCGGTTAACCTCACAATTGTTCTGTTCCCAAAAGGGCAGCTATTCCGTGCACCCTTTGAACACTGCAAACAAGTTGATGTAAATATGCACCAGAGTCCTCGTCTCTTCCTTGCTATTGAACACACTCCACGCTGCCACAAGTTTGCCTACATGGGCACTGCCTTCTGCTTCAGTGATGATTTCCTTTTTAGTGTCCACATTAATAGCCACCACCCGGTACTTCCACTGTTTGCCCTCCCTCTTTGCGTAGGCATCTGTGACCCACACGTTCTGAAACTCCTTTGAAAAGGGTGGGGCAATTTTAATGACAGAATGGAGAGGGGCATCCTCCTCCTGGGTGTTCATGACCTCTTCCTGGATGTTTAACAGTCTGGGTGTACCTTCAGTGACTGCAAAAACACTACAGTAATGTTCAGTGTTAGCATACCATTTCCTCACAGTATCAATCTGGGCTACCGGACCGGGAGGGGGAGTTCCAGCCAACACAGGTTTAATGACCTTAAAGGATCCTCTTCAAATTATAGGTTGTTGGCATATAGTCCGCTCTGCTTCTCTGAAAGCTAAACTCACTATAAATAGTCCCTTTTCCCAACTAGAATATCATTTCTCAGCATCCTTAAAACTTCTGGAGTAAAACCTGATTGAGTGGATGGGACCTTCCGGCCCCTTTTGCCAGAAATGTGTTGACAACCCTGAGCGTGCATTCAATGTGGACAGGGTCAGTGGGATGGATAGAGTCCAGAGCCTGGTGGGCACTTGATTCAAACACCAAAAGCTGTAATGCTTCATCATGGGCCAGAGTCCATTTCCAAATTGCTCTTTTACCAGCAAATCATATAGAGGCCATGCAATTATTGCACAGTTCAGGATATATTTTCTCCAAAAGACCAATAATCCCAAAGCATGCTGCAGTTCCTTTTTATTTTCTGGGATCTGTACCTGATCTAGTGCTGAGAGGGTATCCTGAGGAATGCAGACTGATCCTCCTTTCCACCATATCCCTAAAAATTTCACTTCATTTGCAGCAACCTGTACTTTTTCCTCAGGTATCTGGAATCCTAGAGACTCTAATTGTATAATCTTTTCTTATGTCACCTGCACTGGAGTAATTTGATCACCTCCAATCAAAAGTCCATCAATATATTGATAAACTTTAAGTCCTGGTTCCAAGGCAATTTGAGCTAACTCTTGTGGCAAGGCATGATGTTTCAATTACAGGGGCTATTCCTTCTCAGACACCTAATGACAGTGGGTAAGGTTTCACATTAGTAATCTTAGAGAGGGGAAGGGCAGGTGCTGTTTGCAGCAGGCACACTTCTGTGCAGGGCATTTCAGTCAATTTTCTGATCTGAGGGGTGACAAAGGACCATGAATTTCCCTGTGTATCATGCCACTATCTGCCCTTCAATACATCCATGCCCAAAAGATTTGTCAGGAAAGGACCCACTGCAACCTTGGTGTTAACTGGATCTTCCTCTCCAGGCAACCATAATGTTACTGAGGCTTAAAGGTACCAATTGAGTTTCTCCCAAAGCATTTAGGATAATTAGATTTTTAGATGAAGCTGAAATCCACATTGCTCTGCCCCAATCTGCATCAGTGCAGTGATTTGTGCCTCTGTGTCAATTAAAAAGTTTACTGGCTTTTTCCATGGTCCTACAGCCACTGTAATCAATAAATCCCCTCTCACATTCATGGTGAGTTGTCTTATAAACATCCATCCTCCATTTCCCCCTCACCACTGGGAACAGAGGGTCTAGTTTCTCATCAACTTCACCTGCCTCTTCCCTGAGGTCTATCAATGGTGGGGCACTAGGGGTTGGTTCAAAATTAACTTTTCTCTCAGACTACCTTTGCACAAGTTTCTCCAATTTCTGGGTTGGAAGCCCCTCCATTAGATCTCGGGGAATACCCCTCTGGAGTCCCAGTTGCCACCATCCCATGTAGTTAAGGGCTTTTCTCTTCCAGGATCAGTACAACAGATCGATTTCCTTCTGACTGGTACCAACTGTCCATCACTCTTTCCCACTGCTCGTACAGCCCTTGTTTTGGGTCTCTGCCAGGATCCACACATAGGACCATATTTCCTCCTATAGTTAATCAGTTCTTGGGCTACTTCTCCCCACGACCACCATTTCCTTCCTGACCTCTGGTGGTCAGGAGTCACAGCTCCTTCAAAGTGGCTGTAACTCTGTCTGCTGCAGGAGTATTTTGTATATCCCCCTGTATCTGCATCAGCTTTTAGAAAGTCAGGGAGCCCTTAGATCAAGGGGGTCATCCGTTCTGCGTCCACAGGCACCATCATCAGGGATCCTTGGTTAGGTTTAAGCTCTGTAAGCTCTCTATCATACATCATCTGCAAACAAGTTGCCTTTTGCACACTTTCTACCAGGGGGTCACACCTTTCCAAAGGGCTCAGTCCCCCAGCCCTGTACGCTGCCCTCTGTGTTAGAGACCACAGGGCACGATGATTGCCAGTAGTTAGAAACATGCCTGGTCCCCAGTATTCTTCTGCTTCTTTCTCTGACAGCAAGATTCCATCTCCCCCTGACAACGACACTCTCCAGACATACTCTGTTTCAGACTCCTTTGAAGTTCTTGCAAAATCCTTCTTCAGTTTTTCTAACTGTATACGGAACCTCTTTAGTAACAACTTGGGGGAAATTGTCATCTGCCTCATACAAATGCTCTGTCTTAACCAGGGGATACACATGAGGAGGATTTTCTACTTTCTCTTTTGATTTCTATAAGTCCTCCTGGGAATAGATTTGCCTAATACCTTTCTCTTCTAGCTTCACCTCTACCTCTGCAAACGAGTCACTCTCCTTCCACAGTTCTTCTCTCAGTGCTTTCTTCAGTAAGACATTCAGGTTTCTTTCTCCCTCTAACATTTGCTTGGTCTCTTCTAACTGCTCTTTTAGTGATTTAACTGCCAGTTTCAGGGAATTTATGGCAATGTAATTCTGACACAATCTCTGCTTCCCGTCTTCCACAGCCACTGCCAAACTCACTCCCAAAACTGCACAAATGATGGATTTTCCCTTCCTGGGATTAACTTTAGCCTCCTTCTGCAATATCTTTATTCTATCCACTATACTCTGTAGTTGGAGCCGATGATCTTTTGCCCATTCTCACCCTTGGGGAGAGGGGCGGGTGTGATATATTCCCAAAAATGTCATCCAGTTTACCTAAATCTCCATTCAGTAAATTAATGGGGGAAGGATTATAAGTGTCTACAGGTGTGTGGGCACTCATTTCACCAAAGAGGGGGTTATTTTGTCCTGAGAGGGTTTCACCATAAATACCATTATTCCCTCCCACTCACTTTCAGGAGGTCGCACTTTTAAAAATTTCCCTTGTTCGTACCAATGTATGTCTCACTCGCAAGAGTCTCTTGTAAAGCACCAGGGCACTTTCTGTTTCACCAAGAAACCTGTCCGTGACACCAGTTAAAAATGTCTTGCTCCAGTCACAGACCAGAACGAGGTCTTAAGCATATTCTCGGGAATAGAATTAAGACTCAAGTCAAGCGCCAAGTGACTTTATGTGACCAACAATGAATTTGCAAGGTAGAGAGAGAGGAAAAGAAAAAAAAGGAAGAAAGGTTCAGTCACAATACCTACCACCATGGGTCTGTGACATTCTGTCAGTCCGAGTCCAATGGAAAACGTTCCTTTCGCGCTTTGGTGTTCCTTCCCTGATGTTCCTTCCCATGATGTTGGTTTCCCGATGTTACTTCTCCATGTTACCACACGCATGCACGCACACACACATACGGCACACACGCCTATGCTTGTTGTTCCTGCTCTTTTGTCATCACATATTCCTGGAGCTGCTTTGCTTAACCCCACCTACCAGCTGGTGGTGGTACGCAAGCCCAACATCATCTCTGGGGGGTCTTCAGGGGTCTCTGGACCCCTTGGCTTCCAAGCCCTGGGTCTGCACACATGTGCAGGGGTGAGGTGGCAGTTCTTGGAATCAGCTCCATACTTGAGCTTGTACAAAACAGGAACTTGAGCAGTGTGGTTCAGTCGTCGCTCAGTCTGCAGTTAGATGTTTACCAACACAGGTACGGCAATGTTGAGACAAACAATCCTTGATCTGACACCATCTCTGGCACTGTCTCTGACACCTACACATTAGAGTGCTGGATGCCAGCACATAGAAAATGTGCTTACGTTACTATTCCTCAGACATATGATAATTTAATACTTTGGATGATATGTCAGTAATAAATCAAATACTTTCTCCTGACTGTGCCACAGGGCATGTTGATGATTGACAGGCAGTAACAGATATAATTTTTCATTCCTACCAATGACCTGCTACTTTTTATTTGGACATGATTAAGAAATAAAAGTCAGATTATTTTTCTAGTTAATGCCGAAGTACAGCAGGTCAAACTTTGCTGTTAGGTACTTGTGATTTTAAATGAATCGTAAAGAAAGATTAAGATGTGGATAATAGAAAAGGAAGAGTGAAAACAACAACCCACATCTTTGGCATGTTTAATCAGGAAGGATAAGGAAAATTAACAGGGACTGCTCTATCCTTTGTAACAGGATACTTCTTGGAAAAACATAGTAAAATATCAGGCTTCCAGAATTTCTGTATTTTCATCAGTGATAATCTGTGCAGTATGTAAATCATATGAGTATACTTTGAGACAAGATGCCTGTGTAGGTATTTGTTGCTACTATTTTTATAGCTTGAACAAACTATCACCATCTCTTTAATTTAACTCCAATTGTGCAACCGCTTTTTTGGGAATAACTGCAGCTGCTAAAAGTCTCACTTCACTGCCAGAAATTGCCTGCCACAGTATCTGACTGTATCTGAATGCATGTAAGTCAGAGCAGCACTGAGAAGGTGGAAGTCACCTGAGGTTTCACCTGAATGACAAATGATCAAGCTGCTCATAGCCTAACGGGCACTGAATTATTGGCAACATCTCCCTGCCTCATTAGCAGTCGGTGGTTGTTTTGGTGCTGGAGATTTATACAATGCTTTCTTCTCCAAGTTCCAGCTTCCCTGTGAGACCTGAGCTGATCAGTTCAGCTTCTTTCACTTGGTTAAATGAACCAGAAAGAAAGCTGGAATGCATGAGAGGGACATGTGGTGCTGCTGAACCATGTCTACACTGCCTGAGCATTGTCTGTACCAGTGTTCCAGCAGTTTCAGTATTGGCTCAATCACTGGAGATGATTTCAGTAATTTCCTTGGGCTCTGTGTGAACAATAAAACCAAAAATAACGGCTGTAGCAGCAAGAGGATTGTAGATTGTCTGTATCTATCATGTGCAGGCCTTAAAAATTGCTTCAGCTGAGAAACAAAGTTATTATCTACTACAGATTTTTTTTTTTTTTTTTTTTAACAGTAGCAAATAAGGGCCAGATTACTGGTCTCTTTAAGAGTAGCCACTGATTTCAGCAGAGGCAGGATCAGGCTTAACTAATACCTTGCCTATGCTCTGAGTAGACTTAAGTCTCACCTAAACTGAAAGCACCCTACTTAATTCCTGAGAAGTTCCTCCAATGTGTAAACAACAAGAAAATTATGGTGCTTTGCTGGTTGGATATGCTAATTTATCCTTCCACATAGATGAGACCACACCTGGGAGTAAAACTCCTGAAGAAGACCAGTAAGATGAAGCGTTTAGTCATAAACTAATAATTTGAGTATTTTGCATATTTTCACGTATTTTTCCTTCCCCATCCCATCATGTTTATGAATAATAATAAAAAAAGAATACACTTTCAGTACAGTGCCTGTGATATACAGGCTTGGTCCCACACAAAGAATCAGACAGTGATGGGGGGATGCCTACCCCTGCTACACAGGAATGGGTGTGGATGAGTAAGCTGCAGTTTGCTTCCTTCCTTATTGAAGTTGTTCAGTGGCCTACCCGGCATGTCTTCACTGTAGCCATCAGAAAGGCAGAAACCCAGCACCACAGTCAGGACTGCACCGCACTTACCTAGAAGCAGATTGACTTTAACCTAACTAGCCTTTGCAGAGAGCTAACCTGTACAAGCCCAGTCTGACATTAATGGCAGTCTCCGCTGAAGCCTATGCTCTCATGATTTCATCATCACTACTGCATGGACAAGTTGAAGTTGGTGCTGTCAAGCTTGAAGTGCAATGAAACCCCATCCTGAAGTGGAGCACAGGCATGCCCCATAGTGTAAACATTTTGAATATCTGATAGCTTTCAGTATGCAGGTTTGGGTGGCTCTCTAGACTATCTTGCGACCTGTCTTACTTTAGTATACTACTGCAAAGCCATGTCAGTTGCTACTCTGCTCTGTCTCCAAGACTTCCTTGTAGTGAAAGAATAAAGCCTGTGCCATGTTCATTATTTTTTTCTTTTTCCCATTCCCACTGACCAGCATTTGCCCTAGTTCTACTTCCAGTATGTACTTTGATATGTGTAAAATATATAATCCACAATTTTTTCTGTGAGGCAAATGGTTGTATATATTTAAGCATGCAAAATTCACATGCATACAGTTATTTGACCTCATGTAAGACACAGAACTGTTAAATGCAATTTCATTTGCCATTTGATAATGTTCTGGTTCATTACAAAGATCTGCCTTTCAAATTCACGTCTTCTAGAGCTCTGCTCAATGTCCAATCACATTCTCATTAAGTAAATGCAGAACCTTCTCTTCTAGTTCCCATTAATAATAAAAAATTATGAAGAGAGCTCCCCTTTGAAATCACTCCAGAGTCATCACTGGTCATGATACTGAAATAAGTGACCAAACTTTCATCAGGCTCTCCAGTACAGGTCACTAGGTGGGGTGGTGGGGTGGAATAGCTGTTGTTTGAGACATTGAGGTACAATACAACAGAAGCTATTTCTAGATAGTAAGTCTGTATTACATTTAATATAAAAACACCTCAGATAAAAATAATATATTAATGATGGCAGAACTATTTATCTACCCATTAAACACCATCTAACCCTGCTGCTCAACATCTTTCACTTGTTGACAACACAGACTTCGGAAGATAGGAAGAACAAAGCATAGCACTTTCTAAGAGGCTTACTTTTGCCTGTATTTATTTGTCCCTATTATACATCTATGTGAAACTACATCTGTTCATATTTTCCATTTGCATTTGTCAAACACAACAGACAACCATTTTTAGTAATAGTAGGGTCTTGACACGGTGAAAACTCAATAACTGATGTTATTAAGCAGGCTTTCTTTATTATGGTGCCAGGCATGTGGGGGATCTCTCCTCCTAACACAAGCACTGGGGTTCAGAAACAGTCATTTCTTATAGAGAGATTACATACATATGCATTACATTTCCTGTAAACCTACTGCATATTCAGTAGAATTCTAAGAAACCATTATCATAAGTCTCTGCCCATTATCACATGCGCACATCCATGTGGAAATGGGCTCTTGTCATCCTCTGATGGCCTCTGGGAGGAAGATCGAAGTCTTCCTCATCCTTGCACTTTTCACCTTGTTGGGTCTTGGCTTGCCCTGCAGTTCTATACCGGTTCAGACTTGTTTGTGGTTTCTTGGACTACACTACTAAAGACTACATTGTTTTTGTAGTTTCAAGCATGTTATCTTACATAACCATCCTTAATCATCTGTTAAAGAGAGAACAATAATGTGAAAGAACAACAATGTGTCCTAAGGTCCTGGTTCTCTTGCAGGTGTTGAAATGGGTCACATAATCAAACCAACTATAAGCCCATAAACTCAATCTGAAAGAGTAGATAAAATGCATCAAAAGTACAAAATCATTTAAACTTCTGCATAGTTGTTGTTGGGTGCTATAAATTCCTCTCATCAGTCTAGAACACAAGGCTTATGAGGAGTGGCTGGGGGAACTGGGGTTGTTTAGTCTGGAGAAGAGGAAGCTGAGGGGAGGTCTTATCACTCTCTATAACTACCTGAAAGGAGGTTATATCAAGGTGGGGTTGGTCTGTTCAACCAAATAACAAGTGGAAATGGCCTCAGTTTGTGTGAGGGGAGATTTCGGTTGGATATTAGGAAACATTTCTTCACTGAAACAGGCTGCCTAGGTGTCGTATTAAAAGATAAAGTAATTTGGCATAAAATACCCTCCTTGCATTTTAGCTGCACAGAGGGGCTGGAGGCAGGGTTTAGGTTCTGAGTGATGTCCAGTTTGGCACTATAAAGCCAGTCACGTTCAATTCATTGAACTCTCCCAGCTCCGGATGCATCAACAGCGCTGCACGTTCAGCTGAGTTGCTCCATGGACTCACACAGCCAGACTTAGAGAGTCTGATGGTGCCCAGTGAGAAACACTAATGGTGAGTTTAATGAATAGTGCAGTTCATTAAAGCCACAACAGTATAGGTTCTTACAGATTGCTGGTGATAAATACACTGTCTGCAAAAAGCACATGAAAATGTTGAGATTGTGAATAATACAGCACAAAATCAGAAAGAGACTATATATATTTCTAAGTTTTCTCAAGCTAGCACTTAGTATAGTCCAGATCTTACCCAAAGATGTCCCTGGGGGGGGGGGGGGAAGAGAGAGGCTCAGCCCATCAACTGACCCCAGGAGTCAGAGGCAGTCTGTGATGAAATCTTCCCTGACTTGTTCACAATGATGTCTTCCCTTACATTCCCTTTTCTTAAGCCATTTTTCTATTATTTGTTATTTTCAATGTGATATCGAGTGACTCTGGTCATTCTGACCTTTATTGTGATTGGTGTAAAATTCTCTCGCTTTGTTTTTAAAGGTCTAGATGAAGAAAATTCAGGGCACAAGCTGAGTGACGGGTGGTCACACTTTGGAGGTGGGCAGCCTTTGGGACCGAGGTGTGTTTTGGTATTATAATGACATTATAATGAGCAAAGTTCATACAAAGGACACCATTTTGCCAGAAAATGACAGTCTGTTGGCCCAGGGTGGCAAATATGCAGCTTATTAGTTCCATAGTAGCACAAAGTTCCCATCTCTGTAGTGATTCACAGAGCCTGGCCATGGAGTCTCCACCCTTGTGCTGTTCACAGGAGATGCTGTTCAGGGACTCCTCCCCATCATGGAATGGATTCCCTGCATACTATCTGCACTCCACCCTGGGATTCTCTTCGATATTATACCTTCCCTTAATATGTGAACAATGCTTTACCTTTAATATGATATTAATTTCTAAGTCCCCTCCAGTCTTTTTTCCACACTAGGAAGTGGTGGCATCACGATCCCTGGAGGTATTTAAAAGATGTGTAAATGTGGTGCTTAAGGACATGGTTTAGTGGTGACCTGGCAGTGCTGGGTTAATGGTTGGACTAGATGATCTTAAAGGTCCATTCCAACCTAAATGATTCTGTGATTCTATGAAACAGGTACAAAAATAGTTAGTCTAGAAAAATAGATTAACCAAAAAAAAAAAAAAAAAATAGTATTGACACAGATAAAAGTGTTGTACACTATCAATTTCATCACAGAATCCAATATTGACATCTAACAGAATCTTAAAGCACAGATACTTATTTATTCTTTCAGCCTATTAGATAGTCAAGGGTTTATAAACCTCTGGTCATAAATTGTACACTAAAGAGAAGCAGCAAAATAGATAAAGGTAGTAATTACCAGTGGGTGGAAATGGGGTTACTATAACTCATCTCAGAAAGTGTATATGAGGAACTGTAATAAGGAACTGCATATCTGACTATCTGCATTTTAGACAAATGTAAAAAAAAAAGTATGGATGCATATTTTTTTTCATGCATAAAATATTCATATGAAAATGTGGTTGTTGGAAAAAAAAAAACGAGTAATATTCTCTGTCTTTGCTCCCCTTTAAGTGTTTTGATTTTGAAAGGTTTTCTCAGAGAAATTTCAGATATTATACTTCACTGTGCTGACTCAGGAGACATGGAATTTTAAAACAAAGGTTAAGCGCATGATAGCAGCACTGTGAGATTATTGATGGGTTTTGCGCCTGTTTGCCTCTGTGTGAAGTCCCGCTGCTATAGCCAGTAAGTGTAATGATACTCAGCTCCTTATGCATCTCAAAAATTATCAGGGAGAATGTTATCATTGTCTTTATTTTCAAGTAGGGATACTGAGGTACAGGAAGAGGAAAAGATTTCTCTAAGGTTTCCCATTTGCACACAGGTGGGCACAGGAGGCTGACACATTTCCAATTGTACCAGACCTTGGTTGCCTCCCAAATCCCAAAAGCAGTCTATTTGTGGAGCTGCGACTCTTCTCCAGTTGAAAAGGCAGCAGATACTAGCTGGGATTGGTCTTGATGATCAGAGAAATTTGTCATGCTTTGCACACATGTAGAGCTGATTTGCATCTGCTGGTGTTTGTGCTGACAGGAGCAGCTATGCTCACTTGCCTGATTTGATAATGAGAGCTGTGAGTTTGTAGTTTGCTTTTTCAAAATCAAGGAGATCTGGCCTGAGATTTATGTTTTGTTTGGGACAGGCTTCCCCCTGTGCTTCCTTGACCTACCTCTTGCTCCTTCACTCCTTCAGTCCCTGCAGAACTGCAGGATGCACAGATCTAATCATGGCTAATAAAGACACTCCCCTCCAAGGAAAAAAACACAAGGTCAATCAGGAATAGATTAACCTGATAGAAAGATGGGATGGATAGAAGGAAATAAAACAACTGTACATGAATATCTTGTATGTAAACAAGTTTCTTCTCCTTCATGCCTTTCCTATCCCCTTCCTTGACCCCAATTTGTGTGCATGTGGGGCTAAAAGGTATATAGAAAATTGCCCTGCTGTTTGGAGTTATCTTAAAAAATTAGTTTATACCTTTCATCTGTCTTTCAAATTTACTTTTACCCATGTTCTGGGGACTACTGCACACACACACACACACACACACACACACATTATTGTGTATTTTTGATTTCTTGTTTCAAGATTACAAAAGATTTCATTCCTGTCGGTCTTTACTTTCATCCCTGTGTTCAGAAATAGCCATATCGAGGTTACTTCTGCTTTTGTTCAAAGATGTAGAACTGCAGCTGAAATTCATTACCACTTTTCTCAGGGCATACAGTGATGCTCACACAGGCTAAGATGCTTTTCCTCTGGCCCAATGTGATGGGCAATGAATCTCTGGTCAGTCAGCAGAGGCCACACATTGGGCAAAAAAGTTGGCATCTGAAAGAAAATTTCCCCTTGCAAATGATTTGGTTTTATATAAGCCTCATTTTTTTTTTTTTTTCCATATTTACGAGGTCTCACTAGTAGGATATATAGGTTGTCACCACATAGTCCACTTTGATGTTTACTTGAGCTGCAAATTCATTAGAAATTCAAATCCCTGTCTAGGGTAATGCTTATAGGAGCTGAACTCTCTAGTGATGTCAAGTAGCCAACAGAGGAATCTGGACAGACTGGATTAATGGGCTGAGGTCAGTGGGAAGAGATTCAACAAGACCAAGTGCCAGGTCCTGCCCTTGGGTCACCCCAGCCCCAGGCAATGCTCCAGGCTGGGGGAGGAGAGGCTGGAAGGTGCCTGGCAGAAAAGGCCCTGGGGGTGCTGGGGGACACCCGGCTGAGTAGGAGCCAGCAGTGTGCCCAGGTGGCCAAGAAGGCCAAGGGCATCCTGGCCTGGCTCAGCAATAGTGTGGCCAGCAGGAGCAGGGCAGGGATCGTGCCCCTGCCCTCGGCACTGGGGAGGCTGCAGCTTGAGCACTGGGCTCAGGTTTGGGCGCCGCAGGAGAAGAAAGACATTGAGGGGCTGGAGCGAGGGCAGAGAAGGGCAAGGGAGCTGCTGAGGGCTCTGGAGAGAATGTCTTGTGAGGAGCAGCTGAGGGAGCTGGGCTTGTTCAGTCTGGAGAAGAGGAGGCTGAGGGGAGACCTTCTTGCTCTCTGCAGCCGCCTGAAGGGAGGGTGTAGTGAGGTGGGGGTTGGGCTCTTCTCCCAAGTAACTAGCAAAAGGATGTGAGGAAATTGGCTGAAGTTTCACCAGGGGAGGTTTAGGTTGGATATTAGGAAAAAGTTCTTTCCTAAGAGAGTGGTGAGGGCTTGGAACAGGCTGCCCAGGGAGGGGGTGGAGTCACCATCCCTGGAGGGGTTCAAACAACATCCAGATGTGACACTTTAGGACACGGTTTAGCGGTCCTGATAATGTTTAGTAGATGATTGGACTTGGTGATCTTGGAGGTCATTTCCAACCTTAATGATTCTATGGTCTCTCACCATGGACACAAGCAAGGGTAGTGCTGACCAGAGGGAAGCACCTGGTGGGATACCTGGCTTACAAGAAGCATGATAATCTCAAGCTCCACATCCGATGAGACTGCTGGCAGGTAAAAACAGAGGTTGGCTTTGACTCACGGAACAGTTTTATTTCAATTTTTCCCTTACAAAAAGGCCCAAACTGTAACTGAAAATTCCCAGCTGGCTTGAAATATCTTAATGAGCACCTCACTTCACCTCCTTAGGAAAGTGGCAGGTTTCCCATTCAACTTTCTGTCACATAGACTCTATCCCAAAATAAGTGCCTCCTGCACAGCTAGACTGATCAAACAAATACAAAAGTAGCCTTCCATCTCCTCATTTATCATAAATTCTTTTGCCACATACCTGCATTTCAGTTACATTTTTGATGGGCCTTCTGCACTTCTCCAAGAAACACATGATGGGTCTGTCTGGAGTAATGGAAGGATGTGGCAGGGTTGTCTTTAAAAAGCCAGAAAGCTGTACAAACACTAGTCCCACACCAGCAAGGGATCTGCACTCCTGCCATGTGCCTGGTCTCCCTGCATAGTCGGTCTGGTTTGGGACCTCCCTAAAGTACCTGTGTGCTGTTATTTTAAGAAGTCATTATATTTTTTTCTGGGCTTCAGCCAACTGCAAGTGGCAAATGTTAAAATTACTGTAGCCTGGGGCTGTTAGTAGGTAGAGAGGAAGATCTAAACCAGAGCTCATTATATTTTAGTCTTTGAAACAAGCAAAAAAAGCAACATAGTGTTATTGTTCTATCCTCCCTCAATTCCTTCCTTAAATGAAATTTCTTACCTGCTTCTTTTATAGCTTGAAGAAAACATTAATCTGAAAGACTCATGTGGGGAAAATGGGGTCTAATATGGGGGGAGAGTGAAAACATACAGCTGTTTGGGACTCGATCACAGGGATCCATGCTGAAAGCTTAAGGCAGAGGTGAATTATCCTTCTAAGTTTCACCTCCATGTTGGACTTAGATATTATTGTCTTTTCTAACCCTAAGGAGACTAAGGCTTCCCTCTCTGTGTCTAAAATTTAATAGAATGTGTGTGTTATCACCTTGCTGTAGTTAAAACTCTTCAGAGCTAGTGTCAGACCTGGCAAATGCCTGAAGAAGACCAGCTACTCATGACACTTTCCACGTAGGTACTTGGTAAAACAGAAAAGGAACAGTTTTGAGTCTGGATGAAGAGGGGCTGGAGGGAGAGAACACAAGTGGCAGAGGAGGAGACTACTGTTGCATAACACCAGTGAAGCTGAGCTTCTGAAAAGCTTCTGAAGCTGTTATGCAAAAACAAGCCGTGAGCAGGTCCACTTAAGTGGACTGAGTTCTTTGATGCAGTGGCCCATCTGGTCTCCACCAGTAAAACTGCACCCAGCTCATTGAAGTCTGTCTGATTTCCACCTCATGCAAGTCCAGCATCTTCACCTGCCAGCCTAGGGATTTGAATCCAATTGACAAATTTCTGCTGATAGACATTGTGTAGGCTTGTCACTTTGCTTTGAAACAATAGTAACAAATTATATTTTTCCCACTGAAAACCATCCATTAATGTCGCATTATTCTTTGATCTCCACAGTGTGCTAATATTACTGGTGAACTTGCATTTGACAGCAAAGCCTCTCAAGATATAGAAACTATGGAAAGCTATTCATTACGGACAAGCAAGCTGAACAACTTTCCAAGCTGTTAATTGTAATGATAGTAATTCCGACTAGACAGAAAGTAATCATTGTTACAAATTCCTTTCTGTCAATGTGGGAACACTGTGGTAAATAGGCCTGAAACAGGACTTTTACATCTGGAGTTGGAAGCACAAAGCTAAGTAAGGCAGAATGCTGTTAATTTCAGGAAAGAGGCAAAATGGAGTCAGTCATTTGCAACAGAGGTGATTAGTCTAATGAGGAACGCACAACTGTGAGTATTTGATGCAAGTTCTGGCCTCCCTCTGCCATGGGGCATCTTGCCTCTTTGGGCTTGCATTTGTCTCCACCTACTGTTATAAGAAGGTCCTACCAGGAATGACACTGGGGCATTTGAGTAGCAGACGACCTTTGAAGTATCTTCCAGTCCCGTTTTCACCATTAAAAAAAAAAAAAAAAAAATTAAAAATTCGCTTTGTTGTAGATTTGTCCCGTTTTGTTAGGAACTGTATGAAAGATAATGGAAGGCTTTTTCACCCCAAAGAAACATGCAGCTTCAGGAAGAAGAAAAAAATGTAAGAAGATAGACACTGCAGATAAATGAGAGCATAAATGTGGACAGAGAAAGGGAAAATGGTAAAATGAGAAATAGGTTTAGTGGGTCTCATCCTGTAAATTGGTTGAAAAAATGTTAATACTTAAAAAAATTTTGCACACAACTGAGAACAAGTTGAGCTGGAGCCATCCTTGCTAGAAAGTCCCAGTACTGTTAATAAAATTTATAAAGAGAGGCTCTAAAAATATAGCAAATATAGCCCTGTATGAAGGTTTGAGGTGAAGAACAAAGGAAATACAATTTTAGGTCAGTGCAGAGAGATATTTAATGAACCACCCATGTCTTTTAAAAAGGCTCGTACTGGCTGCCGTAAAGACAGATGGGAAGCCTCCTCTAAAAAGTCCATGAAATAACTTGCCTATGTGATATTTCCTCCTAGCTCTTGGTTACGTATAGATGACTTAAACTCTTAAATGTATGCAGGTCTACTTGTTATTCTTATATCCTATCTGATATCATTGTGAATGTATTAAACACATGCAAAATAGTTAATCTTGATGTTACTGATTCAGTACTTTCTTGTCCCTCTACTTTCTAATATTCAAATCACCATTTAGCTCTAAATAGTTGGTCTTCCAGTTGAATGGTATTTTTTTTCCGCATGTATGGAAAGGGTCAGTTTAAGTGTCTGGTCCCTTTCTCCAAGACAGTATTTTATAAATCTCTCACAGATCTCTTCTGATTCATCTCCAACTGAAATATCTAAATTTCCACTTGCTTTCCCATTACTTTCTCACCTGTATGTTTTCCAGGTAACAAGTTAACTTGATTCATCTGTTCCAAAAGGAAGTAACATTTATATTTAACTTTTTAAATACCTCAGAAACTACCTTTTACTGCAGATGATCAGAAGAGAACACAGCATGACATATAGGGATGGCATCATCAAGATAGTCACATTTTCTGCAATATAACCACCAACTTAGATATTCTACACAAAGTCTGGAAAGGTGAAGGGCAGTATCAGATGAAGAGGGAAATTTGAGGCAGACAAAATACATGGTAGGAGAAGTCTCAGGACTAAACACTTCAGTACATTGCCTTCACACATGTATAACCTGCAGAGTTACCGAACTGAAGGATGCTTTTGCTTCTGCTTTGCCTCCATAACATACAAAATTGCCACTGAATTATAGCAGCATTTGTTCTTCCCATTCTGCTCTGGTGGGTTTGGTTCTGGTTTATGTACACATTTCCATGCAGTGTTGACTTAAATCAATTTTAGCTGTGGGAAAATTCCCTTGTAAAGTTGACGGTCACTCTGCAACCTCTTAATATGAAACCATTTAGATTGAGCTGATTCTACTGGCTGGAGGTGGCCTGGACAACAAGATCTGAGGGGTGAAATCTCAGTTTTCCTGAAGTGGTGTCAAATGAAAGCATGAGCTCATTCATTGAGCTCAGCTCTTTCCTTCCTCTCCCCAGCCAGACTTTCATATAGGTTCTACTTACAATCATAGTATCATAGAATCACAGAATGTATTGGGTTGGAAGGGACCTCTAAAGGTCATCTAATCCCACCCCCCTGCAATAAGCAGGGACATCTCTAACTAGGTCAGGCTGCTCAGAGCCTCATCAAGCCTGGCCTTGAATGTCTTCAGGGACTGGGGCTCCACCACCTCTCTGGGCAACCTATTCCCGTGATTATCACCCTCGTATTAAAGAACTTTTTCCTAATGTCTAACCAAAATGTCTGCCCTTTTCTAGCTTAAAGCCATTACCCCTTGTCCTGTCACTACAAACCCTTGTGAATGGACCCTCCCCTGCTTCCTTATAGGCCCCTTTCAGGTACTGGAAGGTCCCCCCAGAGCCTTCTCTTCTCCAGGGTGAACAACCCCAACTCTCTCAACCTGTCTTCATAGGAGAGGTGCTCCAGCCCTCTGATTATTTTTGTGATGCTCCTCTGGACACACTCCATCAGGTCCACGTCCTTCTTGTGTTGGGGGCTCCAGAGCTGGACACAGTACTCCAGATGAGGGCAGAGTGGAGGGGAAGGATCACGTCTCTTGATCTGCTGGCCACGCTGCTTTTGATGCAGCCCAGGATTCCATTTGCCTTCTGGGCTGTCATTGAGCATTGGCGACTCATGCCTGTCTAGGTCGCTCTGGATGGCATCCCTTCCCTCTGGAATATAAACTGCACCACCCAGCTTAGTATCGTCAACAAACTTGCTGAGGGTGTGCTCAATGCCACTGTCTATATCATTAATGAAGATATTAAACGACAGTGGTCCCAGTACAGACCCTTGACACCACTTGTCACTTTTTCCCATCTAGACATCGAGCCATTGACCACTATTCTCAGAGTGTGACCATCCAGCCGATTTCTTATCCACTTGTACAGGTGTGATTTTCAGGGTATAGAAAACTGGATCTTACCCTCGTATTCAAACAGAACATTTTAACCTGCTTAGTGCTGTTACTTCCCCATGAGCTCTGTGACCATGTCGGATTCACCTACAGTACTCCAAAAGTGTTATATTGTGTATATGGGAAGTAGCATTTTCCAGTTGAGTTATTCTTCCTAACTTCTAAGAAAGTACAGTTTGGAAGATCTTTTCCTTAGTAGATGAAAAGGAAAAAAAAAAAAAAGATAAAAAGAGTAAACCAAAGAGAGTAGCACAGTGTCTCTAAATACATGAAAAGGATGTGCTGTAGTAGACTGCAGCCTCCTGCTCCACAAACTCTCTCCTGGGGTGGCACATTACCCACTAGTTTGACATAGCCTGGGGGAAACAGAAGAGACTCATTCAACATGACATGGTAGAAGAAGAGCAGATAAAATTGCTGGTAAACTGTAGTGAAAAATTTGCATTCCTCCTGTGCTGGAATTCTTTAGACAGACTCTGTTCTTCAGAATAACCATTCACCTGCATCTTATTCCACGTCTGGACCAAGGGTGTCCAATCCTCACTGGAGATCCAACATGTGACTGCAAAAATTAGCACATTGTCATGATTTGAGGCCATGCATCAGATTCTCTGTGTTTTGTGAAGTCCAGTAACTCAACATATCCTACCAGCTTGACTCCTGAGCTAGAAGAGTTCGAGAGAATCACGTCTGTAATCCTTTTGTAGACTTTATCCATTGCAATGATCTTCAGGGACTCTGGCCCAACAGCACTTGAGTCTGTCTTGGGGTACATCGGAAGTACTATTTAGAGTGAAAGTTTGAAATTAAAATTTACATTCACAATTACTTCCTATTGCAATCTGACAGATCTGAAATCTCTTGGTTTGGGAGATATTCCAAAGGCCATTCTTTTGCAGGAACATTTGTTAGATAGTGGTATTTGAAGGAGGTAAAGTTACTTTCTCATGTGTGGCTCAGCTTGGTTAGCATGACAGTATGTTGTAAAACTAGAGGAAACAAAATCCATGAAACAAACACAGTTATGTTAATAGTATCTAAAAACCACATGCACAATCTTACAAGTCCTTCCTTTGTATTCATGGGATAAATTACTGCACAGACAGCATCTAGCCAGTCTGATGGGGCAGACAGGATGATAGTTACTGTTTCAACAGTCCTATGTTATACTGTTATTAAAAGGGAAGTGCAGAAGAAATAAATCAAAATCTCATCAACTAATTGAATAGACTTATTCAAGAAGGAAAAAGCCTTGATTTCAGAAAGATGTAAGGATGCAGAAGGTCCAAGCACTCAACCCTGCCAAGCACTCAACCTCAGTAAGTTGCTCTGATTATTCCTTTGTTAAATCTTAAACAGTACATTGAAAAATTAATGACCTTGTCAGCAAAGCACTTTCAATCTCAGATGTCATTGACATAACTACTAAACTAAGAGGTGCTTGCACAGAGGAGTCAGAACAAAATATGCTGTTTACCAAGGAAACGCTACGACTCCCCATTTCCTGCTGTTATCCATGATAAGCTGGCAGCATAGCTGCTCTAAAGCTCCAAAGAATCACTTTTGCACCATTACCATAGTTTCATAAGAACATTGGGGTTGGAAAAGACTTTTAAGATCATTGAGTCCAACCATAAACCTAACACTGTCTAGTCCGCCACTAAACCATATCACTCAGCACCATCTCTACACATCTTTTAAATACCTCCAGGGATGCTGACTCAATCACTTTCCTAGGTAGACTGTTCCAATTATTTACAGCCCTTTCAGTGAAGAAATTTTTCCTAATATCCAATGTAAACTTCCCCTGGCTCAACTTGAGGCCATTTTCTCTGATCCTATCACTTGTTACCTGGGAAAAGAGATGGACACCCACCTCATTACAACCTCTTTTCAGGTAGTTGTAAAGAGCAATAAGGTCTTCCCTGTCAGTTTTCAGAAGGAAAAAAGAAAAAGCAATTAAAAAAAAAATTAAGATAAAATTCTGCAAAAGGTGAGGAAGCAACACGTCTTGAATACAGGACTTTTGAAAAAAGAAGAAATTCTACCTTAAGCTCAAGTAAAAATATTGTTGTTTTGTATAATTAAGGAAGTGTACTTGCAAAAAGCTGGATTACCTCCTGCTTTACCCCAGTTTTTTATAACTGTAACTCAAATAAATGGAAATCAATGAAATCACAGGAATAGAAAAGTAGAGCAGCACAATGACTGATGCTACCTGAGTAAGAGAAAACTCTGCTCAACAATGCTCAAATGTTCTGAACTTGGGGTTTTGACATGGAAAGGAAAGACTCTAGTTCCAGGATATGGAAGGCAGCATCACCTTCCTAAAATGTACTGTCTCATCTTGTTGCACTGCTTTAAATATAGCAAGGGGAAAATTCAAGATAATCTCACACAAGCAGCTCTGCTGTCTTGAGCAGCACATGAAATGCCCTGTGTTTCACCAGTGAAATCTGTATGTCTAGCCTTGGAGACCATTTGTACTGAATCATTTGGCTCATGAACTGTATGTTTCAGTGGGTAGTTAGTTAGAACTTGGAAAGCCAGGGATGCACAACATAGTGGAATGGGTATTTTGTCCATTTCACGAAAAACACCCACTCCTGGATAGTCTCTGTGGCCATGATACCATGGTCCTTGGGGAGGAATGTCATTTTTCACACAGACTCACTCATTCTACCATGTATTCCATTGTCCTTGTGATCAAATGTATACTGCATTTCTGACAGTCATTGACTCAGTAACTTGAAAATTGTTTTAAAATGTTAATTACACACTCTTAGAACAGGAAAGAAAAGACCATTCATGCCAATTTATATGCATGCAACAATATTAATAACTATTACCCAAGGACAGAGGAGACTTGTGTCAGAACTATCCATACAATACAAATTTCTTGCTCCTCTGCTTAATCGTTGTATAATTTCCTTCTATAGATATAATGATGTAGGCCATTAGCATGTACAATGGCTAGAGAACATGACAGTTCTATAAGACAGAAAAATCCAAACTCAGTTTTAGACAGAGGAAAATTAATTTGTAAAACTACCAGACCTAAGAAGCAGCTTCTTCGATGTGGAAACCTGAAGTGCGATTTTCTATGAAAGCCTTTGGGAACAGCAAATAAACATACAGGCATATATAAAAATACACGTTGTCAAGTACCATGATGGGAAGGCAAATGTCTTCACAACTAGAGTTTCACTAACTGTTGAAATTTCTTCAGTCTTTTGAATTTGAGATCCAGGTAAAAATATCCACACATGACACATTTCTGCAGCTGCCTTTTAAAAACACTTTTGGATTTGAGCAGATGAGTATTTGTCAAAAGGTTAGAAACTGGAAGTCTCGGAGAGAACTTTTAACAGTCTTTGAATTTGCAATGAAAAGGCAAGAAAACAACAAAATTCTTTAAAAAGTCCTTTCAATTTTCACTAGAAAAAATAATTTTTCTAAGAGGAAGTCCAAGAGACTGTTAAAGTTAATAATTGATCAGGATGAAATCCCAGAGGACATTTCCCTTAGTGCATATGCCTGGCTTTTGCATATACCCTTCCTTCCCCTGTTACTTAAGTCTGATTATTGCCTATTTTCAAGTTCACAGTCACCATATCTCAACTTGAGCAGGTGCTTTCCTTTCCCCTTTATCTGCATCTTACTACTATGTCTGAGGGAAAAAGTCAAGACTTGTGTAAAGCATTCAACGTTGTCCTGCATGACATCCTGGTTTTTAAATTGGAAAGACATGGATTTGATGGATGGACCACTCAATGGATAAGGAATTGCCTGGATGTTTGCACTCAAAGAGTTGTGGTCAATGTCTCAATGTACAAGCGGAGACCAGTGATGAGCGGTGTTCCTCAGGGATCGGTACTGGGAGCGGTGCTGTTTAACATCTTTGGTGGTGATATAAACAGTGGGATTGAGGCACACTCATCAAATCTGTATGCCAGCAAGCTGTGTGTTGTGGTCAACATGCCGGAGGGAAGGGATCCATCCAGAGGGACCTTGACAGGCTGGAGAGATGGGCCCATGCCAATCTCATGAAGTTCAACAAGGCCAAGTGCAAGATGCTACATATGGGTCAGGGCAATCCCAAGCACAAATGCACATTGTGGGGAGTATGGATTGAGAGCAGCTCTGAGGAGAAAGGTTTGGGGGTGCTGATTGATGAAAAGATCAATATGAGCCAACAATGTGAGAGTACTGCACAGAAAGCCCCAGCTGTATCCTGGCCAACAGGTTGAGGGAGATGATTCTGCCCCTCTACTTCACTCTTTTGAGACCCAACCTGGAATACTGCATCCAGATCTGGAGCCCCCAATACAAGAAGGACATGGATCTGTTGGAATGGGTCCAGAGGAGGCCCACAAAGATGACCAAAGGACTGGAACATCTCTCCTGTGAGGACAGGCTGTGAGAGCTGGGCTCTGGGGAGCCTTCCAATATCTGAAAGGAGCC
The DNA here is from genome assembly GCA_025345505.1 of Todiramphus chloris collaris. Taxonomy (NCBI): domain Eukaryota; kingdom Metazoa; phylum Chordata; class Aves; order Coraciiformes; family Alcedinidae; genus Todiramphus; species Todiramphus chloris. Next base: position 10,047,373 of record JANVCC010000059.1, on the reverse strand, counting down.
TACAAGTAATCTGGAGAGGAACATTTTATGAGGGCTTGTAGTGATAGGACAGGGGGTAATGGCTTTAAACTAAAAAATTAGAAATTAGGAAGAAGTTTTTTACTCTTGAGAGTGGTGAGGCAATGGAACAGGTTGCCCAGGGAGGTTGTAGATGCCCCAACACTGGATGTGTTCAAGACCAGACTGGAGGGGGCTCTGAGAAACCTGCTCTAGTGAAAGATGTCCCTGCCCATGGCAGGGGGGTTGGAATTGGATGATCCTTAAGGTCCCTTCCAACCTAAACCATTCTATGATTTTATGGTTCTATGAATCTATGCACCTGGTAACTGAATACACAAGCATTAAATGTCACTTGTGGGTTTATAATATTTCAAAAAAACCCATAAGTATGTCATAATGAAGAGCTCTCTTTACAAGCAAATGAACAAAACTATGTAAAAGTCCTAAATTTTATAGAAAATTTAGAGAATTCTACCCATCTCTGGGACAGAAGCAATGCTTATGCCCACCCTTTGGCATGTATTTGTAAAATATCTATAAAACAGAGATAAAGATTTGTATTGTTAAGTTCAAATCATCCTCCAGTAAAGTCAGAAATAAAACTCTCACTGATTTCAGCAAGGCAAGGATTTACTTTTTTCATATGCATTCTACAGACATGATGCAAAGAGTAATTGTTTCTGATTTGTGCCAAGTGGTGCTGTAATGACTGTAGCCTCTGTACTAACCTCCATCTCTCAGTTGGCCATGTTTCAACCCAGTGACACTGACGTCAGAAGAACACCATAGAGCTATTGACTTTGCTGTTCATGCCAGTTGTGGCTGACATGACTTTGCTTTACACACACAGAATTACACACACAGAATTAGCATTGAGCCTGGAATAGACCTTTGAGATCATCAAGACCAGTCTAAGACCTGACACCACGCCACCTAGCTAGACCATGTCACTAAGTGCCACATCCAATCTTTCCTTAAACACCATGAGGGATGGCGACTCCACCACCTCCCTGGGCAGACCATTCCAGTGTCTAATGACCCTTCCCATAAGGAAGTTCTTCCTGATATCTAACCTAAACCTCCCCAGTGCAGCTTCAGGCCATGCCCTCTCGTTCTGTCACTTTGGCTGCTCTCCTCGTGGACACACATGTTATCTTGCTTCCTCCATTCTCACTGACAGAGATATAAACATCCTGCTCAGACTGAGGCCCCAGCATAGCTGTCCGGTTCCACTCTTCCACCACAGCTTCATGCACTGGCCAGAAGCTCCAGAGTTCAGCACGTTACACAAAAGCTTACTGCTGTATATTGATTAGGTTTTAATTTACATAAGCATTTCCTTGAAGAGTTTACTGCTCAGTGGAAATGTTTCTCCAATGCAGAAAATTACCATCAGCATTTGAAACAAACAAGAGCTATGATGTTCTGGTAGTGATGCAACTAGTCAGCCCAACGGCAGAGTTAATGACATCTTAAAGTCCCCCCAAAACAGACATTTCTGTGGAGATGTGAGTATGGTTTTTGTTCTTTGCAGGGCTGGAAGGAACTTTCAAAAGTCAACTCATTCTTCCCCAGGCGTACTGAAGGACACCTGCACCATTCCTGCATGATGCTTGTCACTGGAGGTCTCTAGGGAGAGAATTGCCTCCATAGGTTGTCTGTTTCAGTGTTTGCCTTTTTTCATGTTGTTACTCTTTGCTTTTTGGCATAAGCTGGAACACTGAGTGAAAAGATGCATCCAGCCTGGTATTTTGTCTCTGATTCCATCAGTGGCCAGTGGTGACAGCCAAAGACACAGATGTTCAAAGGAGATAGTGCATTTTGACATGGTAGGAATGTCCGTGTTCTCTAATGATGTAGTTCCATTATTTTGGATTGCACTAAATGTTGATAAGGCTATCCAGTTGAGTCAGGGGAAATGACCGGAAAAAATTATCTTGTGTTTCTCTGAAATGTTTCAGAGATTCCACAGAAGGAAGTGCCAGAGAATTCCCGAAAACAGGCAGGTTTAGCTATAGCCTTTGATTTGGAATATGCTCAGACACTACAGTGAGAGTGAGGTGGGATAATCTTTGCAAGTTCCTATCAGTAAAACCATTTTCATTTGCTCTGTCTGGAATGGCTTCCCCCAGGAATATTGTTTCCCCCCAGTCTGTAGGACTGTAAGTGCTGCTGCCTTCCCCAGCTCTTGCTGTTCTGATCAGTAGTGGAAGAACTTAACATTGGTCTTTATGTCCTCTCACAGTTCCCAACTCCTGCAAATCAGACTTTCTAAAAGGGCGCTGGGGTCACACTCTGTGCATTATTTATATATTAGATGTTACATCTTCACATGGTTTGTGAGCCAGTTGATAACTACTCACACAGATTTTCATTGGTTTCCCTTACTCATTTTGGCACAGAAAAATACTGCGTACCCACTGGTATAAGGGTAAAATGGGGAGCTTTCTCTAGATGGTGAACATGGCAACAATCCTAGAATTGTCTTGCCCCAACTGCAGGACTGCTTTCTGACCAACAAGACCTATATGGTCCCTTCTTAGGTAAGATAGACTAAAGAGCCATACTAATGCAATCACCAAGTGACAGAGGTATGGCTAATTGCTTAAAGGTCTGCTAGAATCACAAACACAAAAAGTGGTCATCCTTCACATCCCTCATCATTCACATCCCAGGACCGGTAAACAGAAAAGTCTACAACAGAACTGAGGTGCTTCTCAGCTAGTAAAAAAAAATCCTAGAAGAAATTAAAGGACCTCCAAACTTAACTTGAGAAAAACTGAGGCACCATGAATGTCCCGTCAATGCGAAAAGAACACACACCCTTCACATTTCATGTAGGCCTATAAAAAATAAATGAAAAAATACTTACTTAGTTCACTTTCTCTCACATCAACAGAAAAATAAATTGCCTGCAATGCCACACTGAAGGAGGTAGTAATATCATCCATTTGCTGACTACTTCCTATGATTCATTGTCATAACTTGCCTGTGCCCTAAACCCCATGTCCTTCCCCACTTCAACACAGCTGGATGCAGATCTCATATATAAACTGCCCTGTATTCCTACAGTTTGTTATTCTAAGCTGTAGACAACAGCTTCCTTTGCCCCAGTAGTTTACGAACTTAATCAGTTACTTTTACTTTTTGATTAGTATCGACTTTTTTTCTTGCCTAATTCCTTCATGTAGGAAAATGCAGAGTTAGTGAGAATGGTAAATGCCAATCTTCATATGAAAGAGCTCAAAAGAAAAACTTAAATGGATCTATCCCATGTGAACCCTCTTGAAATCAGACCTTGCAATCCCACATACAAAGTACGTGTCTTTAGATCATGTGCTGCAGAGGTTCAAACCCCTGTATCTGCTAAGCAGGGGCAGGTACAGGATTTCTTGAATCGTGTTGAGCAAACTCATCTTGTGGCTTCACCTTTCCAGGTTTCTGTGAAGCAACTCATTTGCTGTTGTGAATTCTTTCTTATTTCACAGAGTGCCTAGGAAAGTCAACTGAGTCACAGCAGGGCACTTAGAGTAACTAGACACAACCCAGTGTATGGATTTTCTGGCTCATAGTTCATAAGCAAGTTTATGTAACATCTACTACAGGCAGGTGACTCTTGGGGGGTGTTCAAGCAGCTCAGCCTTGGTTTGCCTTAAGGCCCTATCTGTGTGGGGATGACATGTGGGTAGCTGTGTAGTTGGTCAGTCCTTTTCTAAGATCAAGAGCCCTTGCCTGGAGTGGTGACAGAATATTCATCATGCTGTAGGTTTGCAAACACGGGTGATTAACTAACGTGTAATATTTAGTGTGTTTTCTAGTTTGTCATAGTGTATTCTTGCTCTGAAGTTGTAATAGTGCATTCTGCCACTGTAGCCATGGTGTATTGGATCTCAAATAGGTGGATTGCTTGGGCCTTGCAGCTAAACCTGTGAGTTCAAATAAATCATTTGCTTAAACCTCATGGTCCAGTCTCTTCTTGCAACACCCAATACTTGGCTCTGGGGAGCAGCTGCACTGGCAAAAGAACCCTCAGTGACACTGCTAACAAGGACAGAATACAACAACTGAGTGAGTGAACAAGAGAAAAGTGAAGATGAACAGAGTTTGAAAGTGCTGGAAAGAAGGTCAAGCATCACTCTAATCAATACCTACCTAGAGAAGAAGGCTGATGGGGAACCAGAAGGAAACAGAGGCAGCTGAGTCATCACAAAGGATTAACTGTGCTGTGCTGAACATCTCTGGTGTCCACACCATGACCAATCCTCAAGGTAGAAAGGTAAAAGTTGGACTATACATACAAGAGAAAGGACCTGACTTAGCCATGTTACAGTGTGAGAAAGAAAGCCTCCTCCCTTGCACTCCTTGGAACTTTCGAAAAAGAATTCATTTGAGAGAGAACGGATAACCAAAGCCGAGCTGATACATTATTTGCTGCTCCCCTTTCTTAGCTAGTGTAAGGGTGTTTCTTCACTGCTTTGAGGAAAATATACCACAGAGCTGAGGAAGAAGTTAAGTGTTTGTATGCAGAGGTTGATAGGGTTCGTGGGATTTCTGATTCACTTTTTTTTTTGGTTGTTTGTTTGGGGTTTTTTATGTTACATCCAGGAGAAGAGCTTTGGTCTCATCTTCAAGTGAAGAAGTTCAGCATCTTTTGTTTGAAAGCTGAAATGCACCCTCTTCAGTAAAGAAGAAATGTAAATGTTGCATGTTTTAATGCAAAACCCAATGTGTTTACAAATACATAACAAACAACTTAATAGGCCAGCTCCACTTTTACACAACTACCTAACCTTTTTTTACCTCAGCTTTTGATCAGTGTTTCTCAGAAGACTCCACTCAAAATGGATGCAAGCCCTTAGCCATCAGTCCTCTCTGCTAGTCTTGTCTACTACCTGAACCAGCTCCATCCTGGGTCTCTTATACCTCTGACACCCAAAAGAAATCTGACAAACAATGAGGTAAATATTAAGTTCTGAGAAACCACTAAATTGGCCTCAGTAACTGCACTTGATCAATGACATCTTCTATGCCTCAATATGTGGAAGTTATAAATTGAGATACCAGGGACAGATGTTAAGGGGATGAATTACAAAATAATGGGCAGCTTTATCTTTGCCTGCTTATTCAAACTAAGCAAATTTCCCCAAAGAAATCAAACCAAGATGTTCTGCATAGACTGCTTGAATATTCAAGATCTGAGAAAGTGTGTATAGATGCTCTTTTGCTTTTGCCTTTTCTTCAGTAGATCTCACTACTTGCTGAGCATTAAATCCTACCTTCTGCCAGGGAAGCCATGAAGTGTGGATATCTACCAAGCACTGCTCTCCTACTGCATCCAAGCAGGGTTTTTCACTTGGAGTAGATCACACAGATCTTTGCTTCCATTGTCTCTTTTCCATGCCCTAGTGAACTACTAAGCAGTTAACACTGTTGATATTTGAAGTGTCCTCACTGGCACCAGAGTTAATTTGTGAAGATGAAAGAGGCTATGCTCACAGTGCTTCAGGCTTTTGGCATACTCAAGCATATGTAACTGCATTGGCTACCTTCAGGTTATATTTTCATATTCCTTTACAAGTACAGCACCTAGAAAGATTTTATTTCAAACAAACAAACAAATAGAACACACTAAAATATTTGGAAAACAAAGAAACTAACTCTGCTAACATACATGTTACCTTTAAAACCATAAAAAGACAGTTTCCACCAAGGCTCAAGAAGCAGAACCACTTATCTTCCAGAATGAAAGACTCCTAATATAGTCTGCAAATCATTAGTGTAGAATAGGCATATGCATGCAAATGAAGAAACACTGCAGAGCACAATCTGGATTCACAGTGAACAAATTGCCTTGTGCCCTCAGGTGTCCTATAATCAGCTGATGTTATCAGGCCTGCTTATTTCATTCTGGATTGTGAAAGTGAATATTCTGGGTTTAGTCTGGAGAATTAATTTCATTCAAACCAGACCAAAAATCTTGGACAGGGAGTCCAGGCATAGTGATAGTAAGTCACATTAAACTCAAAGAAGCACTACTCATTTCATAAGAGGAAACAGAACATTTAACCTAAAAAAATTCTTAAATATTATATGTGACTGAATTTTACACACAGAGCTTCTTTTAATTGATTTCACCTGGTTGGAAAGAATAATGAACATAACTAACATAAAAATATAGCACCTAAGACAACCTTTATGTTTTATCTATCTGCTTGTTTTCACATCAAGAGATTATATATGTTCCTTCTATGTATAGTTTCTTACTTTAAAAAATCAATTATAAAAACTAAATTTATATGACTTGAAGTATAAAAAATACACTGCTTTTTGCAGTATATAGTCATCAAAGTTTGAAATACCTGCTTATGACAATGTGTCAAATAGTTCTAGACTAAGCGTTGATCTAATTTTCCAATGAGAGGCTCTCTTCCTATGTTTATAATGATAAAATGCCTCTCCCCTATCATGGGCTTCACACAGAATCCCAAATGACATTACATATCCTCACTTTTTCTTTACCTGTCTAGAGGGTCACAGCCCTGTAAGGAGCACTGTGGGGGCTGTATCACTGTGTCTCTGCAGCATCCTATTTAGAATAATAAATAAACACCCTGAATTTTCATCTGGGTTGCACACACAGTAGCATGCCCTAGGAGGTTTTGAGCAAGTCATGCTGATTTCAACTCAAAGCCTGACTAATGTTTTTGCTGCATCACATTTTGCCCATGTATTTCAAGACCAGTCTAAGTAGGATATTTTCCATTTTGGTAAAAATTGGAGTTAGGAGCTTAATACATTGCATCTTGGGTCTGGAAAGCTTAAGCTTTCTGCCCTTACTATTTGAAGAACTGACTCTAGGAGATCTACTTTTATGCAGTACATGTTTTGTAAACTTTTAAATTCTCTTATTTGGACACCACCCAGCATTTCTGGTACAATGCAGAATACAAATCCAGAGTGTTGGGGGAGAGGTAAAAAAAGTCATTCTGTTTCCTCACTTGTCATGAAACATGTCAAACAGAAGTGACACTGAATGCAGACATCTTTTTTTTTTTTTTTTTTTTCCTCTGCAGCACTTCTTAGGCCTCTAATTTGAAAAGCCCATTCCAAACTATCATAGCAGAGAGTTTAAAAAAGGTCCTGGCAGCCCAGGACAGAACTGCTGACAGGAATATCTTCAGAAATTTTTAGATTTCCAATAGTCTTTAAAAGAAAGTTTGAGAGTTCAATTACACTGCTGAAGTGAGGGTAGGCTGTACTTTCACTTGAGAAAGTTGGAGTGTGAATGGCTTTCTCCTTGATACCTGTGTTCACTCAGTGCTGGGAGTCTCCTCTTCTCCAGGCTGGTGTGCATCATGGTGCTGGGCTGAAGGAGGACCAATGCTGTAAGTGCCTGCTACGTTTCACCTGTGCACTTTCTGAACCATTCAGACACCAAGTGAGAGCTGCTTCTCCCTCCTTTTACCCATGTTTCCAATAATGAAGAATCTCATCCATGTCCATGACAAGACAACCATCTCTGCTGAGTCTTCTCACCTGGCTTGGGGTCTCAGAACACTTCTTTCCCTGCTTCAACCTTCTCTTTCCTCCTGCTAGCCAGTACCAACAGTGATGAGGTATCTTGATATAGGTGTTAGCCCATCCTCATTTCACTGAGTCTCCATCTGCAACATGGCACTGAGAGCAGTGTCCCCCTTGGTTTGACCTTGGAGCACTTGTGAGCCACTGGAAGAAACTGAGTAAAGACTCTTAAAAAACAGTTGCTTGTCTGTGAACCCTGGGAAGAAACCTGAGGTTTCCCTCAGTATGCACCAGACCTTAAAACACTCGAGGTTTGAATTTCCTGCAAGATTAACCAACACCTGTAGCAGGCCTGCCTGTGTTAGTCTTTTTTTTTTTTTCCTTGTTTTTTCCTGTAATCTCATTAATCCTGATGTTCTACAGAAAAAAAAGTTATGTGATCACACTGCATGTGCAACAGTATCATCCATTCCTGAGCTTTACAGCCCTTAAGTGATAAAATAATCATCTGCACCCTTGTATTCTCTCACTGCCTTTGCTATGGGATAGATATAACCTGCCAGTGCCTTTGGATACTTGTTTTTTTCACATCAGCTTTATAACTAAGAGTTGCAAATTAACAGTAGAAGTGTATGAAAGGCAAGTATTTTCCTTTTCTTTTTGCAGGTCTGAGGTTTAGTTCCACCTAAGTAACTTACCAGAGGCAACAGATGAGGCAGGAATACTAACTTTCACAGAGAGGCTCTTTCATGTTTTGCTTTCTGCAGTGCTCAGGAGACATTAAAACCACGGGGTACTCTCTAGTAGGACAGATTACTTTCTCAACTAGACTTCCACTATCTATTCCAGCAAAAAGAGAAGGTACAGAATTATACCAGCCCCTCACCATCCCTTTGTCCATGAGACCCGATGGGATACACCCACGGGTACAGAGGGAACTGGTGGATTGTTCAGTCTGGAAAAGAGAAGGTTCCGTGGAGACCTTATTGTGGCCTTCCATTATCTGAAGGGGGCTACAAGAAAGCTGGGGAGGGACTTTTTAGGGTGTCAGGTAGTGATAGGACTGGAGGGAATGGATTAAAACCAGAGGTGGGCTGATTCAGATTAGACATTAGGAAGAATTTTTTCCCCATGAGGGTGGTGAGACACTGGCACAGGTTGCCCAGAGAGGTGGTGGAAGCCCCATCCCTGGAAGTTTTTAAGGCCAAGCCAGATGGGACTCTGAGCAACCTGCTCTAGTGGGAGGTGTCCCTGCCCATGGCAGGGGGGTTGGAATCAGATGATCTTTAAGGTCACTTAACAATCCTGACAATTCTATGGTTCACCCAGAAGCTGAATTTCTCCTGTTTGCAGATCCCCAAAGTGTGACCTGCCCTTAGAGAAGTACTTGCTGCACATCCCCTGTAAGGAGCTACAATAGTCATTTATGACATGCACAGACATTTATGAAAAGCAAGTGTGGTAATAAATATTTCAGCCAGAGGAAAGTGCAAGGGCACTCCTTGTCTCATCCTCCAGTAATAAAAATAACCAGCCACAGGATCGCAGACTACAACTGTGAGCTTGCCCCTAATGTTTGCATATTAGCACCATAAAAGATTTCCAGATAAAGTGTTTGCAGGTTTATTTGCAGTATTAATAACAATGTGTGACAGCATTATCTGTACTGTTTATACGACTACAAAATAGCTTTATAGTGATACAATTACTAATGCTGAGCTTAGATAGCATAAATAGCATAAATGGCAATACCAATTGTACCACTATAAACAACTTTATTTGACATAAGCGATCAACATTTGTGTTGTCACGTTTTATGACATTATGTAAGCTCAAGCCTAAGAGTTTAACACAAGTGTCCTGAATGTTTTAATTTCACATTTAAAATACAATGAAAAACAACATCCTAATTCATTCTTATGATCCTCAGTCCTACACTAATTTCCATTCACCTTAAGCTGCAGTTGCATTATTTCTTCTTTGGTCATAAAATAATTGCAAGCAGCCCTTTTCCAGAATTGTGTTCCTACAGAACTGATGGGTTATGAGTGGTCCCAGTGATCTTTCCACCAGCAGGGCTGATAGACGGGAGCAGATAGCTGGCACAAGCCAGTGCAGACTCTCTGCTTAGGCTTCTTTAATCACCTCTTTCCTTTCCTGTTTCAGTCCATGCCTTGTACCTAAAAGGGAAGATGAAAGACTGATCAGCTGCAAAACAAGTTTAAATTCATTTCAGGGGTTTCATTCATTTCATAACTGACATATAAAAAGACTGTTTGCCTGCCATTTCCAGAGGAGCACTCACTATCAGAAGACGGAAAAAGATCAGTGAATCAAAGAATCAGAATGGTTTGGGCCAGAAGGGCCCTCTAAAGGCCATCTAGTCCAAACCCCCTGCAGTGAGCAGGGACATCCTCAGCTAAATCAGGTTACTCAGAGCCTCACCATGAATATCTCCAGGGATAGGGCCTCAACTACCTCCCTAGGCAACATGTTCCAGTGTTCCACCACCCTCATGGTAAAGAACTTGTTTCTAACATTCAGTCTAAATCTACTCTTCTCTGATATTACGTTGTGTTCTTAGAAAGATGATTGTGTGACTACCAATTACTGGAGCGGATATCTGGCCTGAGGTAAGGCTTTATGCATGTTGGTTAACTATGCAGTATAAATGTCCCCTTCCAGACTTTTTGTGTGAATTGTATTACTACTTGTAATACATTCTGATCCACAGGATTCATGACAGCAACTCCTTTGTTCCTTCCCCTTTGGCTATAGTTAACTTCAGAGTAAAATATTTTCTTAGGACTTTCACTTACTTCTCTGCTTTCCTGCTTCTCTTAGATACCACTACAGCCAGAGACTTAATTTTGGCCCACATACATAATGCCATTTCAGTCAACAGGAGGAACTCCAGTTCCTTGGGTAACAATGAATTTTAGCCTCGTAACCATGGACCTTTATGCAAGAAGACTTCACTAAGCAGGCAGCACCCTATAGCAGCCTGAGCACCAGTATAGTCTAAAAGCTGATCAATCCTGGGACTCCAAGCCTAGGAGCAATCAATGCATTTCTTTTTTTCTCTTTTAATTACAATGCAAGTCCATCAAGAATTAGTGGTTTTCTCTCAAAGATGGTACCACTGTAGTGAACTGATGGCAAAATACACAAATACATCCTCTAAGAAGCCCTAAGGGAATTCACTAGTCCATCTGTAAGCCCAGAGACATAATTTATTTAAACAATATTGGTGTTCTGCATATCCAGCACACTGCACAATGTTTAGGTATATGCAGTAAGTTCATCCACTCCATCCTGTTTCAGCACCATTAGGAAGGTGGGAGCAAATCTGGCATCACATGTAAATGAAATAGATCTGCTCTCCTCAGAAACAGGGAAGGATGCTGACAATTCCATGGTGGTACCACAGGGGTACTCTGAATTCAGTCATGCATTCCAAGAGCGGCTTTCATTTATCTTCTGAAATATTCTGATTCCTTTTGCGGATGCTTCCAGTCACTTCTGTGGTTATTTTGTACAGGAGCCACAACAGGAGATGCTTATATTTTGGAAGCAGTTAAGACCTACTGACAACACATAAAGAAGAAGTCATAGATGACTTCTAGTGGCATGCACTCATTCAATGGGCATGCCAAAATCATAACAGAACTATCTAAAACCTTGAGGACACTTTGTTCTGTTTATCCATTTCATCCATGCGCTTTTATGTGCCTTTAGCATCCTGAGAATACCTGTGTTCCTTGTTATCCAATGTACCCACCTTCCCCAACACATTGCATGAACAGAGTTACAGGTCTAAAAAGGGAGTTCTTTGTGGAGAACTACAAGAAAAAAGACAGAGATAGCAGAGTGGCTGGAGAGGGGGAAACTGTCAGAAGAGATGTAGCATCTTCACTGCTACAATTTCTAAAAATTCCCTTCCATTGATTACTAAAGCAAACTTTAATGTGTATTATACATCCATCTCTGAACAGAGGTTCTGTTAATCCAACACCTTTTCCAGCAGATTCTCATGGACCATCCAGTAGAGTCCTTCTTCATATTCACAGACAATAAAGCAGACAATAAGTTCTGTATATTTTTCCTCACACAGCGACATCTCACCCTCCTCTTTGACTTTTCCCTTCATGCTGCTTTTAGTAAATAAAGCAGCAAGAAGGTCATATAGGACTGTCTGACGGTCCTGGGTTCAGCTAGGATAGGGTTAATTTTCACAACCAGGATAATGAGCTATTGGGTACTATATGATGTTACGCCCACTATATAAGGGTGGAGGTGGGCAGGGCAGAGTGGTGTTGTGGCGCATGCTCAGTCGGTCTGTGACTGCTGTTGTTCCTCAGTTCATCCAATATTGTTCCTTTTGCATATTGTTTCATTGCTATTACTAAGATAAAAAAATAAAAACAATCACAGATCATATCTAAGTTAGACATTTGAGATACTAATCATGTTATATAAACAAAATTTAAATAACTTTTTAGATAATCCTTTTCTATATCTGTGATGTTTCTTTGCACTTTTGTTTTGTGGAAAGAAGCTGTCTTACAACACCCAAACATGATCAGTGGCATCTCTTCATGCATCCACTATGCACTTCATGAAAAAGAAACTAACTCCACTTGTTGTTAATGATCTCTGTCAGTATATAATACTAAAACCACCACTGATAGGAGTACCTTGGTCACTTAGTATTTTCATGGTGGCCTCTAATTTTATTCTTCTTTTTATGAGAGCTGTTAAAAGCTTTTAAACATTTCCTGGCTTCCTGGAGGGTAATGAACTATATGTGCTTCCGAACTAATCAAGGATAATAGTATTTCTAGAACATTTAGGCAGACCATACGGGAGTAACTAGGGAAATAAAGACAGTTACTGACACACTATCATGCATTGAACAAATAACGGCCACCCAAGTTCTCAGAGATTCTCATTATATTCATACACTTCTGTTACTGAAATAATAATGGGAATTAATTGTTTCTAATTGAGTTTGGTAACATTAAATCAGTGTCCACAGCATAATACAAACAACGTCAACAATATTGACTCTATTACAGCAACTGAATAAACTCTACACACAAGTGCTCAAAATCACATCCTTTAGGGATCTCTACTGAATTAAATTCTGACCATTAAAGAAGAATAAGGTTTTATAACAATATCCCTTAGGAGTTCCACCATGTGCCACACACAACATGAGCTGAACACAGCCAAATCCAAATTTTGAAGATTTATGGAAGGGTGAAAGAGCCAGTTTGCATAATTCATGCTGTAGAAGATGTCTGATAACATCCATGATTCCAAGAACTTCTGTCCTTTTTCACTCCCCAGGTTAAAGCTTTTAAAATATGCTAAATACATGAGGAAAAGGTGCAATGACATCTATAAAGCAGTAAAGTCTTGGTATTTCAGTTCTTTTCAAGCCCCATTTTCACTGTTTCTAACAAGCACGTCCTTAAATAGGGTAAAATTCTCTGGCTAGAGCAACCCCAGTGGATCCCTTGGCAATTCTCATTCTGAAGCTATTCTGAGGAGGAATTCACAACTGTCGCACATGGTTGGAACCACAGTTACTTTCCTTAAGTAGAGGGATACTGGCTGCTCATATCTAAAAAGGTTCTAACCTGAAGTGAATTTTCCTATTAAGATACAAGCATCCTCTGATGTTCTGCAGTATTTTCAAGTAGGCATGTGCATTGCTTTCCATAGCTTTGACATTTCTCCAGAGTTGACAAGAATGAGTCTCCAACTGCAATGGTACAGCTGTGGTTAGTTATTTATACAGCCCTTCAGTAGTACATCCCATAATAAGCTGCTTAGATAAGATAACAGTGATTTAGACACTTGTCTTTTCAGCTGAGAAAATAGAGAAAGCAGGCTCAAAACGGAATAGATAAACATAAAGGATGACCTTTTTTTTTTTTTTTTTTTTGAAAGAGGGGTAAAATTTATTTTTCTGAGCTGAAACAATAATCTAGAGAATTGGTGGTAAACAGCTTGTCAAGATCAGTTCCATTACCTATGAGGATATGACAAATATTTACTCTTATCCCAGGGAAATTCCACTAAATCTGTCAAATGTTATTTCTGTCCTGAGGAAATCCTCCAGGCATTCTGTGGAGATAAATATTGAAAAAGCTAACCCATTCTGCAAAAATTTCTTTTGTGGTACTGGGCAAATGGAAACTGAACAATATTAAGGGTTTACGCTGACCAAACACCGGGCACTTCAAGCCATGGAAGACAGTATAATACTCACAAAGTATTAATAGTGAAAAAGCATAAAAAACCTAGACCTTAGTTTTAGTTCTTAATCTCCAGTCAAAGAAACCACATGAAAAATAGAGTATGAGCTGTCCAGGTGTCACCTAAACCATTCTTTTGCCCAGGTCTATCTCAGTCATTATTGAAGGAATTTTTTCTAATGCTATTTTTAAACCTACCCAATGATAGGAGTCAGAAAGCATCACAAGTAATCCATTTCAGAGATGAAAATATTCCACAACTGGATATGATTGAACAAAGTATTTAATGAACAATGACAAAAACAATGATTTTATAGATGTATCTTGTCAATGTTTCAGAAAGTATTTAATGAACAATGACAAAAACAATAGTTTTATAAACTTATCTTGTCAATGTTTCAGCTATTGGAATGAATATTGTAAAGAGACTGATAGGAAGAAATACATAGAGAAATAACACGGATCAGATTGTCAAACACATGGCACAGCCACACCTTTTCTCCTTGGTATCAGAGCTTGAAGAAGGGCAACAAAGAAGCTTGAATTTCAAAACTTACAGACCTCTTTGTCTTGTAATTGATGCTTTGTGTGCTGCATTGCCACAAACTGTCTGCTCCAGCAAAGTCAATCATTACTCCTTAAAATAAATAAATAGCTGCTCAAAGAAACAAAATGGTTGTACCTCACTGCTCAGAAGATTATTTGCCTATTTCATTTTCTTTAGTTTCATGATAGATCTTCTCATCTTAGGTTTATTTGACATTTACCCTTGATTTCCCAGCAGTAGGTTAAGGTGCTTCTCTACATGTGCAAAATATTTACATCTTAAAATATTCATGTGTTAAGTAGACAATGATGTTTCACATAGAGCTGCTGGAAATGTCCTGAAGAACATCTTTAAATATTAATGCTTCCCAATGCAGCCCTTAGACAGTCTGTTTGAAGTGACATTTCAGCTTGCTATAACTTTGCTATAATTACATCCCTCGATTTTTCTTTTCCCCTAGATATTTTGTGCATATAGATAATGGCATTTTCCTAGGGGAGGGGTAAAACTAATTTGTTATTTCACCTGCTTCTTTTATGAGCACGAACGATTCAAAACTACTTGTCACACTTTGAACATTTTCTTTGTCTGTAATTGTACTTTGCACACACTTAACAGAAAGGGAAACAGATGACCAGACAAAAATTAACATGAGAGTAATACTTCAAACATGTTGTCAGACAACACACTGTACAGAACACACTAATCATGGAGAAACATGGAGAAAGAAAATATACATTTCTCATCCCACTCATCTGATGTGTCCAAGGATCAAATTTCCAAAATATTTTTTGATAACTTCTAAGCATATTTTTTCTTTCCAAAAATGAGACTGACATTTAGATACTCATGTCTCTCTCAAAATTATTGTGACTTCAGATTCTGGAACTCCAGGAACTGAAAAAAAATTGCACCATCCATTTGTACAAACTTCTTCATTTTGGAAACAGAATGTGAAGTGCTTGAATAAGGGACAAGTTCAGAACCTTTGTTAAGCCCCACTGCAGAGACATGAGTCATTTTAAGACATTCAAGACTCCTTGTTCTTGTCACCTTAAAGAACACAGCACATTAAATAGTGTATAGTGTTTTAGTACATATAATGAGTATATTATTTTAATGTATATAGCCAGGAACAGTTTGTCAGGACCTTCACTTTTCCTGAACAGCCAGTCAAATCAGCATTTATGCAAGCACTGTTAGGGTGTATGTCTGACTGCACAGACACCTTTTTCTTTGGCATTTGATTGTGTTGCCTATCTCTGCAAAAAGCACACAGAGCATATAAATAAAGCTCTTCTCTCATTTTCCTTTGAGTTGCAAATTATTACAAGACTGGATTAAAGTGATTGCACAATTGCTCCTTGGTCCAAGAAAAAGAAATCATCCTTTCATGTAAATTTACATGAGTGGAACAATAAACATGTCTTCTTTCAGTCCTAAAATATTGTGCAAGATGCCTCCTCCAGCACTGACATCTGCCTCCTCAACAGGCTTTACAGACAGTTGCTGCACCTGACATACAGTTATCTGTGAGATGCAACAGGAGATACGCTATCCAAGAGAGGTGCTCTCTCAGGCTTTTTGTGCTGAGTTAAAAATAAACTACATAAAATGTCTTAAATGCTAAAATGCACTCATATATTTTATCCCTAAGAGAACATGGCTTTTTGTTAAATCATTGTTGTACCCATTTTAAAACCCTAGGTGTGACATGATTTAACCCTGGGAACCAACTGGCCACCAGCTATCATAACAAGCATCACTGGCTTCATTTTCTTAATTGATCTAGACATATTTCAAAGGCATCATGTAGAGTATTTGATAAACATGAGATGGGAATGCTCTGCTTAAAGTTTATGCTATGTATGTATCCTGCCTAGAGGCTAACAAGGCCTTATGTTTTCAGAAGAATAGAGTATCTTTGTAATTTTGGTATCAAACTTTATTTGCCTCCCTGAAAGCCCTCAGATTTCAAAATCTCCACTTGGCCATCAAAAAAAAGTCATACAACCCAGAAATATCTCGAAAGCATCAGACCTGAGGTCAAAACAATCAAGAATGAAGTAAAATGTTTCTAGTTAGTTTTTATAAAGATCTGCAAAATTCAGACCCAATCTCCCCAAGCAGGCAAAGTACACAATTACAAAAAGAGATGGCCCATGTGGACCTTATGAAGTTCAGTGAGGCCGAGTATAAGGTCACACACTTGGTTCCAAGCAATCCACAAGATCAGTGCAATCTATAATGATGGAATAATGGTTATTATATTTGGAAAAAAAGAACCTGTAATATGATGAAAAAAATAGTCAAGGAAAATTTGGGTCCTACAGTTGTTTCTATAAAGAAAAAATACTTGTGCAAGTGTTAGAGCTGTTAGAAACCTTAGAACAGGACAGCCTATATGATACTGTTTCTTTTCTGCTAAATCTTCTGAACTTGAGCCTTTTTAATAAATACTGATTTCCCTCAACAAAAATCACAAAGGACAGAGAAGGAGGAGTTGCTGAGAGGGAGCTGAAATATAGATTGAGTCAGTCAAATGACTTGGGAAAAGAATCTGCCCAGCATTACCATGAATTTAAAGCATGGGCAAATTCCCAAGTCTAGCCATTGATCGTCTGTGCAAAACTGGGTCTCATCTTCACTAGAAAAAAAGACTTATGGAGGAGATGGTAAGTAATTCTAAGGACTAGTGGCCATAAGCAACACTGAGGCTTCATGGCTCTGTGAACAAGTCATTTGGGTGAGGAAGGCACTTGATCTGCAGGGGAGAAACATTGTCTCTGCAGTGCATCTCATCCCATTGTTTCTAGCCAGTAAAATCAATTGGTAGGACTACTTGACCCAGAAAAGATAGCCATAGCTGTAGACAGCCAGGAGATAACGTAAGTGTAACACTGGGTCAGTCCAGCTCCACTGAAAACCAGTAGGAATACAACACACAGAGCAATTAAATGTGGTAACCAATCATTCCTACAGCCGTCTCAAAAGATGCAGGTGTGACAGCAATGAAAGTGTTGCGGTGAGAAGGTGTGATAAGGCAGGCATGGTAGTCTGAGGAAGTCTGAAGAGAAGATAAGGAACTGGAGAACAGGTCAGCAGCAGGAGACATAGAAGAGGAGATGGAAAGGGCCAAGGTGAGACACCATGTGCAGGCTGGTGTGGCATCAACAAAGGACCAGGATCAAAAATTAAATGCCCAGAGTATTTGAGTGGGTAGATTTAAACTGAAAAAGTAGCACTCAAAACATGTCTGCTAGTAACCACCTTAATCTGTCAAAAGCTTGTTGAGGGTAAATTTTTTACTAACCCATTACTAACTGTCTGAAGTGTGCAAGCTGCCCTATGAGTAAAGAAGAGAAGGGGAGACTGAATCATTGGGAAAGTAATGAAACGTAGACATAAAAGACATCTAAAAAATAATGAAATATGACTGTGAAAAGCACATCAAAGCAAACCCAGCTAGGTGAACTGGTGGAACAGTACTGCCTTTCTTCATCTGAAACAATGTGGTTGTGATATAGTATTTTCTTTCTTTTGAACAATTCTATAAGATTGTATAGTTTGTTTGTTTGTTTGTTTTTATCAAAAGGCCTAAAGGAAATTATTGAACTTTCTCTAAATGTAGGAAATAGCTGTTTCCCTACCATAGCAAGCTTCCTGTGGGCTCACTGGTGCAAGGAAACAACTGGCTTTTTTTTTTTTGAAAGAATATGGTAATTGTGAGCTTCCTTGTCAACTTCAAGAAAAATACTTCATCTGCTGATAACATCCCATCTACAAAACTGTTCTCACACATCTTAAAACTCCAATTAAGAGCTCACAGAGAGCACTGTTACAAAAGCTTTGTTTCCTCATATCAGTCACATCACATTTTGTTATCATACACTGGGAAAGCTAATAGTATATAATAGTATACCTTAGATTCAGTGACTGTGAGAAAATGCTCACATATATGCTCCAGAAGTCCTTTGGAGTGTGGGGAATAGATGGACAAATCCAATACAACCTAAAATCAAAATGAACTACAAGGGAAATGAAAATAGATAACAAGAACTAAAAGAATTAGAAGGTATGTAGGAAGGAGAAGAAAGTATATAATCCAAACCCTCTTTGGAAATGCCAGAATGTTGATCTTCTCACATCCATACAGGCAGCTGGTACTGGTAAGAGTGATTTTCTCATTCAGCAGGAAAAGGAGACTACTCATAAGAGTTGACTAAGATCACCTGCTGAATCATTCCTATAGATGTTCTTGTGTTCAGAATGCAAGACTGTTGAGAGATTATGAACACCGAATGCTTGATTAATTGGAAATTGTGGTGGAAGTTGTGGGGAAAATTGTTTATATTAGGCTGAAATTCAAAGCAGAAGCTGAAACTTCAGATTGGAAAAAATATTTCTTCACCTGTCTTGTCAAAACCACTTCCTCTTCCCTCCCTAACTATGTCCCACATATTCTAGGCTTTAATCCCCACATCTTCTTGGAGTTTAACTGAATGCTTATCTGTCAGATACTCTGGTAGTCCAGACCAGTCATTTCTACCTGTAGCCTGTGATTTTCAGTCTGCTTTGAAGGATGACTTAATTGAACCTTTCCTTTGTTATGCTTTAATATAGATGATAATAATGTTGGGGGTGGGTGTTTGGTTGACTGGTTGGTTAGTTGGTTGAGCTTTTTTTGTCCTGCTGTAGTTACAACATTGAAGATATGAGTCGTTTCGTCTTAGAGCTCCCTGGTGAAGCTCACATCCATCCCCACAAATGTACCAATGTAAAATGACTGAGTTCTGCTTTCCATGGTATTTTCAGCAACATCAGAGAATTTAGTAGTTTCCTGCAGAGAGTCTCCTGTCATGAGAAGGAAAAGCAGATCTGGATTTCAAGGGCTATATACTCCAACTGGAATCACATAAACCATTCTACTTTCTTTGCCCAGGTAGATGCAAACGAGCCACTTAGCAAAACATTAAGCTGTGGAATTAACTTTTACAATAGACTAGACTTTAAAACTCATATTTAAACTCCCCATTACCTGAACATTTCTTAAATACTGTAGGAGAACTGTCATCTGATCAAAGCAGAGATTAAAGTAAGTCATACATTTTTTAATCAAAGTGAATTTTGGGTTCAATGAGTTTGACAAAGTTGTGAAAGGCAACTCGATGAACAAACATAGTGGTCTGTTAACTGTAGTTAACTATAGATATCTAAAACTAATTTAAAATGTTTTGTTCACACCAATAGCATGGTAAACAGAGAGATTTGGATAATGGTACTGTCCTCAAATTCCATCTAGAATTTTTAGGGTTTTTTTGTGAATCTTTTTAATGATTTTTTTTTTTTCCCTGCAAGAGAGGAAGAAAGAGAGAAGGGTTTGCATCTGAATAAAGGTTTTATTTGTTATGCTTTTTTTTTTCCCTTCTGTTGTGAACCTAATTCTTTGCCCAGAAGCTCATTAAAAATGTAGTAGTTTTTTCAGTTCTCTTCTGGGAGAATGCACCATATAGAATCTCATGTGAGATCTTTCTCACCAATAGCCTGTGGTATCCTGCCTTACTTCTAATTCACTCTTCACAGATAAATTCACAACAAAAGAAGGAGAAAGGTGATTCTAAAAGACAAAGAAAAGCTCTTTTATGCTTCAGATAAAATGCATAGCATTTCTAATCTTTCCTATGTAATGCCAGGGAGAGAAGTGGAAAACGACTTTCTGAGATGGTGGATGCTTTGCAAAATAGTCTAGTATCATAGGGATTAAAAGAATCAAATATACAGAGCTGTATAGCAATTAGGAGGGAGCAAACTCTAATCGACAGGATCACAATATGTCTATAGTATCTAATGAGGAGTATGCACATGTGAGTTAACCAGCTATTGTGGTTATGAAGAAAACATTAGGGTCCTAATAAAATATGCTGACTGTACAAAGCATACAGAAAGTTTACCTCTCCCTTTCAAAGATGTGAACTGCAAAGGAATACTTTGGTGCCATCAGTTTCAGATGGTAGACTACAATGGAATGTAGAGGAATTTTTATATTTGCTCAATTTGTCCAGGCTGTATCAGATAATATGTAAGTATATAGCTTTATGGAAGGAATAAACAATTGTGTCTGGGTTCAGGCATGCAGTCATAAGGATGAGAAAGCTCTTGATTCATGAACTGTTTTAAAGGCTTAACTTCAGTGTTTGCAAGAAAAGACTAAATAAAACCATCTTCTTTATGTTTAGAGTGTGTTTAAATATTTTTACAGAAAAAGTTTAATAATCATGTATTTAGTAATTTCACATAATTTCCAGTTACCAAGGCTAAAGAAAAGATTTCCAAATAAGTCATTTTTGCGTGTATTATGGGTGAAAAATAATATCCAGACAACACAGACAGAAACAAATATTTGCAGAAGTAACAGTAAGAAGTTAATGGCCTGATCAGTGATTGACTTATTTATTCCTGTTTTTGCATTAAAATAATCAGCACAATTTTATCTCATTCAGGAACAACAGGTTTTGCACATGGATCAGTGCCCTCTTATTCATTAACACACATTTTTCTTATAATTTCTTCTATTATTTGCAGAATGTAAAAAATCTCTGATGGTCTCTTTCTGCTCTACACTTGAACAATGGCTTTAGTAATCAAATAGCAAACTAATGAGAGGAAAAAGCTTATTTATAATTACACTCAGGCCAAGTTGCTATTTAAAGTGTGAACAGTGTGTGAACTATAATTCTACAAATCTCCTCTAATTCCTCACAGCTGTTAATTAAAGTTTGTCATGCTCGAACCCCAGAATTACTTGTTTTCCACAACTAATTCTAAAGTTAGCTTCTTTGTAACCTACTTGTCATCTAGAAAACATTCTCTTCTATATTTGATCCCATTAAGATCAATGGTTTCATTCACATGCTTAAAATGATGTGCTTAAGTGTGACAAAGGTACCTTAACTCCACCAGTATTTATTAATTTTGGCAGGGCTTTATGGAGTATAACATCCACTATCAAGTATGTCAGTCAAGATAAAGATGAAAACTTCAGCAAACGTAGCCACTATATAGGTAACAGCAAGCAGGTAACCCAGAGCTGCCTGTGATGTGTGTGCCCAGGCAGGGGATATTATTAGAAAGAGGTCTCTAATGGGCAAAAGGTTCTTTTTATACATTAAAAATCTTTTCAAATCATATATTTAGGGCTGTTCTGCAGGGGAAGAAAAAACTGAGTCATTTGATTCACTTGATCATACTGTTTCTTCTTCTACTGAGCCTTCTGTATGTTCCTGCTATTTTCTCCTCATTCTTAAGGTTACTCATAGAAGATAAATTCCAGATGCCAGTTTTTGCCAAGATGATCTGAGGTCTGGTTTATTCAAACAAAAGACGGAACTGCCATTATTGTGAGATGCTGCTGCTTCATTACAGAAGGTACCCAATGATATCCACAATGACTCTGGCTATGGAAATTTTGAAATGCCTGTAAATTATCAGTCAATTCAGGATCTGGGGTGATAGCATTCTAAATAGGATGCTGTGATAAGAAGAGGAAGAAAGAGAAGAGAATGCAAAACTGGAAGAGCCAGACCAGACATCAAGAATTGTCAAAGTGCAAAGCCCTCTGTAGAGAGAATATTAAGAATATTTCAGGTTCACACCAGTCCCAGCACTGAAAACATTTTAGAAACACTAAGTTGCAGAACCCCACTGCAAAGTAGCAACGTATTATTTTTGGTGGAGCTTCTCAGGCAAGTCTTGATGGTAGCAACAAACGCTTTCTTCAAAATGTCTACAGGTCCTTTTAGGGAAGATTACACAAAGAATAGCTGCAGGTCGTATTCAGTAACTACTTGATTTCACTCTTAAGAAATATAAAATAACCCTCTGTGAGATCTCTCATGGTTATGTTTTCTCCAGTTGCAGAACCACCTGAGTCCAAAATGTGTCAAGCATGTGTAAAAGTAAGAAATCGAAATTACCAGACCACTGCTGAAGCCGTTCCTCACACAATCCCAGTGGTGACTACCCAGCTGGCCATCACTAGTCCTTCTGAAATACTGCTTACATTCGGGTCACACTACAAACTGAGGTTTTCAGTGCAAAATGCTCCTTTACTTGTCTGAAGATCTACTCAAAGTTACCACCTTGGTTATCTCCTGATGGGGCATCTTCTGGTGCTTAGCCTGCTGATCAGGTCTCTTCAGGTAGATTTGGCAATACCAGAGAAGTAAAGGACTCTAAGACACCACTGCCAGTGTAGCAAGGATTTTAGATGGTGTCCTGAATTTCAGAAATTACTATCTCATATTCTGGTACGCAAATCAGTTGTAATGCAAGTATCTTAGATGCCTTTAGACTGGTTAGCATGAACATCAGCAGCATACCTATAGCAGCACAGAAGAGGAGGCAGTTTAATACAAGCTCAATTAATTAAAAAAAAAAATCAATCAATTTCAATTCTACACTGGTACAGTGTAGAAAGAACCTTACTTTGGCTACATTGCTATGACTGTACTGGAGAACTTGGAAGTACCAATTAAAAAACCACACTGCAAATTATGTCTGTTGTTAAAACAGAAGTGACACTTATCCTTTCTTCATTTGTTTCTACTTCTTCCTGCATCCAATATATAGAGACTGTTCTTTTTTCCTTTAAGTCTAAGTTATTTTTCCTTTAATTTTTCATTTAAGCGAAGGCCATCTCCAGAAAAATCTAAACAATTTTAATCATTCTTTCTCCTTTTTACTTTGCCAATTGTAGTTTGTATCTGACAAGTACCTTCAGGAGTTCTACCTCCACAGTCCAGCCCATCTAATGCAGGGTGCTACACAGAGATGCATATCCATGCAAAACTTTTTTGCTCTAGGTCTGCCCACACCCTGTACATTGGCATCTCAGAGCAGCTGGAATATCTCCACATGGTGATATTAAAGCATGTCTTTACCCACAGTGTTAAGTCCAACAGAAACAATTTATGGGGCTTGTACTACACTGTGCTAACAGAACTTCTGAAACAAGTTCATAAGCTGACAATTCAGAGCATGGACTGAGTTAGTATGCAGTCATCTGAAATGTGCAGACATGCTTCAAGAAAACTGTCTCTCTTGACAAATGGAGTTATCGCTCAGCTTTTAACATGCACACAAACAGTTAAACAAAGTCAGTGCGATCTCATAGTCTTCATTATCACATACAAAGGAACATCTTTTTCTAAAGACAGGACTGCACACAGTTTACCTCAAATGATTGAAGCATCAGAGATCTAAAGGCAGCAACAAAAACAATACTTTTAAACTTGGATGGTAAGCAATTGATGTGACGGATAATATGAAGCCCAAAATAAATGAAAATCCATTGTTATGCACAAAATCTTTTAACATTCTTAAAATATCATCCTGATAATCTGTCATCTGGATAGGCTTCTGAAAAGCCACAAAAACCATATAGACTATTTTCTTCCATCTGGGAGAATATCAGACAGCACTTTTTCTACCCTCTCTTGTTAAAGCGTCTTGTCTCTTGGGGATGGTGACAATAATTAAATCTACCTCAAGAGTCTGTCTCGCTCTCTTAGGCGGATAGCCTTCTGTGTTGCTTTCAATTACTGCAAATTTCAGTCTACTGTACATTGAGTTAAACTCTTTATGCTTATTTTCCCCAAAACAAAAGAAGACTAACAGAAGGCAACAAAGGAGTCCAGCTTTGGCAGAGCTGTGTTACTAGGGAGTGTCTCTCCTCTCCCTGTCCCAGAGGAGCTCAGCTCCACGTGTAAACTAACCAGGTTTGTTTTTCTGGTTTTGGAGACATGGAGAGAGCAGAACTGTCCTCAGGCCCCCATCAGGCTGGAGTCTCAGTGGAATCCAAATATGCTCCTTCCAGTCCTACTGGAATGGAATTCTTCTCTTTCTACTGACAGATCTACTTCAAGACTTAAGATTAGTCAATCAGTTTGATAACCGTACACAAACATGTAATAATGCATACATTAGTGAACCATTGTAGAGTTGGAAGCCATACCATCTGAACTTTGCCAAGATTTTGAAAACAAAATCCAAATGCAAAGACAGATCCAGCTCTGGAAACAAGTGGGAGCTGTTACAAGGATTCCAGAGGGAGCCAGTTACATCTCCTGTTTGAAGTCTAGACTAGAAAAGAAATTTCTCCTAATTTCTTGTTTATTTTCTACTTGCAGGTCTTTTAATTTTGATTACTTTGGCAGCAGGGTAAGAAAAGGTAAGTGCTCCTGACCAGAGATGGCATCTGAAGGGAGATAGCACTATCAATACCACAAGAATGTCAAGACCAGATTCCCCTCAAATTAACATGTGGCATTAGACAAAAATTTGGAAGTAAATATCAGATTTATGGCCTCGTCCTGCTCCATCAGAACACATGTAGTGTGACAGAGGCAGATCCAGCATGCAAGGTTCTCAGCAAAAGATTCTGACTGCCACTGTGTTCAGACCAACATCAGGTCTGTTCTCACAGGAACAGAGCACAGGAAAGCTTCCCCTTCCAGGTCACAGCAATGGTACTGACAACTGTCTCTCTGCCTGTCAAACACAAGGGAATTAAAGCGAGTGAGAGAAAGAATTATTGGTAAAAATTCCATCAGCATCAAATGTTCCAGTCAGAAGTGTCCCATACAAGTTTCGTTACCATTGTTAAAGAAAAACTGAAGTGCAATATGGTCTCTCCTCCTCATGCCCTTACATCCTTGCTTACTCTTCTTCTCATGTTTATTCATCCCATCCTGGATTCTTTCTGCAGCTGAAGGCCGTAGCTAGCTGAACTTTGCGAAAGCAGCTCAGCCTGGTTTGAATTCCCATCAAGGAAGGTTTGCCACTTCTGTGTCCCTCTGTGCCATGCAGAAGCCATCTTATATATGTAAGGGAATGCCTGCAGTACTGTTGTCACCTACACTCTGTGGTTATGGAAGTAATTCAAATTTCAGTCCACCACAGCTAATATCTCAACCTATGTTTGTGTTGGAAAATGACAGGGATCATTAATGCATGTTTACTTTTGTGTAAGACCTGTGATGGGTCACCTCATTCAAATTTGCTTACAACAAAATGGCTGTAGGCCATCTCTTGCACTTTGTTACTAAATCTTGATCATTTTAATTGTCTCCACTTTTAAACAGAGAATGAAAATGTCCCTCATAAAATTTACATGCAAAGTTATTGCTTCTTAGGAGTCTAAATTTGCATTTTTTAAATTATTCAGCTTGCTTACTAATGTAAATGCCATTTTTTGTATTAACAATACTGATATGACCATGCATTTTGCAAAAAAAGTCTTTACTTCTTTATCCATGTACAAAACCATCCTATTTGGGATCTGGAGAACTAGGGCATAACACATGCTTGTGTGGATGAGCACAGGAGAAAAAGCTTGAATAAGGGAGTCTTTTAAACACTCTGTCCTACTTAGAATGTAATTTGCCTTAATGATGCTTAAAAAGCTTTTGAAGGTCTCATTTCTCTACACAGCAGAGAGCGTGTGGGCCATGGTGACATGCTTAATAGCCCAGAAGATTAATTATGCTTTTGTAGGGCTGGCCATTTGAAATAGCTGGATCTGTCCTGCACTGGTTGTTCAAATGGCTGGCAGGGCACTTGTACTAAACTGTGCTCAAGATCTTCTCTAATAAAAGCATCTAATGTGAATTATCTACATGACATCTCTCCAGTAGGGATGTACTAGCCCAGAGAAAATCTCTGCAATATGTTAGGATAGCACCAGTCAAAACATTGACAGGGAATTACCCACATTAACAAGCTTAGCATGAAATCCATTCTCTTTCTAATTCTTCAGTCTTAGCATCTATTCTCAGTGTAGATTATGTAGGAGTGAATCAGGCCTTGCATGGGTTTGTGCATTAGTCTGTCCTGTCTGATAAACACTGGCTTGTAAAGGACTTGCAAACTGTCCTCTTTGGCAAGGTGTTAGCTCACCAGCTGCAGCCCCACTCACATGTTGTGAAATCATGCTGTGTTGGTCCTGTCTCCTGACAGGATGACTCAAATGTTTTACATAAAGGGTCAAAGAAGCAGTTCAAACTTGGATGACTTTTGGAGGAGAGGTGGGTATCTGAGGAAAGAAAAAGTAGCTGAAGTCTGTACAGCACAGTCACACTATTTTGGGAGTGACTAAACATAGGTTTGTAGCACCATTTTGATCTTCTTTAGGTGTCAAGATGTCTTCACAAGGCTGCAGATGGATTTTGGGGAGACCTATAGACTCTGAAGGGGCTACTGGAGGCCATGTGGGATCCCCTGCAACATGTAGACAGATGGAAGAGATGCCCATGCTTACAAAGCTGAACTGTTTCTTCTCTGTCTTGACAGAAGAGGGAATAAATTCTATCTGATAATTGCAAATGAAACTCTTGGCTGAGGTAAGTAAAAAGGTATACTTTAACAGGATTATTCTGTTAATATGATATACTTATCTCCATTTCTTCTATGGCTCCCATGGCCATCATATCCATACCTCCGAATGAAAGAATCATAGAATGGTTTGGGTTGGAAAGAACCTTTAAAGATGACCTAGTCTATCAACCTCTGCTGTAAGCAGGGACATCTTTCTTTAGACTGGGTTGTTCAAACCCCATCCAACCGGATCATGAACACTTTCAGTGTCAGGGCATCCATAAATTCTCTGGGCAACCTGTTCCAGTATCTCACCACCCTCATCATAAAAACCATCTTCCTTAAATCCAGTCTAATCTTACCCACTTTCAGTTTAAAACCATTGCTCCTTGTCTTGACACTGCAAGCCCTGGTAAAGAGTCTTTCTTCTAAGTCCCCTATTAAATATTGAATGCTGCAGTGGGTTGACCTTGGCAGGCCACCAGATGCCCACCAGTGTCTCTATCACTCACCCTCCTCAACTGGGGGAGAAAATACAACAAAAGGCTCATGTATTGAGAAAAGGATAGAGAGATCATGTACCAATTATTGTCATGGGCAAAACAGACTCGACTTAGGAAAATCAATTTAACTTATTGCCTTTCAAACAGAATAGGATAATGAGAATGAGAACAGATTTCAAACTACCTTCCACACACTCCTCCCTTTGTTTCAGGGTCATCTTCACTCTAGACTTCTCTAACTCCTGTCCCTGAGTGGTGCAGGAGACCGGGGATGGGGCTTAGCTCATCATACTTTATCTCTATCACTCCTTCCTCCTCAAGCTCTTGCCCTGCTGCAGCATGGAGTCCCACCCACAGGTTACAGTCCTTCAGAAAGTTCTCCAAAAAGTGTCCTTCCCACAGGCTGTAATTCTTCAAGAATGAACACCAGCATGGGTCCTTTCCACAGGGTGAAGTCCAGGAACTGACTGCTCCAGAGTGCGTCCCCCATGGGGTCACAGGTTCTGCCAGAAAATGCATTCCATTGTTAGCTCATCTCCACACGCTGCAGCTCCTGCCAGGAGCCTGCTCCAGCATGGGCTATCCATGGGGTCACAGCCTTGTTCAGGGCACATTCACCTGTGCCAGTATGGGGTCCTTCATGGCTGCAGGGGAACAACCTGTTTATCAGTGGTCTTCATCAGAAGCTGCAGGAGAATCTCTGCTCTGGTGTCTGGAGCACCTATTTCCCCTCCTTCTTCACTGTCCTTGGTGTCTGAAGAGTTGTTTTTTCTCACATATTCTTAGGCCTCTCTCCCAGTTGCTGGTGTGCATCAGGTTTTACTCTTTCTTAAACAAGTTATCACAGAGATGCTAGTAAAGTATTGTGTCCAGTTCTGATCTCCCCAGCTCAAGAGAAACGGGGAACTACTGGAGGCAATACAATGGAGGGATACAAAGATGAGTAGGGGCCTAGAACATCTTTCTTACAAGGAAAGGCTGAGAAAGATGGAGCTGTTTAGCCTGGAGAAGACTGAGAGGACATCTTATGAATGTTTATAAATACTTAAGATGTGGATGGCAAGAGGATGGGGCCAGTCTCTTTTCAGTGGTGCCCAGTGACAGGACAAGAGGCAACAGGCACAAACTAGAACACATGAAGTTCCATCTAAGTATGAGGAAAAACTTTTTCAAGCACTGGAACAGGCTGCCCAGAGAAGTTGTGGAGTCTCCTTCTATTCTGGACATATTAAAAAAATGCCTGGACGTGGTCCTGGGCAACCGGCTCTAGGTCAACCTGCTTTAGCAGGAGACTTAGTCTAGATGATCTCCAGAAGTCCCTTCCAACCCCTGCCATTCTATGATTCTGTGAATTTGTGACAATTTCAAATTGTCTAAGAAATACAATTTTTTTTTAATCCATTTTTTTACATATTTTCATGCAAGTATACAGGTATACTTGTTGCACTCTATTAACTGTAAGTGACCTTCTAAATAAATAACAGCTAAGAGAAAGTACTCTAAAAAGAGAAACAAGTTTGTGCAGTGAAGGACCACAGACAGATGAACTCTTTTCCATTGCTGAATGTAATTTCCAGAACAGGCAGTCCCTGACCTGCGATAGTCAGAAACTGAAAGGCAATCACTGCTGCTGCTTGTGGTTATTTGGTATTGTGGTCAGTGTTGGCTGCTCACCACTGCCCACAACAATATGAGAAGACATTTTTCAATGATGCAGATGGTCTTCAGTCTGATGCAATGTGACTATTCTTCAGGTTTTATGTATCTCTTGACTTGCATTGTAAAAGCTTGATTTTTCAGATCCCAGGATCTTTCTGAATCTGCTCCAGAATCAAATATTTTGGAGAGCCTGGCCCCTCTAATTGGATATAAAGGTAGTCTTTTGGGACATGTTTCAGTCATACATACAGTTGGTTGAAATGCTGCCATCAGATCTGACTTGCTGGCTGTTAGCACTGGAAGCACACCTCTATCTCAGTATGAGCTGCTACATCACACAAAAATAAAACTGAATTTTCATAGCAGTATATATGCACCCTTGAAATATACCCCTGTCCTGTGGTGTGCTCTCCAGCTTGTGCCAGAAAGGAGAGGTCTGAAAGCATACACTGCTTGGCTCGCTGCAGCTGAGCCCCAAGCAGTCACCCCTGATGACCACTGAGAGCTGTCTCTACTTTTCCACACAGGCTACTAGTTTAAAAAGAAACACATAATAATAACAAAAAGGAATAAACTGATACAGCAGGCATGCAAAGGCATCAAGAGACTAATGTGATAAGCTGGGATTAGTGTTTACCTAGTAGCAGCTCAGTGAAGGGTCTGTTGCTTAAGCATCACACTGAACTAGCACTTTCCTCAAATGTGACATGTGTTTTCTTACTTCCTTATCTCCTATCACACTTAAAAATCTTTCCTGCCCTTCAAAAGCACTATTTGATTGAACATTTATTAAGAAAATGTCTCTGATAATATGGCCTACAGGGCAAAGATCAATGGAAAGAGCAGTATATTGTCATTAGTTTTCAGAATAAACAACAAGAGAGAAACCAACGTCATTCACTAATTCATTAATTTTACAGCAAAGCTATAACTACCAGGAAGGCAATGAACTCAGAATAGCAGAAGTTCATATTTTTTAAGTCTGACAATTGGTGTAAACTGCATTGTAAATTGTTGTGTTATTGTAAATTGTTGTGTAATTGTAATTGTAAACTGTGCCTGCAGACTGAAAAAAGGAAAAGTTCAAAGTCCTTGGAATAAGCATTTCAATCCACTTCATCCTCAACATGGGGAAAGACAATAAAAACTGACTATATATAATTCAAAAGAAAATTACCTACTCTTGAAGTCTAGGACACTACCCTTTTCCCCTTATCACAACTTCTTTTATTCTTCAAATCTTCCATCTGGTGTGTGCCTCAGCTCCTTGACTATCAAGTGAGAATGATACTTTCTTTCCAAGGAATTTATAATTACTCAGTTTTTAAACACCAGACTAATGAAGATCATATGAACATCTAGACTGCAATTTTTTTTGCTCATGATACAAAGAAATCCCAGTGAAATAAGCAGATTCTTGAAAAACATACTCAGGTTTCATTTGTAATTTTCTATCAAGAAGTCAGCACCAACAAGTAATTTCCCCAAGTAACTATAAGGAAGTATATAAGCATAGTGGAACATATAAACATAATGGACTCATTTTTGCCACATTGGCCACACTGACTTGTGCCTGAATCCCACCGATCATCAGATCAGGGCTATTAGTGGAGTAAGATACTACTCAGCATGACTACGGATGGCAGAATTGGCCCAGAGGAATGTCAAAGTTGTTTAAAAGTTACTCCTCAAACATCTGTGCAGTCACTTAGTGTATTGTATCATGTTGGTTTATGATCTTGTTTTGGTTAATCCTAGGCTTAATAGTCAATTATTAAATCTTCAAAGCATTGTTTGCAATCAAGCATATTTCTGTGTCTGTCTCAGCAAATTATACTAAAGCACACTGATATAATCAGAAAGATCAATTCCTGTGTTATGGGTATTAAAAGTACGTGTAGCTATAGGCAACATTCCAATACCTGTATATGGAGTCATCAAACACTAAAGAGTTGCTGATACATCAATAAATAACAATTTATTGAAAGACCATTTATATAAATTATTATTTCATGTGGCTTTCTTCTTAATTTCTTATCAATAGAAACATTTGTACATAAACAGGATCCCTGTTCCTTGGAGTTAATTTACAGATTCTGCAGCTGCCTCCTCTTTGACAGTATTTACTAAAATCCTCCTTTATACTTCCCACCTGGTGTTGTATATTTAACTAGGAGGTTAATCTAAGAAGTATTCCCATTCTAGGTGCAAGTAGATTGACATGGGGGAAGCAGCAGTCCTATATATTCGTTACAGTGATACCTGGTAAAATTCAGAGAAGATAGAAAATAGCAGCTGTATGCTGTGAATAACAGCTGTATGCTGCTTCTCTGAATAGAATGTTTTTCAGTTTCCCACAAAAGAGCAACTAACTTCTGATCGGTAGTAGTGGTGATACTCCATTTCTTGTCAATCTGATAGAAATTAAATGACACTGCAATTCATGTTTTACTGTATCCAGAAGTCAGTGTTACACGGTTGAACTTTGTATCATAATGTAACAATTCATTTTCTATCACTCCCTATTAATTGTTTATTTTTGAAATAGAATCAGAAGGGATTATGTGATTCAATAAGCTTATGCTTCATCTGTACACAAGGTGTTTTCGCCACATAACAAGAAAGAATTCCTGATTGTATTCCTGACACTTGTAAAAATATTCTACATTTACATTCATGCTGCAAAATACAGCAAAATCTACAAAATCTAAGAATTTGTCTTATTTTATAGTGCAGAGCCCAAAACTCACATTTTACTTCATCCACAGATGCAAACTGCTACTCAGGCGTGAATGGTGCTGTTCCATATAATATGTTCTCTGGCTTCAGTAGTACATAGGGTCAAACAAGTTAAATTTGACCACAGGAGCTATCAGGATTCCTACTGACTTTCAAGGTATGAAGTGAATGGTAATTTTGGACACGTGATGCTACAAGGTCAAATAGCACCAAGGTGTCACCCAATGGCTGGAGAAAGGTTGTTGAGTGAAACACTATGGAGATAGATTTGTGAACTCGGCTACAAGAATATCACCAGAGTTTGCAGGAAAGTGTAGAGACCACTTTGTTTTCAACACAGATCACTTCATCATATGCAATGAAGACTTTCAAAGACAAGTAAAATCTGAAGTAGTTTTTCTCATCACACACCTGCACAAACTCTTCTCAAACCTATTCTGTTGCTCTTTGGGCAATTAGAAACTATGTACTATATATACTGTATATATATATTGGAGTATATATATGTACTATATTCTAAGCTCACTTTAAGATTCACATCTCTCTTTTCTTTAACTTGAGTACAATTTCTTTTTCCCTGGTGATACACTCAATCCATTTTACTAGCAGCTTGGTGAAGCACAATCTTAACTAATAGCTAGAAATTCTTCCTGACAATGTTGAAGGGAGGGATGTATAGTCAAAAGTTGTGAAATGACAAATGGATGATGGTCTCTATGATTTACTTGATAAAACTGAGTCAATGGGGGAATCTTTCAATGAAGGTAATGACAGCATGTTCCAAGGGAAAAACTTTAAAATACTCAGATTACATTCAGTTTATAAATCTGTTTGCAAATTAAAGGAAAATTGATTATTATAATATGATCACTGTACTTAATCTCAACACTCAAGAGGCTTTATAATTGCCAGGAAATAAAAAACTGGAGGTTACTGAAAATTACCTATCTATAATTGCGCAAACAATATCGATCCTTTGTGATTCAGCAGTGCAAGTTCCACTGCAGTTTAATAGAGTTTTCCATATCCCCAGAAATTCTTCTGAGACAGACATCTGTCTGTCATCTAACCTTACTTACAGATATCTGTAGTTGCCATGCCCTAGGAATTCAATCATCTGTCTCCTCAGGCACACATTTTTTGTAGATGACTGATCATCCAAAAATGTACATTGTACACAGAAGTGTATTTTAGACAAAGACCTTGTCTACCTTCCTGTTCAAGCCATGCCAGCACAAGGGAGTCCCATGATAGCCAGAATCTTTTTGGCATAGATTTTGATATGAATATTAATTAATTAAGATATGACTGAGCTTCAGTAGAAAGTTGCTTCAAACTCTTATTCTTGCATAGACAGGGGAAACCATCATACAGAAGTTTTCCTTTCTAACAAGGATAGGAGACAAAATGTTTATTAAAACTGGTGACCAGTTAGGGGAACTACCATAAATGCTTCCTTTGTTATTTCCTCTAGGACCCACCAGAAACAGGATATTGGGCTGCAGGGAACTTCAATGTGACCTAGTATTGCCATTCAGACTACCTTGCAATTTATCCTATACATTCTCCAAGGGGCTATGTCAGGTGCAGCCTCCCTGACAGAGAGCTGACAAAAACCTGGGCTTGCCAGAGACCTGATAAAGATCAGTTTGGCACCTCACAGCCATTAAAGAGAACTTCATGGAAATTAAATAGCACCTCAGGGTCCAGGCCCTTAGCCTTTGTCATAGACTTGCTCCAACGGATTAG
Source organism: Todiramphus chloris collaris (assembly GCA_025345505.1). Lineage (NCBI taxonomy): Eukaryota > Metazoa > Chordata > Aves > Coraciiformes > Alcedinidae > Todiramphus > Todiramphus chloris. Next base: position 10,014,017 of record JANVCC010000059.1, on the reverse strand, counting down.
AATGACTGCAGAGCAGAATCAGTTAAGGTATAAACAGAGCCTCCATCAAAGAGCTGAGTTGGGTTGGTTCTTCTTAGAGAAAGTGGCCTGACCCTTGGATATACGGTACGCAGTCCAAGGATGTTTCTGTGCACTGAGCAAGTCTCCATGGACTGAGCGAGCCTCACCCCACCTTTGGTGATAGTTTTCTGGATACCCTTGTGTGGAAGCCTTTCCCTTTATGAGTGAGTGTGTGCACATTTTGGGTTGTATTTCTAGAAAGAGTAATCCTTAAAGATTAGGAGTTAGTTGTGTAGTAGTATATTCCCAACTGACATCCAAACTTGTCATTTAATCTTGTCAGAAGGAGTGTTGGGTAATTCTGATTAAAATAAATCTGCATCTTGGGTAGCTTCTGCTGACTGTTTTGTGGGTGTCTCTGTGACAGGAGCCTTCAGGCAGTACTAAATGGTAATCTGTACAAGATCTTTAATAGAGAAGCCAATTCTCCAAGTACTGACACATTTTATTTTCTAGAAACCCATCATTTGGGCCCACAGTTGTATTTGATCAGAGGCAGCAGTCAGATACCATTTGTTATACATGATACAATACTGACTTTTTAAAAGCTAATTTATTAAGGAGGCTCTTGCACCGAGTAATTCTTTGTACTTTAGTGCAACACCATCTATCTACTGCAGCTACATAAATTTGACCATTTTAATTCTATTCATATTTCTCTAGTACTCCAGGTGTTAACAAGAAAAATTATCTGCGAAGAAAGTATATATTACTAAGCCAAGCTGCAAACCTATGGCTTCTGAGTACATTAGAACAACAACGAATCACTGCTGCAGCATTTCCACAGCTGTAATGGTTCCTGAGGTGAAAGTAAAATATAATTCTGGTTTGCTATGTTCTTTCATTCCATAGCATTGCTCTGTTAATCATTTCTCCAGCCTATTAAGGATATGGCAGGCCCTTCCATGCCTGAACCCAATGAGCCAGATAGAATCCACCCATTAATATGAAAGGGATTTGTACCAGACCTCTTAAATGAAATATTTTTTTCCTCCATAAAATGGAGCCATGTAGACAACATGACATACAAGCTGAGTCTACAAAATTTCTGTTATGGATATTAACTCAGGTTCATACTGGTCAAATTTACAGTTAGGCATTAGGGGATTGTTTTAACGATAGGATTTCAGTTCTGATAATGTAAAAATGGATCATCTTTACTTTCCATGAGAAATATATTATCCTGAGTTTTCAAAGTGTTTTCAGATTTTATTTAATTTTTATTTAGTTAGTTATTTACTTTACATAATAATAAAATAATTCTATTTACTGTGACATGGTACATTATGGCATGCCTAGAATAATTACTAATGATCTCACATGGAAGATTTTATCATTATTTCACTTTCCTTTCTACTGTGGGAAGGAAACAGCTTCCAAAATTTCACCATTTCAGTTGGTGTTACTGCCTGACCACAGACACAAGAACATAAAACCTCCTCAATTACTCCTCTCTGCATCCAGTCCACTTCAAAGATGCTTTCTTCCTCTGCCTGAATGCTTGAAGGATAGTCAGAGCCTTAGCTTTATCCAGGCAGTGTTGCCTGTCACCGTTTTTCCTAATAATAATTTCATTTCCCAACTGGAATAAAAGAAGACTAAGAGGGCAAGAGAAGGGCCAGAAGGAACATCTGCTGCTCTCCCACCATAATAAAGGGCTGTAGAGTTAGACTATGATCTGGGTCATGAATGAATGGACACATATGTGTTCAGGGATGAACAGGAAAGGTTTCACCGTCTTATCAGGATCCTGGACAGCTGAGGAACTAATGGCATATCATAACTACAGATTCCCCATTATTTGGAGCTCTAGAGGATCTTGTCCTCACAGACTGAAGTTCAAGCAGATGGCAGTTTTGTGTGCAGTGCCCAATTCTGTGTGGGCAAAAGTCTAGAACCAAGTCTGTGCCTCAGCAAATAGATCACACTTGCTTCTAGAGGAGAGGTACTTTAGTAGTTGTGAAGACTTGTTTAGAATCATATTACAAAAAAACCTTTAAAATCATTTGGTGTTTACCAATGTAACAAAATAGAGTAAAGTATAATATGCAAAATCTTGGCTTTTGTGCAGATTATAGGTCCACACCATGAGAGAAGAAATCACAACCCACAGAACAAAATAAGTGTCAGGCATTTGATTCCTTGCTAAGGGTTCTCCAGCATTATAAACTCTAGTTCCTGTTTTCAGGAGGCACAACCAGAAATAAAGACTTTCATAAAGGAGCTATACAGCATTATTCATTATATACTCAAATAATGTTTTTTGCAATATTTTCCTATGTTTACATTACAGATTAGTGGCTTAATTTGGAAAACACTTGCAGTTCCATAATTTGCATAAATCACATGTTCCATTTCTGTATTTCTAGTTTATGCAACTAATGCACTTTTCATGAACTCTTTACTGTGTTTGGAATTTAAATTCATTACAAAGCCTTCAGTCTGAATGGGGGAAACTAGTACTGTGCAAGGATGTAAGCACGATTATTGAGCTGTAGTGAGAGTGGTCTCTAAAGGCACAAATACACAATAATAGTTCTGTAGTCTTGTTTTGAAGTATGAGCAATGAAAGATACACAAAATGTTTTCTTAAGATTATATTAAGATGCTGCCTGACCATCAGAGTTAAAGGTGTAACATCTCCATTCACGACTTGGACAAGTAGTTAATAGACTCACTATAATGTCTGTTATATTGACCCATCATAAGACCATGACAGAGACCATGCTGAATTAGCATGGAATAAAACCTTGTTCAAAATCTCATGATGCACAAACCTCAATAGACCAACTATAAAAAAGGCCTCATTTATAGCACTGCCTTTTATCAAAAATGTCCAAATGCATTTTCTTAAGAAATAAGGCAAAAATGTTTCAAGTGAAGTGTGTGACATAAATGCACCTTGCTCCATATTTCAAGCAATCATGGTAGGAGTAAATCTACACAGGAAAGAGAACACTTCAACTGCCTTATTGTGTGTGCATGGGGTAAAACAAAGTACTTGTTCAGTGGATAAAGAGGAGAGGAACTGCTGGACAATAGTAATTTTGAGTATCAGGCTTGTGCTTCAATGCAGACTTAGATGATCTTGGTTTATAGAGTCTTCATCATAGTTTTTTGCCTGAAGTGCATGTTAGCATCACTTACAAGACATTTAAATAAAGTGGAAACTTCTCAATCTAAAGCTGGACATAATATTTTACTTGTGAACAACCAAATAATGGCCTTTCATGAATTTCACTGATGTTCCTGGAAAACTTCTTTAAAACTTACTTTAAAAATAATACTTTTACAAGCTTCTCCTTTCTCTACTCATTAGTTTTTGGCTTGTTTGCTTTTTGGATTATACGATGAAGACATAAGATTTCATTCAGCCTCTCCAGAAACCCAAACTTTCTGTTCATCATCATCACACTAAAAACTCCCCAGCTGAACACTATAAATCAAAGGTACTTTTTCCTGCAGGAAAATTAAAAAATGTACTGAAGCAGATATGGCTTTAGGAGAGGGAAAGATTCATTCACACAATTGTTCTTAGGAACCAGAAGGGCAATGTTGAAGGGGGAAAATGTAAAGTGAAGGGGGAAAATGTAAAGTGAAGGGGGAAAGGGACTAAACCTCAACAGAAGTAAGCCTGGGGGTAGCACACCAATGTCTGAGGGATGGTCTGCTAGTGAGGTCATTTGGTTTGCTGTCTTGGTGGAGGAAGAAGATGGAGATTCGTGCGGCAGCAAAGATGCTGGGGTTAATGTGTCAGAAACCACAAACACCACTGAGAATGGTCATGTAGGGGTTAGGACTTAGCCGTTCCCAAAAGGTGGCAGGATCAGTAACCCATCTGAAGTACATCTACACCCGTGCAGGCAGCTTGGACAATAAACAGGAGGAGTTGGAAGGGTTGTGCTGCAAGAAAACTATGATATAGTTGACATTACAGAAACATGGTGGGATGACTCACACAACTGGTGGGCTGACTCACACAACTGGAGTGCTGCACTGGATGGCTATAAACTCTTAGAAGGGATAGGCCAGGAAGGAGAGGTGGTGGCGTAGCCCTCTATGTTAGGGAGGGTCTTGACCGTCTAGAGATTAATGATGATGATGGGGTTAAGTGCCTATGGGTCAGAATGAAGGGGAAAGCCATCAAGGTTGATATCATGGGGGTAGTCTGATAAAGACCAGCCATCTGGGATGAAGAGGTGGATGAAATATTCTATAAGCAGTTGGGAAAGGTTTCACTATTGCTACTCCTTGTTTATGACCTTTGGAAGAAGGGACAGGCAACTCTGAGATTACAAGAATGATGTGAGGTTATGCAGGGAGAAAATTAGAAGGGCCCAAGCCCAACTAGAACTTAAGTTGCCTACTGCTATAAAAGACAAGAGAAAATGTTTCTATAAAATACATCAGCAGCAAGAGGAGGACCAAGGAGAATCTCCATCTTTTAGTGGATGAAAGGCGTAGACACAGTGACCAAGGATGAGGAAAGGGTTGAGGTATTTAATACCTTCTTCACCTCAGTCTTCACTGGTAATACCAGTTGTTCTCCAGGTACTCAGCCCCCTGAGATGGAAGACAGGGATGGGGAGCAGAATGAAGCCCCCATAATCCAAGGGGAAGTGGTGTGTGATCTGCTGCTCCACTTAGACACATATAAGTCAATAGGGCTAGACCGGATCCCCCAAGGGTACTGAGGGAGCTGGCAGAAGTGCTCACCAAGCCACTTTCCATCATTTACCAGCAGTCCTGGCCAGCTGGGGAGGTCCCAGTGGACTGGAGTTTAGCAAATGTGACACCCATCTACATGAAGGACCAGAAGAAGGATTTGGGGAACTACAGGCCTGCCAGTCTGAGCTCATTGCTGGGGGAGGTTATGGAGCAGATCATCCTGGGTGCAATCAGGAGACACATACGGACAACTGAGTGTTAAGGCCCAGCCAGCCCATGGGTTTATGAAAGGCAGGTCCTGCTTGACAAACATGATCTCCTTCTGTGACAAGGTGACCCACTTACTGGATGAGGGAAAGGCTGTGGATATTGTTTACCTAGACTTTTGTAAAGCCTTTGACACCATTTCCCACAACATTCTGCTGGAGAAACTGACTAAACAGGTGTACTCTTCACTGGATGAAAACCTGTCTGGATGGCCAGGCCCAAAGAGTGGTGGTGAATGCAGTTAAATCCAGTTGGCAGCTGGTCACAAATGGTGTTCCCCAGGCCTCAGTACTAGGGCCAGCTTTCTGTAATATCTTTATTAATGATCTGGATGAGAGGATTGAGGCACCCTCAGTAAGTTTGCTGACAATATGAAGCTGGGGGCTTGAGAGTAGGAAGGCTCTTCACAGAGACCTGGACGGGTGGAATTGATGGGATAAGGTCAACGGGATGAGGTTCAACAAGACCAAGTGCCAGGTCCTGCCCTTGGGTCACCCCAGCCCCAGGCAGCGCTCCAGGCTGGGGGAGGAGGGGCTGGAAAGTGCCTGGCAGAAAAGGCCCTGGGGGTGCTGGGGGACACCCGGCTGAGCAGGAGCCAGCAGTGTGCCCAGGTGGCCAAGAAGGCCAAGGGCATACTGGCCTGGCTCAGCAATAGTGTGGCCAGCAGGAGCAGGGCAGGGATCGTGCCCCTGCCCTCGGCACTGGGGAGGCTGCAGCTTGAGTGCTGTATTCAGTTTTGGGCTCCTCAATACAAGGACACTGAGGTGCTGGAGTGGGTTCATAGAAAAGCACAAATCTGGTGAAGGGTCTAGAGCACAAGTCTTCTGAGGAGCAGATGAGGTAGCTGAGGTTGTTTAGTCTGGAGAAGAGGAGGCTGAGGGGAGATTTTAGCAATCTCTACATCTCCCTGAAAGGAGGTGGTAGAGAGGTGGGGGTCAGCCTTTTCTCCCAAGTAACAGATGGTAAGACAAGAGGAAATGGCCTCAAGTTGCATCAGGGGAGGTTTAGGTTGGGCATCAGAAGAATCTTCTTCACTGAAAGGGTTACTAAGCATTGGCAGAGGCTGCCCAGGGAATTGGTGGAGTCACCATCCCTGGAGATATTTAAAAGACATGCAGATGAGATGCTGAGGGACATCGTTTACTGGTGGGCTTGGTAGTGTTAGATTAATGGTTGGACTCAATGGTCTTGAAAGTCTGTTTCAACTTAAAACAATTCTATGGGCCTATGATTCTATAATGCAGACAATGCAAATGAGTAGGTCAAAAAAAAGTTGGAAGAAGGGATTATTCCAAAAGGAAGAGAACAAATTGATGTAAATGGTTATAAATCAAGCAGAGTCACATGGACATACAGTCAGGGGACATACACAAAGACTGTGGGGGCTGACCAGCTGGAAAGCAGGTAGGCAGAAAAGATACCATGGTGAATGAGAACCAGCAATGTGCTCTGCAACAAAGATCAATAGCCTTCTGAGCTGCGCTAGGAGGAGTGCTGCCAGTATGTCATGTGGGCTGTCCCTTCCCTTTTGCTCAGCACTGGTGAAACACACCTGGAGTGCTGTGTCCAATTCGGGGTCCCCAGTACAGGAGAGACATGGACATACTGGAGATAGTCGAACAAAAGGACACTACATTGATGAAGGGTCTGGAGTATATCTCCTGTGAAAAAAGGCTGTGAGATGACTATTTCTGTTTAGCCTGGAAAAGAGACGATTCAGGGAGAAATTTATTAATGTATACAAATACCTGAAGGGAGGGTGCAAGGAAGGCAGCGTCAGACTCTTTTCAGTGGTATTCAATGATGGGACCAGAGGCAATAGGCAAACACTGAAACATATGAGGTTCCTCATGGACATCAGGATGTGTACATTTTCACTGTGAGAGTGATCAAGCACTGGCACTGGTTGTCCAGGGAAGTTGTGGAGTCTCTATCCTTTAAGATATTCCAAAGCTGTCTGGACGTGTGTAGGGACATTGGATCAGGTGATATCAAGGTTCATTTCAACCTCAACCATTCTGTGATTCAGTGACTACAGATCTTTAAAGGAAGCAAATTGTGCCTGATTATAGGACCTAAAACAAAGGCATGCAGGCATGCTCTTTCTTTATCCTTTAACTCTTTGCCTGATAAGAAATAGCCCTGCATGCCAGAGAGGTAGCAAGAAGTTCATGCGCTAGGTTCTAAGCAAGTTAAAGCAACTTTACTTAACTAGCTTGTACTAGACATGGCAGCAGGAGTTCAGCAGCTGTCAATGGGTAAGTCCATAGAGAACTCATGCAATTTCATTGTAGTCTGCCCTGTGGTACCTTCACGGCTAGACTTACGTAGGTGGGCACAATAATCCATTTGCACCTGTAGTGTGGATATATGCAGGTGCAAATATCATATGTGTAGCTATGGGCCCTTCAACCACGGGATAGATTGCAAGATGGTTGTCTTGCTAAGAGCTGCTTTCACTTCCACAATCTGTGGAGTCACAGATGTGCCAGAGATAATTAATGTTATTTAATACTAAGGCCACATTATTTTCTGCTGTCTTTTGTGATGTAGGTGAAAAGAGGATTTTATGCTTGTTCCTCATAATTATTACCCGTAACTGCAGAGGAATACAAACAGTAGTGATTACAGTAAGAAAAGTGATGACTGCAGAGAAATGGAAATGTCTGGAGGCCTCTGTGAATTGGGCTACCAGGAGGTATCCTAAAGGCTTTCTTATTTGTGTGAGGGACTACCCTCTCCAATTAAAATTAGCAAACTGATGGCAAAACAATTGACGTGACTGCTGAAGAAAAACTGAGCCTGTAGGACATCCACCTACACAGAATAATGTAACATTTACTTAGCCAGCCAACACTGCTTTTTGCAGCAGGGATGTATTGTTAGACCACATTGCAGGAAACAATCAAACACAAAAAAACGATAGAACCAAGGAAAAAATCCAGTAATTAAAGAACAATGATTAGAACAACTTCAAGTTTAATGCGTTAATTAAAACTGCCTGTCACCATTGTAAACTAGCCAACAAAGCACTGAGATGAAGCAACTAGACAGAAGAGGGGGACTTAATTTTTTTATATTTTGGGGTACAATTCCAGTTCTTTCGGCTGATTGGACATTTATTGCTCTCCATGTGGGTCCTTTGCGTACTCTCCTTCTTCCTACCAGCAAGGGCATAAACAATCTCTCATCTCTCCCATTTCAGGATCAGTGCAACTATTGATTGCAGACTGATACAAGGCTAGGCCATTTGCCAGTGAGTCATTCCATTTCTATGCTATATCATGTAAATATTTTCTTTGATGTAGGCCCTGCAGGATGCTCTTTCATGAATCAGAGCAAGTGAGTGGCAGGACTTTGTATATATTAGCACAGAAAATGTGGGTTCTCAAATAAAATCGATTGGGAGGAACTACCCCTTTATCTCCATTGGTTTAAATTTTCCATACATTAAATAACCTGTTTTCAATGGAGCAAGTTTTTAATCATGCAAAAAACCTGAGAATTTATGAGCAAGAAAAACAGGAAAACAAACTGCTGCCACTTCTCCTTGAAATCAATATGAAAGAAAAGAGAAGAAGGCACAGTTTGATTTTCTGCCATGTTGTTTTTATACATCTACTTGAACAACTCAGTTTCTTTGATTTTTAACTAAACTCACTATGCCCAATTTTATTTAAATGAAAACTGCTTGTAAGGTTTAGCCATTCAAAGCAAGCCACTTGGCAAAGCCTTTGGAAGAAGTCTGTTAACAAAATCACTATTGATGTTGGAATGCAACTAGCCAGCAGTTGCAAAGCTTCCAGGATCTCATCACTTCTGATATGCTGTCGTAAACTACTTTGGTGGAACACACTGGTAACAAGTTGTTTTCTTTCTATTTAGGCAATTTTTTGTCAATGATGACTCGTTAATTGTCACAAGAAGCAACGAAGTTGTGTATTCACTGAAGCTGGTAAAACCAGACTAAATATAGATACTAGTATCAAAATTTAAAAGGATTCCAGAAAGAAATTTTGAGGTTTTGTCTATGGAAATCAGACTTGATGGTGAAGAATGGTCTTTCTGGGACATTGGTCTCTCTTCAGAAATTCATCTGAAGCAATCACAAACCAACATTGGCTTTAACATACTTTAAAACAGGAATTTAGATCAGCTGCAGTGAAAATGTTCCATGGGCATATTTTACCTTTCAATGAGTGTATGAAATTTTCCCATTAAATAACTGAAGTCATGATTTTGTTACAGGAGTCAGTTAGATTAAGTCTGATGCGCAGATGAGCAGCAAGATGAACAGACTAAGCTGGGTTTTAGTTTTTTTTTTTGTTTGGGTTTTGTTGTGTTTTTGTTTGTTTTGTTTTTTTCATTCAGGATTAAAGGCCTGTGTGAAACAACTTGTGCTTTGTAGTTTCAATCATCACTGAGCAACTTTCAACCCTATTTGAATTTGATGCTTTTTGTTCTTCCTGTTGCATTGGTCTAAGTAACTATACAGAAGTTAAAGTAACAAACCATGAAAGTCTGTCCAGATGTCAACAGAGAAAACTTTCTTAAGAGAAAGTATTAATTTCCCTGTAATGGAAGTTAAAAGCCATTTCCCGCTTCTTCCCCTGACCAAGTTTTCTACAGAACTTTTAGATATGAACATGCTGAATATTTATAATGAAAATCTTGTATTGAAGGTATTTTGTTTAAGTTACCTTTTTTTTTTTTGGTGATGATTTATTCATTAAATCATAGAGAGCTCTGTTAGAAATTATTTCCTCTGAATGGTTTTAAGTGAAACTGTTCTGTCACTTCAGCTGTGACCTAAAATTGATTAAATCTAAGAAATAAAGGTTACTACAGAGAAGATGAAGCAAGAAAAAATGGAAAAGAGAAATAACTAGCCTGGGTTGAGGCAGCATTGTCAAAATAGAAAGAATTGAACAAAGGAAGCTAGAAAACATAATCATACATGCTGGACAAAGTACTAAGAAAGATTTCAATCAGACAAGCTTTTCTCCTTCTTACTGGATTTATTTTCTACATTTTTTGGAGTATGTAGTTTTTGGAGCTGCTAGGACTACAGTAAGTCACCTTTCTCTTCTCTCACAATGGAGACTGAGAGGAGAAAATGCTGGCCCCACTCCTGCTCATTATGGTCATACAAAGCTTTGGTTTCAGTGGGATTTTTGCTGGACTAGGCTCAATGAGCTTTCTTAAAAGGAAACAGCATATGATGCCAGCAGCACAAAAAAAAGCCGGTACCAGTGAAAACAGCAAACATTGAGATAATAAATCTTGCTGCCAATGCATGATGACAGATTAACAGGCAGTGAAATTATTTGGGTATGACTTTGGCAACAGTAATGATAGAAGTCACCATCCGAAGGAGGTGCCTGCATACCTCTGTGCATCTAAAGAAAACAGCAGCCAATCTCTTTCCTGATATAGGAAGCACTATTTGCAGTTGTGGTGTGGTGGAAGGCAAGTTATGGGTAAGGGAGGCTGGTGTTTAGACCTACATAATTGTAGTAAATGTAGAAATTTACCAGGAAGCACAAACAACACTGTACCTGACTCATATATGTTCCTGAGACCTTCCTTTACTATCATGTGTAAGTGGCTTGTAAAAAGTGTCACTTGCTGTCTTCTTGCTGCTATGATGTCTCTGCAGAGTAGCATTGACTCTGAATTTGTGTATGAAAGGATTTAGTGATACAGACTGTGGCATACCTGATGTCAGTGGAAAAGGTTAAGAAAGAAAGCAGGATGACTGTGCTCCCAAGACACATCTCAGGTTTTGATCTGTTACTGAGACAAGAGAGAAATTCTCCACATCAGCAGAACAACAGCAAATGATACAGACAAATGGGCCAGGCTTGCTGATCTTCAGTGTCACTGTGCTCTTGCAAGTCCTAGCTGAGTCAGTGGGAGATGCAGGTCTCCACTGCTACACCAAGTTTGGTCCTTAAAGAGGACTGTGGTAGAAAGAAGACGAGTGCTTTGTTCTTTGGTTTAGTATCCTGTCAGATTATCTACATTTTGATGTTGGCTGTTCTTCAGAAATGCTGTGTGAAATCAGACACCTGGTAGGCTAATCAGAAGGCAGTTTTTGAGTTGGAATTAGATCAGCATGAGATCAGCCAATATTCATCCAGGACTCAAGGACAAATTATATTTGTGGCTATTAATTAGGGGTAGTAAGAGTCATTAAAATTGCTCTTTTACAAGACAGAATAGTAATGCACTTTTTTATATTGCCACATAGGTACAAGACACATCCATGTGTACAAAGTAAGTATTTCCTAAAGAAAATATAGTATCCTATAGTGTACTACCACAAGAAATTTAGGCTCAATGATACAATATACAATTTAAATAGATACAAAAGTCAAAACCAGTCTGTGAGCTCCCTTTAAGACCTCCAGAGTGCCAAGATCCGTCATACATCTCATCATATTTTCATTTACTGTCTTGTTCAGATGAAAGCACTCCATTCATGTAAAAGAAGAAGGGGCAGGTATGACTTATAACTCATAGCCATAACATGACAGTGCAGTTTTGCCAAGCTTCTGCATCATGACAGCCTTTCTTTTGACACCCAGGACTGAGTCAGATCAACATTTTCTAACAGAATGTTCTTTTATTAGAAACTGTTGATTTAGCAAGATCAAACACTATCACAGAAATTTCTCAAGTCAGTTGCTCCTTTTGGCAGCAAGAACTATGAGAATGCCAAAAAAAAAGACAAAAGGCTCCCTCATTTGAATCTTACAGAAGTCATATGTATAAAATCTTACAAATGTTGTGCAAGGAGTAGGTAAAATGTCCTTCTTACATTATATATATATATTCTCCCTGATACATTTTGCATGTGTTCTTCATAGTATAATATACACTAAATATCTATTCTGAGTAAATTAAAAAACTCCACAGGACATTGAAGTTTGAAGAAATAAAATATTTTGGAGATCTTTTTGTCAAAGTTAAAAAATTTGACACTTCAGGCCAAAGTCTGAAGGACAAGCATTTTTATTTATACTTTTTTTTTTCTTAATTTTTATTAGACTGTGTCTCTGAGGAGCAGTTTCAATTTATAAGGATATACTTGTAGGCAGATTTCAGCAGAGAAAATGATCTTGGTTTGAATCCTTTTAATGACTGAATTCAATGATGGTCAAGACGATGTTTAGAACAGGAAAGAAATTATTTCAAATACAGGATCAAGCCCTGTTTTCCTTGAAATCCCTTGAGCTTCCTCTTCCCTAGGCTAAACAACTCCAACTCTCCCAGACTTTCTTCACAGGACAGGTGCTCCAGACCTCTAATCCTTTTTGTGGCCTCCTCTGGACTTGCTCCAACATATCCATATTTTTCTTGTACTGAGGACTCCAGGGCTGGAAGCAGTGCTCCAGTTGGTTTCTCACCAGAGCAGAATAAAGGGGCAGAATTACTTCCCTCAGCATGATGGCCACACTTCTTTTGATGCAGCCCAGCATACAATTGGCTTTCTGGGCTGTAACTGCACATTTTTGGCTCACATCCAGTTTTTTGTCCACTAGTACTCCCAGATCCTTCTCCACCACCTGCTCTTAATCCACTCATCCACTCATCATCTTAATCCACTCATCCCACTGTACTGATACTGGTGATTGACTTGACCCAGGTGCAGACCTTGCACTTGACCTTGTTGAACCTGTTCACACAGGCCCACTTCTCAAGCTTGTCCAGGTCTCTATGAATGCCATCCCATCCCTCAGGCATGTCAACCACACCACTCAGCTTGGTGTCATCTGCAAATCTGCTGAGAGTGTACTCAATCAATGAGTGGGCTGATATGCTGATGAAGATATTAAACAGTACTCATCCCAATACAGACCCCTGATGTGGCCATGACAGTGATCCTCTGTCATAGAACTGTGCTTTGTTGGGGTGTATTAAGAATGTGACCAGCAGGTCGAGGGAGGTTCTCCTCCCCCTCTATTCTGCCCTCGTAAGGCCACATAGAATCATAGAATCATAGAATGTCAAGGGCTGGAAGGGACCTCGAGAGATCATCTAGTCCAACCCCCCCTGCCAGAGCAGGATCACCTAGACCAGGTCACACAGGAACGCGTCCAGGCGGGTCTTGAATATCTCCAGAGAGGCAGACTCCACAACCCCCCGGGCAGCCTGTTCCAGTGTTCCGTCACCGTCACTGTGAAAAAAATTTTCCTTATGTTTACATGAAACTTCCTGTGCCTCAGCTTCAACCCATTACCCCTTGTCCTATCACTGGGCATCACCAAGAAGAGCCTGGCTCCATCTTCCCGACACTCACCCTTCATATATAAACATTGATTAAATCACCCCTTAGTCTTCTTTTCTCTAAGCTAAAAAGCCCCAACTCCCTCAGTCTATCCTCATAAGAGAGATGTTCCACTCCCTTAATCATCTTTGTAGCCCTGCACTGGACCCTCTCCAGCAGTTCCATGTCCTTCTTAAACTGGGGGGCCCAGAACTGGACACAGTATTCCAGATGTGGCCTCACTAGGGCAGAGCAGAGGGGCAGGAGAACCTCTCTCGACCTACAAGCTACACCCCTTCTAATACACCCCAGGATGGCATTGGCCCTCTTGGTCACAAGAGCACACTGCTGGCTCATGGTCAGCCTCCCATCAACCGGGACCCCCAGGTCCTTTTCCCCTTCACTGACTTCCAACAGCTCAGTCTCCAACCTATACTGATACCTGGGGTTGTTCCTTCCCAGGTGCAGGACTCTGCACTTGCCCTTATTGAATTTCATCAAATTTCTTCCTGCCCAGCCCTCCAGCCTGTCCAGATCTCGCTGAATGGCAGCACAGCCTGCTGGGGTGTCGGACACTCCACCCAGCTTGGTATCATCAGCAAACTTGCTGACAGTGCTGTCTGTGCCCTCATCCAGGTCATTGATGAACAGGTTAAACAGAACTGGTCCCAGCACCGACCCCTGTGGAACCCCACTGGCTACAGGCCTCCAGCTGGACTCCATCCTGTTGACCACAGTTCTCTGGCTTCTTTCTTTCAACCAATTCCCAATCCACCTCACTACCTGATCAAGCAGACCACACTGTCTCAGTTTAGCAAGAAGGATGCTGTGGGAGACAGTGTCAAATGCCTTAGAGAAATCAAGAAAAACCACATCCACTGTTCTACCATCATCTATCCACCTGGTTATGTCCTTGTAAAAGGTTATCAGGTTGGTCAAACATGACCTCCCCTTGATAAAACCGTGTTGATTGCTCCTGATGACCCTCTTGTCCTTGACATGCCTAAGGATAGTGTCAAGGATAAGCTGCTCCATTATCTTTCCAGGGATGGAGGTGAGGCTGACCGGTCTATAGTTACCAGGGTCCTCCTTCTTGCCCCTCTTGAAGATTGGGGTGATGTTTGCCCTCCTCCAGTCCCCAGGCACCTCTCCTGTGTGCCATGACTTACTGTAGATAATGGAGAGTGGTCTGGCAATGACCTGTGCCAGCTCCCTCAGCACCCTTGGATGCATGCCGTCAGGACCCATGGACTTATGGATGTCCAGATTACTCAGATGTTCTTTAACCCAGTCCTCATCAACCAGGGAAGAGTCCTTAGTCATGTTATCCTCTGGTGCCTCAGGTGCCAGGAGCTCTTGAGGACAGTCTTCAGCAGTATAGACAGAGACAAAGAAGGCATTTAGTAACTCTGCCTTCTTTGTGTCATCTGTCACCAGGGCACCTGTCTCATTCAGCAGAGGGCCTACACTGCCTCTAGCCTTAGCTTTTCCTGCAATATATTTGAAGAAGCCCTTTTTGTTACCCTTGACCTCCCTTGCAAGGTTGAGTTCCAGCAAGGCCTTAGCCTTCCTAGTTGCCTCTACATTCTCTAATAACAGTCCTATACTCCTCCCAGGTAGCCAGCCCCTCTTTCCATGAGCTGTAGACCCTCTTCTTCCTCTTAAGTCTACTCTGTAGTTCCTTACTTAACCATGCAGGTCTCCTGGCTCTCTTTCTCTATTTCCCACCTGCTGGGATGCACTGGCCCTGAGCTTGGAAGAAGAGGTCCTTAAATATTAACCAACTATCATTAGCCCCTCTGCCCTCTAGTAACCTGTCCCATGAGACTTCACCCAGCAATTTTCTGAAAAGGCCAAGGTCGGCCCTCCTGAAATCCAGAGTTTTGGTCCTACGTGACATCCTGTTCCTGCCAGACAAGATCATGAACTCCACCATCTCATGATCACTAAGGTCAAGGCTGCCCCCAACCCTCACTGCTTCAACCAGCCCCTCCTTTTTGGTGAGAATAAGATCCAGCATGGCTCCCCTCCTAGTTGGCTCCTCCACCATTTGCATCAAGAAGTTATCATCAATGCACTGGAGGAACTTCCTGGACTGTGGCTGGCTGGCTGAATATCCTTTCCAGCAAATGTCTGGATAGTTAAAATCCCCCATGAGAACCAGGTGCTGAGATTGCGAGGCTGCTGTTAGCTGCCTGTAGAAGGCCTCGTCAGCTTCCTGATCCTGATCAGGTGGCCTGTAATAAACACCCATGACTGTATCATCTATGCCAGCCTGTCCCTTAATTCGCACCCACAGACCCTCAACTTGCCCCTCATCCGCCCCTGGACAGAACTGTAGACATTCCAGTTGCTCCCTCACATAGAGAGCAACTCCACCACCTCGCCTTGATGACCTGTCTTTCCTGAAAAGGGCATAGCCATCCATGACCACATTCCAGTCATGTGAGCTGTCCCACCATGTCTCTGTGATTGCCACCAGGTCATAACCCCGTGTCTGCACATGGATTTCTAACTCCTCCTGTTTATTCCCCATGCTGCGTGCATTGGTGTATAAACATTTCAGGTGAAGAGTCGAGTAAATAGTTTTCAACCTTGAAGGGGGGCAGACCCTCTGGTTATCTAAAATGCCAACACGCTGCACCTCAAGCATTAGGCTATTACACCCAGGGTTCTCACTGACAAAGCCAGCTACACCCTCATCTCCTGTGAAGTGCCCCAGTGCATCAGCACCGGCCTTCCTCAGGGTAACAAGCTGGGACCACCTTAGTAGAGCTCCTTCCCTCAACCTCTGCTGTGCTACCCCCCTGCTTGCCACAAGCCAGGGCAAAACTATTGACCCCCTCCCCCTTCAAATCTAGTTTAAAGCCCTCTCACAGAGCCCTGACAACTCCTGCCCCAGAATCCTTTTGCCCCTCTGGGACAAGTGCACCTCGTTAGGTGCTCGTAGCTCCAATGCTTCGTATACTGCATCATGTTCATAAAATCCAAAGTCCTGTCTACGACACCAGTCCCAGAGCCATGAATTGACCTGTTGGCTCTTTCTATCCCCTCACCCATAGCCGATGTCAGAGGGATGGAGGAGAACACAACTTGAGCTCCTGATCCCTTTATCAGCTGTCCCAAGGCCCTGAAATCTCTTTTAATTGATCGTAAGCCCCTCATTGTTACATCATCACTTCCCACCTGAAAAAACAGAAGTGGGTAGTATTCCGAAGGACTCACAAGGGTGGGAAGTTTACTTACACCGTCCTCTACACGGGCACCAGGGAGACAGCAGACTGCTCTGTGAAGTGGGTTTTGTCTGCATATCGGGACCTCCATTCCCCTCAGTAGGGAGTCACCTATCACAATGACCCTTTGGTTTCATTTATTAGGGTTAGTTTTGATGGGTGGTCGGAGGGGAGTTAATTTTGGTGGCTCTACTAGCTCCTGTCTGCACTCATCCTTGCTCTCGACCAGTTCCTCCTTCAGAGCCCCATGCCTGTTTAGCAAGGGCACTGTAAGTGTTGTGCTGGAGTATTGTCTCCTGTTCTGGGTTCCCCAGTTCATGAGGGACAGGAAAATACTACAGAGAGAGTACAGCAGAGGCTACAAGTATGATGAAGGGACAGAAACATCTCTCTTGTGAGGGAAGGCTGAGAGCCCTGGGGCTGTTTAGCCTGGAGGACAGAGAGAGGGTCTTATCAATGTTTATAAATATCTGAAGGGTGGCTGTCAAGAAGATGGGGCCAGTCTCTTCTCAATGTTGGTCTGTGACAGGACAAGGGGCAATGGTCACAAACTGAAACACAGGAAGTTCTACCTCAACATCATGAAAAAATTTCCTGTGAGAGTGACAGAGCCTGGAACAAGCTTCCCAGGGGGGTTGTGGAGTCTCCTTCTCTAGAGACTTTCAAAGCTCACCTTGATCTGTTCCTGTGTGGGCTACCCTGGGTGACCCTGCTCTGGAAGGGGGGTTGGACTCGATGATCTACAGAGGTCCCTTCCAGCCCCCACCATTCTGTGATTATGTGATTTGCTGAACAAAATTTTGGGGCCCCATACTTGTGTTGAAGATAGTGACAGTCACTCTGTGAAAACTCACTACTCACATCTCTGTTCAGTGTTTAACTAGTTTGGAGCTGGCAAGTCCACTGTGGTAGTAGTCAAACTGTCCTCCTTTATGAATGTGCATAGGAAAGGCAGATAAGATCACCCAGCCCCTCACAGTCCGTGAGTTGTCAAAACGAAAAAAGTCAGCTCCTGAGTTGCCCTTCCTCATCCGATCCCCAGGCCAGAGCAGCTACAATTACACAAAGAGCAAGGGCTTCACAAACATACCTGCCCTTGTGAGCCACTAAGGCAGGTGAAGGGCAGGGAGTCTTATGCAGCCCTTGACTTCACAGTCCCCAGTGCACAAGAGATGGAATGGTTAACTGCACTCAGTCACTGTATAGTCATTTCTTTCTTTCTAACTTCTGTAAACTCCACAGCTCAAGTGAACAGTGTTGTCCAGAAGAGATAATGCATCTGAAGCTCCTCCTTAACACAGAAATTTTCCACGTTACGTGCATTTGGTTCAACATCCACGTAGATGACATAGCCGTTGTCTAATCTGCTATGATCACACTCAAACCTTTTAGTACTTTAAGGCTGATCCACCTTCCCTTTTTCCCAGCAGCACCTCAGATGTGACCTGTCCTGAAGGACACTCATTCCCTTATAGAAACTTTAGGAAAAGCTACTTTTTTTTACTTTTATATGTTTGTTCAGTAAAGGCCTGTAGATCTCCATGATCCTTTCACCATCATGGTTTTAAACCAGTTTCTTATTTCATAAAACTACAAGGATGGCCAGTAACATCATCCAAGGTAATGATTGTCAATAATGTGCCAAATATGTGTAATAAATTAGAAGTATTTAGAATCATAGCAAAGCCTCATTATTGTGATGATAATTTGTGATCCTCATTATAAAATAATTGCTTTTCAGTAGAGCAGAACAAGAGTAATCCTTTCTTCGTGTCACTGGAAATGTAAAAACACTTTATTTGATTTCCCTTTGGTGCTCTATTGCTTCATTTGTTAGTCAGCCTTGCAAACCTACTGTAATACTCAACAGTAGAACTGAGCCTGTACAGTGTGTAATTATCAGAACGTTTGTATGACCTGCTGTTCTTCTGATAGGCAAACCAGTAACCCAGAGTACACTATTCCCACAAGAATGCAATAAAATCTAGTCAGATTAATAGTAATTATAGCTATCAGATTAACAATTAGAGCTAACAATTAGAGACATATCTAACAATTAGAGCATATCAGCTTTAGTTAGTTATTAGAAGTGAAGCGTTTCCTGATGAAAAATGACCAGAATAAAGAGGAGGTTGAGTGAAGTCACTGAACCACAGCCATCTTGCAATCTGCATGAGAAAGTATCCAAAATGGAAGCATTTGTTTTAATTTTTCAGAGCAGCATGTGCATAAATTATATAGCTAAAGGAAACAAGGAAAAGTGTTATGAAACACTTTTTTCTACTAGACAATTCCAAGCTATTTTCTCTCTTCTTGTAAAAAAAAGCAGCTATGATACCTTTGCTAAATTTCCATACTCGCTATTATCCAAACTTGGCAAATATAAAAATTTCCCTAATGAGACACATTTTTCAAATTATAAACATTTTCCATCCTCAGGATTAAATGGAAGAACTGTAATTTTTTAATTTTTTTTTTACATACATAATTAGTTTTAAAATGCTGCATTATGATTTTGACCTTTTATTTATCAAGTGGCCTGTCATAGACACCCACAACAACCCTTGACACCTCCACAGTGTTTTCTTCCATCCTAATGCAGATCAAGAACGGCAATGGATTTACATGTGGAGGTGCCTCTTTCTACTGATTATGGAGGAGGATAAGCTAGCCACCTAGATGCTAGCCAGCTGGAGGTCAGTGAGACAAACATGTCTACATGGTCCAAAATCTCATCTGTAAGAGAAGATCTTGCTTCAGTAAGGCAACATTGCCACAGAACTGCCTTTTCCCCAGACTTAGACTTAAAAAAAACAGAACCTGGTTAAAGACAATGAGTTTCGATAGCTTTACCCAGCTGTGTTGTGCTTATGAACGTTCAGTCAGCTAAGCATAGACACATGGATTCAGCCGTCTCACCCATGACACTCTTCCAGCCAATATGACCTCAGCAAGGCAAGGAAGACTGTTTTGACCCCTTGGGTAACACATGTCTCAATGACTGCCTGCAGGGAGTTGAGATGACACATCAATTTGCTACTTGTTTCATAATCACAAAGAAATTCTCCTTTCTGGCTTGCTTGAGAAAAAAGACATCAAAGATTCCCACAGCTTAGGCCTGCTAGGCTAAGTTGCATTAAGAGATGCTACAAACACACAACCTGGAGGAGAAACCTTTACTACCAAAAACAAATAAGCAGCAAAATAATAGGTGACATGGGTACAGGGAACAACACATCAAAGGAGGTATGTTTCCTGTTATGAACAAGTTTTAGATGAGAAAACAAGCGCTCCTCCTGATTCAGGCATTTATGACAGCACTAAACCCACAGAGGATGTCTTCTGAAGACTTAAGGAAACCCTGGGGCTGGCTGTGCAATAAACATCGTGTGTAGTGTTTTCTGCGTTGCCCTTCCCTTTGCATCTAGCAGCAGGAAGCAGACACACAAATATATGTAGACTTTTTTTGTACATCAGGAAAACAAACCCAATTTGAAATTCTTACACTGACTTAGGGTCTTTTCTATTGGAATTTGCACTTATGCTTTTTTGGGTCACTTTTTGTTTTACTAAGATCCCTTAAAACATATCTTTTTGGTCTGAAGTATAATATATCAGCAAGAGGGAATTTATTAAAAATGCTAGGGATTAGAAAATAAGAGGCATTTGTGTGATAGAATTCAGATTTAAATTACAGTACACACACATTTTACTGCAAAATTCTTTTAAGCTAGTCCCTGTGGAAAGTTACTATCTTCATCACAACACAAGTATTTTCAAGTACAATACACCATAAAATAAAATAATTTCATTTTAGTTTGTAGAGGCAGTAATAAAAGCACACAAGCCAACACTGTCGAAGCCCTAGGGATCATACATAGACACCTGGTCTTTAAAGCAAAAAAAACCCACAAAACCAACAAAATGGTAATGTAACACTAGAAAGCTACATTGTCAGACTTCAGATCATTTTTCCCATAGTTCTCCACTTAATGGTAATGTCAGTGCTGTAAGACAGCACTCAAGTGGTGAGGAGCAAACTGCATCCCAGATGAATACATAAATAACCCAGAATACAGCACAGCTCTCACTGCCTCAGTCTTCCAAAATGAAAAGCAAGCAAGCATAGGGAACCTCCTATTGGAGTGATAGGGGAAAACACACAGCACAATAAAACAAGACACCGTCAGAGACAAGATAGTCCTTCAGTTAATTTGTGCATACAAAAAGCGTAAATCCTTCTCAAAACAATGGCATTCCAGAGTGTCTTCAATCATTCTGGCACACAAAATAAACCACATCCTTGTATACAACATGAGGAAAGATTGCAGTGCACTGCTGACATTTGAGAAGGTCAATAACTTGGCTGCACCTGTGCTCATCTTTTTCTAAGATAACAGCAACAGCCTTCTAGTTTCTGCCCAAGTCCAGGCTGGAGGTGTATAAAAGGTAAGAATTCTTTAGGAAATGAACAAGATATCTGATGGCTTTTGCCTCTTGACTTTACTCCCACCATGAGCCTGAGTACATCACAGATATTTACAGGGCTGGTAGATCCTAGCCTCATTCAAGTTAAGTCTGCAGTATTCAAGACAGACTCCGAGTGGGTATGTCTTTGCTTCACCAAATCTGTGGATAGTGGTGCAATATGGTGGGCAAGAGTCTGAGCCAGTTCTGAAACCTAGGGCTGAAGACGACATCATCGTTTTCTCTAACACTGATGCTGAATCTGGTGTAAACTGGCTGAATAATATCCTGTCTGTCCCAAAATGCACAGCTCCTAGCTTTTCATTAAAATATTCCTCATCTGATGAAGACAGAATTGGCCCATGAGAATCACTGTAAAATGCCACCCTTTTTGAGTCTCCATCAGTTGGACATAAAGTCAGGTACGTATCATTACTATCTCACAATCCATTACAACAAAGCTGTGACAGCAAGGACAGAAGCAATGAACATTGCTTATAAATATGTTGATAAAAAGCACAAAACATGATGCAAAATGATTTGAGGAAAAAAGTATTCATATTTTATGTGAATACGGCCTTAATTCCCTGCAATAGTTTGCTATCCAGCTAAAGTCTATCATTTATATGCTCAACCTGAGTTTCATTTGCTGCGCTGACAGATATGTGGTAATAAATGGTGCATATAGAGCTGAGAATGATATAAAGACTGCATTTCATGCCCACCTGCTCATCAGCCATGTTCCTGAAAAAATAACAATTGTAGCCTGTCTTATGGGGGTTGACCACAAAGTCTCCCCTTGTTTTTCCCACTCTGTTGACCTCAAAAAAATTTTCAAGGATGCTTGAATGAGACAGCTTTTGCTTCTTTAAGCCAGACTTTGTTCTATTGTTTTTATTTGAATACAAAAACTTTGGAGAAAATAGCAAATGGACTGGAAATCTTTGATTAGCCTGACAGCAGCACACGTTCTGGTCTGGATCTGTGTTTCTTTGCACAAGCTGATATATGCACCGCAAAACTATAACCTAGATGCACACAAATGTGATGGAAGATGAAGCCAACAGAACAGAACAGAACAATGACCATATCAACGGGAACACAGGGTTACATGTGCAAAACATTAGCCTGTTCTGAGCCTCATTATTTTAAGAAAATTTAAAATAAATGAACACAGTTTATTAACAAATTCAAACAGACTAGATGCTCAGCCATCAGCAATTTATTGTCAACATCAGTTCAGCAGTGCACAAGAAAATGGGCTTGAAAGAGCTTGAGAGATAGCTGGGTTATGTAATAGCATTTGAAACACATGGGGAGGGATGGAAAAAACACCAGGGTGATGGGGGAAGAAGCAATTTAATATGCTGTTGGGAAAAAGAAGAGCAAAGTGGGGAAATAAAAATGACAGAAGCAAAGTATATTGGAAAAGTTACTTTCTATTGAAAAATTGCAGCTTTCCATTAAAATTCAGAAACCATCAATTTTGAGGTCATATCTAACTCCAGGCAATATTTATAAGTTGTTACAACTCATATTACTCTACTTTTTAGAGGTTACAAGAAAGAGCCGATACTTTAATTAGTGAAATTCACAAAGAGGTTCAAAACAACAAGGGTTTTGAGGACACAAATTATGTTTAGTCCCTTGAAAATGAAATTGTGCTGCTCATTGAAATCACCCAAGATGCAACAAAATTCTGTGAGAGTTGAGTTTTCCAAAACCTGTCCATATCACTATGATCTCACAGAAGGCACCAGTCACTAACGTGTAATAACATCTGGAACATGCATGCCCTGTACTGTTGTACTCATCTGCAAGTCTAAAATTTTCCTCTCTTCTGCACATCTTGTGCTCATGGTGAATGCTTCTCGAAGAAAGAAAATGAGAGAATGAGTGAATGAGAATGACAGAAAATGAATTAATCAATGAGTCCATAGACAAGTAGGCAGGACAATTACTTCCCAGGAAGAAGGAGAACCTACGTTATTGTGTTCCCTCAGATAACTTTTACACAGCCTGTATGGATCCTTACTGAGTGACACCCAAAATAAGAGAACTTCACTATTTTGTCATGCAAGTCTCTACGTGGCTGTGCCCCTAAGTATGCTCCATATTTTCTGCATCAGTCTTCCACTGATTCATTACAACACAAGAAGAAATCTTTTAAGGATAGAAATAAGGTATTTAAATTTACACAAAACTATTAAAATTAAAATATTGCCAAAAAACCCACCAACCCAGGTATTTTAAAAGGAGTTCTGAAACAAAATCTGAATTCTTGAAGAAGTAGGCTATTGGGGTTTTTTATATCTGCTCTGGAATTTTCATCACTTAAAAAATAAATAAATACAAAATTAACAAATTCCTAGCAGTTATAAAGAACTTCATATTTTTCAAAGCACTTTAGACACATGAAATACATCACCTAGCTCATTCCTCTGGAAGCCAGATCAACAAACTTCACTGCATGTTGTGCACTGAGAAGCTGTTTTTTGATTTAAGGTTTATGTTTGCAACCCTTCATGTTTTCTTTTTCTGAACAAACAAAAATGATTCTTTAACACTTTTAATTTTGTATGGCTTTTTGGTTACATAAAAAATACTTAAATGCCATTGAGATTAGCCACCTTACAGTCAGTAAAACTAGTAATATAGCTTACTGTTAGGTTTTCTGCAGAGTATTTATACTAAGCCTCCTTGTGCAGTTAAACAGAATGTTTACAGTGGTTAACCCTTCAGGACAGCCTTTCATCTGATAGATGCTATCCAAGCAATGGTGAGGCCAAAATATCTTCTGCCTTTTCTATCTTTTCAAATGCTTAGCACACATCCATGATAGTCCTATATATAGTCCTATTAAAGTCTATTAGACTTGTGCAAAACCTCTGCCGCTGGGGCTTGCAGGAATGGGCAAACTGGAGTGTGTTTGGTTGTTTTATTTAAAGAAAAGAAAAGAAAAGAAAAGAAAAGAAAAGAAAAGAAAAGAAAGAAAAGAAAAGAAAAATTAAAATTTGGAGTTTTTCAAGATTCATTTGTACAGGGTGCTAGACAATCTCATCTAGACTCCCTTTCCCACAAAAGGTTGGACCAGGTAATCTTAAAAGGTCCCTTCCAACTTAGGCTGTTCTATGATCCTATGAAATATTTCAGAGGTTTAAAAGCAACATGGATTTGACTGACACAAAGTCCTGCAATTTTACTGCAGAATATTCAATGTTCTGAATATGAAACTAAAAGCTGTATGTGAAGCACAGCAGACTACTCCTGGTTCCACCATTAATAAGATTTCTCCTGTAATGTTTTTAGAATCTGAATAGATATATGACTAAGAAAATATAAGGATCTTCTCCAAAGTATTTTTTAACCAGATACATATTATCTGCCAGAAGCAGGTACTGAGTATCACAGGATCACAGGCACTTCTTATGCATCATCAGAGGGGGCACTAGGGATGGGGAAAATGTAAGGGTCAACTGCAGTTTGCACATGCTGAGTATTTTTAGGGGGAAAGGCTCTATTTTTTTGAAGTTCAATATTTCTTTTGAAAAAAAAACTTGGAACAAGAATATGAGATAGAAATGTAAATTAGAATGCTCCTTTGTTTTTATTAAATATCACATAGATGTAACTAAACGTAGTGCTGCATTTTGACTCTGGTGTCTTCTTAATTTGTTCCACAGGATGTAATGAGAAATAATAGAGGAGATAATCAATCGGCCATACTTAGTCTTTATTCTCTATCCCCTAACAGTGCAGACTGTACTTATCAGAACAGTAGCTTACTTCACAAGATGCCTTCTTTTGGACGAAGAGCCTTTCCAAAAAACACAGATGGGATCCACCCAAGAGTGCTGAGGGAATTGGCAGAGGAACTTACCAAGCCTCTCTCCGTCATTTATCAGCGACCCTGGTCAACTGGGGAGGTCCTAGATGACTGGAGACTTGCCAATGTGACACCCATCTATAAGAAGGGTAGGAAGGATGATCCAGGGAACTACAGGCCTGTCAGCCTGACCTCGGTCCCGGGAAAGATTATGGAATAGTTCATCTTGAGGGTGATCACACAGCAAGTGCAGGACAATGGGGGGGATCAGGCCCAGCCAACATGGGTTCATGAAGGTCAAGTCCTGTTTAACCAACCTGATCTTCTATGACCAGGTGACCCGCCTAGTGGATGAGGGCAAGGAGGTTGATGTTGTCTACCTGGACTTCAGGAAGGCATTTGACACCGTTTTCCACAGCATTCTGCTGAAGAAGCTGGCAGGTCATGGCATAGACAGGAGGACTCTTCGCTGGGTTAGAAACTGGCTGGATGGCCGAGCCCAGAGGGTGGTGGTGAATGGAGTAAAATCCAGTTGGTGACCAGTCACAAGCGGTGTCCCTCAGGGCTCAGTTTTGGGACCCGTCTTGTTTAACATATTCATCAATGACCTGGATGAGGGAATTGAATGTACCCTCAGTAAATTTGCAGATGACACAAAATTAAGCACAAGTGTCAATCTGCTTGAGGGTAGGAAGGCTCTGCAGCGGGATCTGGACAGGCTGGAGAGATGGGCTGAGCTCAATTGTATGGAGTTTAACAAAGCCAAGTGCCGGGTCATGCACTTCGGTCACAACAACCCCCAGCAACACTACAGGCTTGGGGAGGAGTGGCTGGAGAGCTGCCTGGCGGAAAAGGACCTGGGGGTGTTGGTCAATAGCTGTCTGAACATGAGCCAGCAGTGTGCCCAGGTGGCCAAGAAGGCCAGTGGCATCCTGGCCTGTATCAGAAACGGTGTGACCAGTAGGAGTAGGGAGGTGAACGTACCTCTATACTCGGCACTTGTGAGACTGCACCTTGAGTACTGTGTCCAGTTTTGGCCACCATAGTACAGGAGGGACATCGAGGTGCTGGAGCGAGTGCAGAGGAGGGCAACAAAGCTGGTGAAAGGGCTGGAGAGCATGCCCCATGAAGAGCATCTGAGGGAACTGGGTTTGTTTAGTCTGGAGAAGAGGAGGCTGAGAGGAGACCTTATTGCCCTCTACAACTACCTAAAAGGAGGTTGTAGAGAGGCTGGTGTTGATCTCTTCTCTCAAATTAGTAATGATAGGACGAGGGGAAATGGACTCAAGTTGTGTCAGGAGAGGTTTAGATTAGATATTAGGAGGAAATTCTTCACTGAGAGGGTGGTTAGGCACTGGAACAGGCTGCCCAGGGAGGTGGTGGAGTCACCATCCCTGGAGGTGTTTAAAGAACGATTAGATGTGGAGCTTGAGGATATGGTGTAGTGGTTAGAGAAATGCTAGGACAAAGGTTGGACTTGATGACCCTGGAGGTCCTTTCCAACCATAATGATTCAATGATTTTATGACAACACAGCCTACCAAGCCAACAAGTGGTAAGTTAGCCAGTACGTGGTCCAGTCATGTTGTTAAGCTGACTTTTAAAATCCTGAATGACTTTCAGGGCAGATGGACAACAACTGGTATGAAAATTTAATTAAAATTGAGTACCAAAGGATAAAATTAGAATAAATTTCATTTCAAGGGTCAAACTTCTATTATTTCTAGTGGAAATGAAGGGGGAAGGGTGACTTCTTGAAAAAAAAAAACCAAAACCAACAAGATTCATTTCAATATTCATTCCTATACACAGCACCACTACAGCCAAAGAAGCACTTACCTATGACCTGTGGGATAGTTATGACAACCATGAGTTCCCTGAGCAAGTATGAATTTTATTCTGAATAAGTATCTTATTTTTGACATTTCATTAGCAAGCACTTCATTTTTTATTAAACTGGAGTTTTATTCTGGTGTTTGTTAAAGGTACTGTAAAGACTTTAAAGGTATATTTATTAGTATTCAAGTACTTGTATTTCATTACAAAGCTATAAAATGCAGAAAATTCTATGAAGATCAATATGTCTTACTGTCTAACTTACAGTTACATCATAAGAAAGACAACACAATAGCAATAGAAAAGTAAATCTGATAAGAAATGAGGACTTTGGGGGTGAAAATGCTTTATTCCAAGGCAGTGGGACTCTGACAGCGACTGTAGATCATTAAAACTGGTATGAAAATTTAATCAAATTGAGTACCAAAGGATAAAAATAGAATAAAATTAATTTCAAGGGACAAACTTCTATTATTTTTATTGGAAATGAAAGGGGAAGGGTGGCTTTTTTAAACAAAACAAAACAAAACAAAACAAAACAAAACAAAACAAAACAATATTCATTTCAAACTGGAAATTGCAAACTTCCTAATTGAAAAACTTAAACCTTGAGCTTCTTAAAGAGTTGACTTTCCAGATTTGAAACAGTTCTGAAGTTGATGCAGCATATTATTGCAACATACCAGAGTAAAAGCATATTTTCCAAGTAAAATCAGTATTAACCAAGTATACACAAATATTTCTATGCCTACTTACTCTTTAAAAAATGCAGTGATGCTATAAAGCAAATTACCACTATGACAGGGAAGTCATGGATCAGATTTGACTTTCTGTTGAAGACAACAGGTTTTTGGTATGATTAGTTACCAACAGAAGACTTGGAGATGCCAGAATGAAAGATGCTGGAAATCAAAAGACAAGATTAATCCATTTTGGATATTGCACTTGAATGTTTAGGGAGAGTGAAAGCAAGGAATTTCTCCTCATGGGGGTATGAGGGCCACTTAACAATATCTATCTTACTTTGTAGGACTCTGTTCTCCAACAAGACTTACTGATGAGGTACACCTTTGCATTTTAATCCTAAACTCATGATGGAGATCACTGTGCAGAACACAGCAATGACAGATTCACTTGACTTGTTACAGTAGTTTTTTCAATACATCCGAGACAGCCTAAGTGAAATTATAGCTCAGTGTCATCTCCCCTCGATGTGTCCACTCTGTAACAGAATGCTTCTAGCACGAGAATGCATCAGAGACAAATGCAATCTACTAGCCATGGGAGAGGCTTTTCTAGTCCTTTGCTAGAGTTTTTGTCTTCTTTTTTCATTATTCAGTAGCCATGGTTTTGCTTTTTGGTTTAATTTTTTGTTCTGATGTCTTTCCAGTTGATACTGTCCAATATGTTACTTATAGCTTCTGGAACTTTCTTACAGGGCAAACTGAGATAACAACTGGCACTTCTGAATTGTTTCCTTCAAGCCATCTCCTTATTCCCTCTCATATCTTGCTGCTTTCAGACCCTGCAAGACAACCAGTTGCTAGTTTATTCAGACTGGAGGTACTGCATATATTTATTTCCAGCTCTCAAGGAACTTGACAAAGAAATGTATATTAACAGTGTCATCTTTTACTTTCTTCGGCCAGCTGTTCCTTTTAATCATAGCAACCCCATCACTTAGTCAATGAGCTACTCATACACCATAAATTCTTTAATAAAGATTGGAATATAAACTACATTATCTACTACTACCTTAGACCTGAAATCTTCCCACAGACACAGCATATTTCATACCTGTCTTCCATAAAAATCTCAGTTATAGGTTTGATGCAGACCGGGGCAGGGGAAGCCACACCAAACCTAACAAAGTCTGCTGCAAACCTTACTTTGCTGTTTAAAGGGAGCACCCAGTATCTGTTTTAGCCTCGCTCCTGTTTCTACTGTGACTGAAGTGTTAGAGAAGGCACAGTAAAGAGTCTGAGACCACATATATGAGAGCCTATATAAGACAGTAAGCATGGGAAGATGAAGTACAGCTGAGCCTTATAGTGTCACTATACATGTAAGGTTTCTGGTGAGAAGAAAGGGCTTCCTTAAAAAGAATGAAGTAATTTGTTTCTGTACACAGAAAAAAATGCAACCTGTGGTGAATGCTTGACTCCAGACTTTGCTTCCCAAGCAAGCTCTATTGCAAGTCACCTTTCATGAAGGTAGAAGGATGAAGAACTCTACCCAGACACAAGAGATGCAGCAAGCTGGATGAGAAAACCAAGTTTCCACACACAACTTGTGAAACTCTGTGTTGTTTAACACTGCAGTCACACATGAATTATGAAAAAAAAAAAAGGGCAAACTTTTCAAAGATACTTGAAACAGTTTTGAAATGTTCCCTGTGATAGGACAAGAGGTAATGGTAGCAAGGTGAAACACAGGAAGTTCCACCTCAACTGGAGGAGAAACTTCTTTCCTGTGAGAGTGACAGAGCCTGGAACAGGCTGTCCAGGGAAGTTGTGGAGTCTCCTTC
This sequence comes from Todiramphus chloris collaris, assembly GCA_025345505.1. NCBI lineage: Eukaryota > Metazoa > Chordata > Aves > Coraciiformes > Alcedinidae > Todiramphus > Todiramphus chloris. The sequence continues at coordinate 9,984,861 of JANVCC010000059.1, read as the reverse complement.
TCTGAAGACTTTCCAGCCCCCCCTGGATCTGTTCCTGTGTGGGCTGCCCTGGGTGACCCTGCTCTGGCAGGGGGTTGGACTCGATGGTCTCCAGAGGTCACTTCCAACCCCCACCATTCTATGATTCTATGAAATGTGGTGTATCTGTGACCCATCAGTTTTCGCAGAACTATTATCAGTAGAGTTGGAAGGGACTTCAGTAAGTCAGCTAGCCCACCACTGTGTCCATGGGTAAAACCAGCTTATATCTATGCATTTCTCACAGTTGTTTTCTTGACCTAATTTGACCTCCATCATACCCTTACTGACAGAGGTTCCTTGCTTCTCCTGCAGAGTATTCCAGTGCTCAGCCCTTCTTAGGTAAGAGGTCGCCTCATAATAAATATCACTGGAATTTAATTTCAGTACTTTTCCAGTTTTACTGGTCATGGAGGCATGCTGTTTATCTCCTTAATCCAGTTTTCATCTAATCAAGTTGTATAATATCTCCATTCCCCCACCATGCAGCTTCCTTTTTCCTTTCTTTGCTAAGAACAAAGGAGATCATTTCCCTTTCCCCCCCCACCCCCGTATATCTCTGCTCTCCTGTGGATTTGACAGTGTCCTACAGTGTAAGAAGCCTCAATATATGTTCTCTTGTTTCAAGAGTGGTTAATGAGATTATCTATATTCAAAGAAAATAAAACAAGCTGTTACCACCATGTGGTTTTGGTACAATGGTAACATCCATTCTGGAGGCTGTGAATGCTCTGCGACCAGCTCAGTAATTACTACAGCACTTTTAAACTGCCTTCAACAAGAGATGGACATGTTGCCAGACTAGCCAATGCCTTGGGTGCTTCTCTCAGGCCTTGCCAATATCGTCCGATATATCACTCTACCTAATGTGAATAATGATTTTGCCACATCTGTCTTCCCTCATTCATGTATCTCATTAGAAAAAATACAAAAACAAAACACAACCCAGAAAGGTTCCATTGCTTCTGTAAGCTTGGCAGTATGTGAAATGGCTATTTCAGAGGCCACAGAAGGCCTAAAGAATTTATCCAAAAGTATCAGCAAGGGAAAGAACAGCACAAGTTACACCACCTCAACACTATGCAGACATTGCCTTGTGTTCTGACTGTTAAATTGAGCCTCTGTTTCTAAGGCAGCATTCAGAAAAAACAAACAGTGATATGGTAATTAGGGCTAGTTCAAAGCTTCCTAATAAACCATGTATGCTCACATTGTTTTAAAAAAATATGTATTTTTATTATCAGTGTGTGTGTTATAAAACAAACAAAAAAAGGCTTTAGCTTAGAAACAAATTTTAAAAGTTGTGCTTTTCTCAAAAAGATTATGGACTTCTCCATCTTGTAAGGCATCTTGATGTATGGTTTTAAACCTCTGACTTTATAAAAGAAGTTGTCTGTTGCAGAAGATCATCTTTTTCAATATCATGAATCTTTATTTTCATTTCCCTCATGCAAATCCCAGCAGTTAGCAAAAAACTTCACTGTTATGAAAGCATCTTTGTTTCAGTGCTACAACGGATTAATCTGGGATCTCAGCTCCTACCCTAGACTCGTTAAAGGTAAGTCCCTGAAGGCTTTACCCTTTCTCTTACACCGTGTGGTGTTTTTTTTTTTTTTTTTGCAAAGCTATCTGAGCAAAGGCTGTTGCTACATACTGCTGCTACATTCAAGCATAATTTCTCAGTTTAGCTGTGGTTTAAACCTGTATATGAGTCTATTTCTACAGCACATCCTGAGTCAACAAAAGTTCAACTCAAAGGTAGCCAAAAATGTATCCCAGTCTACTTTAATGTATGTACGGTATACTAGTAAGGCCTTTCAGTCTGCCGTCTCAGTGGAGGTGGGGATGGTGATACAGGCAGCAGCAAAAACACAGAGCTCACTAATAGGTTAGTAACCATGGAAGCATCTGGGAACGGTCAGACAGGAATTAGGGCTTTTCCCCCAAAAATGGGGGTAGGAACATTAGCTCACTCAAGTGCATCTACACCAATGCATGGACAACAAACAGAAGGAGCTGGAGGCAATTGTGTAAAGAGAAATCTATGACAGCTGCCATCATGGAAACCTGGTGGGATGACTCTCACAACTGGAGTGCTGCAACCAATGGCTAACAACTTTTCAGAAGGGATAGGAGAGGAAGCAGAGGCAGTGGGGTGGTCCTTCCATATCAGGGAGATGTACAGATGCCTAGAAATTAATGAAAGTGATAATCAGGTTGAGTCATTATGAGTAAGAATCAGGGGGAAGGACAACAAGGCTGATACCGTGGTGGGAGTCTGTTACAGACCACCCAACCAGGATGAAGATGTGGATAAAATATTCTATAAGCAGCTGTGAGAGGTTTCATGATCACTATCCCTTGTCCTGCTGGGGAACTTTATCTTCCCAAATATTTGCTGGAAATGCAACACAGCAGAGAAAGAACATTCCTGGAGATTCCTGGACTGTAGAAGATAAATTCCCAATAAAGCTGGTGAGGGAACCAACTAGGAAAGGTACCCTCCTGGACCTGCTGCTTGTGAACAGAGCAGGACTTGTGGGAGAAGTAATGGTTGGAGGCCATTTTGGGATTAGTGATCATGAAATGATAGAGTTTTCAATTCTTGGGGATGAGGGGGGCAGTAAAACTGCCATCTTGGACTTCTGTAGGGCAGACTTTGACCTGTTCAGGAGGTTGACTGACCAAGTCCCTTGGGAGGCTGTCCTGAAGGGTAAAGGAGTCCAGGAAGGCTGGGGACTCTTCAAGAAGAAAATCTTAAAGGTGTAGGAGCAGCTGTCCCAGTGTGCTGAAACATGAGCCAATGGAGAAGAGACTGACCTGGTAGAGCAGTGAGTGAGCAGCCACATGGCACTCAGCAAGCAGCTGAGTCAAAGCCTGTCTTAGTCCTTCTCAGTGCCCAATGTGGGACATGAAGGGTTGAGATAACAAAACCCGACCAAAGCATATTGAAACAATTTTGTTAAACACACCTTTTAAAAAAAAAAAAAAGTCTAAATAGTGCATGTTCACATGGTCCATTTGCTTCATGGTGGTGGTGTGTTCATCCTTATGTGCTCTACATGTTCCTTCTGGTGATGTTCATCATCTCTGGGAAATGGGTCAGGACTCTCATGTTGCTGTGCTGGATATTGGTGACTTACGATTATGTCACTGGCCATGAGGCTAAGCTGGTATGTGTATGTGGCCATGTCCTTTATTAGTGACCTCACCCAATCTATGGGCGAGACAAGGGAGGAGCCTTTCTCAGCTTTTGAGTAGTTAGACTACCCATGGGATGCCCAGGTCAACATGTTCTGGCTGCTATATCTTTTGACTGTTTGCTATGATTACACAATCCTTTACCACCCAGAGGCCTGCCGTGAGGCTGGATAGTTCTGATTGGCAGAGAGTGTGGGAGAGTATGGACAAAAGCCAAGGCCAATGGTCACCTCCAGTGTTTCAGAATTTCACCCATGAAGAACTGCAGAATGCTGATAAACTAGTAAGGTATTTATAAAGGATATATTGCCAATCTGGCAGTTCCTGAGAGACACACATCACTGCAATGTGCTGGGGTCTGATTCATGCCTACTGAGTCCTTTTCAACTCTCTTCAGTGCCCTCAAGGGGAAGACATGATCTCCAGAGCTAGGAACAGACTGACTAGTACTGCAGTTGAACCAGAGAACCAACCTGTGCTGGTTGCCTCTATACAGAAGGAGAAATACATTAAAAAATCAGTTCACATAGTGAGGGATGAAGATGAACCAGGTCCACCAAAAGAACAGGAAGAAGAGCCATAGGTCATCACCTGATCCTGTCACATCCCACCTGTGGGGAGGGGGGAGTGACTCAGATTCAAAGATCCCCTTGGTGAGGACTAAGGTGAGATAACACTCAAGGTCCTTACAGAAACAAGTTTAATGGAATATTTCTACAGAAAAAAAATATTCTGTAAGCATTGGCCCTTTCACAATTATATCTACATAAGTTGTGTGGCTTTATGAGAAATTGAGGGCTTGTGACACTTAACAGCTTTAACAGAAGAGAGAGAAAGAAATAGAGAAGAAGAGGAAGAGACAGAGAGAGAGACATGACCAGTCCTGGATTTAGCATTGGACCTCCCAACAGGGGTGTTGGATACAGAGAGAGCCCGAGTCAGGCAGAGGGTGTCCCTATTTATAGGACCCAGTACCTCTGTATACAACCTTAGTTTACTGGTCCCAGTTCCCCTGGAAACTTTTCTCATTGGTCCCAGTTCACAGAATCACAGAATTGTTGAAATTGGAAGGGACCTCTAGAGATCACCTAGTCCAAACCCCACACCAGAGAAGGTTTGCCCAGAGCACATCACACAGGATTGCAACTCTGTACCAAACACTGTGTGACTTTCATTATATAACCTTCTGCTGGGGTGCTGTCCGGGTTCACAGTAAGGTCACTTGGGCTGGGCTTACATCTGTAATATCTGTCCCTGATCCGTGCCCCTGAGTGAGCTGCGAGGTACGCGTAAGGATTTCTGCCATGAACCTGGCTGCTCTGAGGATGGATGGTGGGGCTGGTAGTCTGGAATTAGGGGGGAAGGAGGCAAAGCATCTGGGAAGAATGTACCGACAGCGAGATCTGGACAGGCTGGAGAGATGGGCAAAGGCAAACCTAATGAAGTTCAACAAGGATAAGAGTAGAGTCCTACACCTGGAGAGGTGGAACACCAGGTTAGGGGGAGACCCACTGGAAAGCAGCTCCAAGGAGAGAGACCATGCCATCCTAGTGGACAGTAAGTTATCCATTGGACAGTAATGGGCCCTTGTGGCCAGGAAGGCCAATGGTGTCCTGGGGTGCATAAAGAAGAGTGTGGCCAGTAGGTCAAGGGAGGTTCTCCCCCCCCTCTACTCTGCACTGGTGAGACCAGATCTGGAATATCGTGTCCAGTTCTGGGACCCCAGTTCAAGAGGCTACAAAGGTGGTGAAGGGACTGGAACATCTCTCTTGTGAGGAAAGGTTGAGAGCCCTGGGGCTGTTTAGCCTGGAGAAGAGAAGCCTGAGAGGGGATCTTAGGAATGGTTCCAAAGATCTGCAGGGTAGGTGTCAAGTGGAAAAGGCCAGGCTGTTTTCAGTTGTGTCCTGTGATAGGATGAGAGGTAATGGTAGCAAGGTGAAACACAGGAAGTTCTACCTCAACAGGAGGAAAAACTTCTTCACTGTGAGTTTGACAAAGCCTGACACAGGCTGCCCAAGGAAGTTGTGGAGTCTCCTTCTCTAGAGACTTTCAAGACCCCCTGGATCTGTTCCCATGTGGGCTGCCTTGGGTGACCCTGCTCTGGCAAGGGGTTGGACTCAATGATCTCCATAGGTCGCTTCCAACCCCTACCATTCTGTGATTCTGTGACAAGGTGACTGGAAAACAGACACAAGCCCTCAGACTGTAAGTGATCCAAGGTAGCCAGAACTGGATCACTTAGAAAAAGAGTGGGCAATGACTAAACTTGCATTTGTGCTCAGCTATCCAGGGTAAGGGGCATCATAAGCACTGTTGAAAAGGTGGCAATGAGCAACTAAGGCCGGCTCTCAGGGCTGGTGGCTGTCCTAAATTGTCAGCCAGAACACAGTGTTTCATATTCCACCTTGACTATTATCAGTGATGACAGATAATTTATTTACTGGACCCTGGGAAGCAGTGGCAGAGAATAGCCGTAATGGATCAAGTCAAACAGCATTCTTGCCCTATAATCAATTTCTTATAACAGCTAATAGGGAGAAGTATAAGAACTAAGCAAGTATATGGCAGTATTTTCCCATAAAACCCTCCCAGGCTTCAATGACTCATAATTAAATGACTTCTAGGCATAGACATGCTTTGCACCTAAGGGCCCCTGATGTGTATTTCCTTTGCTGCTTTTAGAAACCATGTAAAATTCAATATAGAGTGTCAACTTTCCAAGACTCAATTAGATGTTGGGTGAAGAAATACCTGTTTGTGTTTGTTCTCACCATCACCTCCTCCCCAAGTTTAATTGATGAAACCGTGTTCTCCGGATAGAAGCAAAAATGCAGTCACTTTGTATTCACCTGACATGCCTGATTTTAGAGACTCAGGTCATGTCACTCAGAGTCATCTCTTTTCAAAGCTGAAGTGTCCTAGACTATGAGCCTACTGTGACTCTTCCAGACTTCTCATAACTTAATGTACTTTTTCCTGTTCTACCATATCATTTGTGGGAAAGGAGAAGGAAAGACACACCATATTTACAATGTAAATTGATCATTTATAATGTCATAATGATGTCTTCCATTTTTTTTTTCCTATTCCCAATATCTCTTCAATTTTCTTTCATTTTATCATTGCCAGTGAACTTGTTTATCTTGACAGAAATGTTTCCTCAATATCCTGTCTCCTAACAGCATTTTTAAAATCATGCCTGTCTGGGATGGAGAGAAATATTCTTGCTAAGTACCCTGGTTCATGTTAACCCAAAGTAATATCAAAGAATTTTGCTATTTAGATGCTTCCAGAAAAGAGTCGTCGTGTATTTTAAGGGTTGTGTATGTAGGACAGAACAGGTACTAAGACATAGGCCTATAGTGTTAAGCTCTTTAATTAACGTTCAGGTCAAAACTCGTACAAATTCAGAACAAAGAGACAATAAAGTTGGTGTTGAGATACACCCAAAACTTGTTCTGCTTTTAATTAAGACCAATGTGTAATTTACCATGCTAAACTTAAATAATAGGGATGAAGTGCAAATAGACAAAAAATATCTACAGTGAGGATTGTAGTGACCTAGTCATCTTAATTTTTAAATCAGTTTTGATTAAATTAGCCCACCTTTACTATGTGGATAATATCTAGCACAGATAGATGCTTCCAAATGGTTAAGTCATAACAGCATGTTCAGTAGTCCAGATTTAAGTGTTTTATGCACAGACTACACAGCTTTTTAAGCCTAATTTCAGGAGCAACCTTCTGGTTTTGCTGTACTCAAACAAAGGAGGATAAACACAGATGGTGGAAAGCAATATACAGAGATGCCATTACATAGTATTGTACATGGATTCAACACCTGAGAGATGGGAAACGCACATTGTCAACAGATTTACTCACCTCTCAAATAAGAAAAGTCATTCAGGAAGTGTCACCTATCATAACAATGGCCACCACATTTGCAAAGCAGTCAGGACCAATTGCAACAAAAGAACAAAAAAAAGCCTCAAGGCTGCACATCACTATTTTAATATGCTGAAGGTTGGTATTTTTAAAATATACCTTGCCCTTCACTTTCTATTGCAAATATATAAATGATACTTTTAAAAGTCCTGTCTCTTTGAATATACATAAGTGCACACAGCTATAAACTTAAATAGCATTTCTTTATCCACATATTACACACACACACATATATACATAGCCAAAATCTATTCAGAGGTTCATATGCACAGTGTAATGTCAAAAAAAAAAGTTGTGTGAAATCACAGAATCACAGAATGGTGGGGGTTGGAAGGGACCTCTGGAGATCACCTAGTCCAATCCCCCTGCCAGAGAAGGATCACCTAGATCAGGTCACACAGGAACAGATCCAGGTGGGTTTTGAATGTCTCCAGACAAGGAGACTCCACAGCCTCTCTGGGCAGCCTGTTTCAGTTCTGTCACCGTCATTGTGAAAGTTTCTCCGTATGTTTACGTGGAACCTCCTATGTTCCAGCTTGCACCCATTGCCCTTTGTCCTATCACTGGACGTTACTGAGTAGAGCTTGGCTCCATCCTCCTGACACTCACCCTTTGCATCTTTGTGAACATTAATGAGGTGACCCTTCAGTCTCCTGTTCTCCAAGCTAAAGAGACCCAGCTCCCTCAGCCTTTCCTCATAAGGAGAACTGAAGGATCCCAATGCAGTTCATGTTATCAAGTCCCACAGAGCCTGATGGTAACTGGTTTTGTGTGCATACATGGTGCCCAGAAAAAGCAAGGACATTAGCTTTAGCTTTTAGTACAGTTTCTTGTATTTGCTCTGGGCTAGGAATATGTGTGTGGATAGTCACCCAAATCAGCCAAGTGACCCAGGACAACTATTTAAGTCACAGTGGTAAAACTTTATCTGAGCCCAAAGGCTACGAGGTTAACTGCAGAAAACCACAAATGATAAAAAATATTTCTAATTGTCCCAGGAAATTTTATATTCCTGATGAATATTGTGAGCAGCTAACTCCTAGAGGGAACAGGCTATATCACACATGGATAAGTATATAGAAAGTCTCATGTGCAATGCAAGGTCCTACAAAAGAATAAAGAAACTCTTTTGTCTGCTGTGTGGGTCACAAGCACTGTGGGTGAGAGCAGCCTGGAGAGTTGGCTCTGATGGCTGTTGTTTTCTTTGAAAGGGCAGAGTCAGAAAAGGGATGGTAATAGCCAAGCTTCCCATTGACAGCTGCCTGGGTGAGAGACCGACACAGACAAGGGACCGGGCAGTGAATCACCTCTCAGACAACAGGAGATAATGCGTTCAAGGATTTTCTCATAAATATTACTTTGCAAAAGTATCCTCCCATAGCTTCTAACATAACATAGTATGATAGATCTGAGATCCCCTTGCTGTCCGTGAGACAGACGAAATGTGGCTTTACAATTGTGTCTTGGCCAAAAAAACCCACAGGGCCTGACCCAGTGTCATGGTTTAGGGTCAGGGCAGCCCCTTAAACCTATAACAGACGCTCTCTGTTAACCCCCCTCCCTCCCCAGAGGGGAAGAGAAAGGGAATAAGGGAGAGAGACTTAGCGATTAGAAAAGGAAACTAGAACAGCTTTAATGAAAAGGAAAATAATAATTATTAAAATGGAATATATACAAATATATACAAAACCAGTATCGAACCCAACCCCCTGATGGTAATTACATCACCGTCACCACTGATGTTGTGCAGGCTTCGGGGGAGTCCCAGACTGGGCCCCGCAGCAGATGGGAGCTGTGTTGAGGAGCTGGATTCTGGTACGGGGTTCAGGAACACGCAGATTGGGATCGAAGGCAGATGGACAGAGTCCTCCTTGGATTCTCTGAGGAAGGAACCGAAAGAGGACCCGAGCCAAGCCAAGCAAAAGCTGGCAAAGCAGTCCAAGAGGGGAGAGAAGAGCCTAGAGACCCTTCGGGTCCCTCAGCTCTAGACCAAATATGGCGTATATGGGATGGAATACCTCGCTGGTCAGTTTAGAGTCTCCCGTCCTGTCCGCTCCTCCCTGAAGGTGCAGCCTTTCACTTCCTGCACCCCCCAATGTGGTACACAGGACCCAGCAGTGGCCTTGGTCTGCATACCAATCCTTGGTAGTAACTCTAAACATAAGGTGTTATCACCGATAGAAGCAGACACTGTCTGTGAGAACAGGCTGCTAACTTCAGAAAGTGCAGTTAATTAGAAGAACTGAGCTGAAAAGTAAAATTACTGAACAGAATTAGTTCTGTCTTCACTCAAACCAGGACACCCAGGGAGACAGCAGGAAGGAACAACAGACAATTAAGGTGGGATTAATCTCACCTGATATCTGTTAGATCTTCCCATTTATGCTAATCTCCTTCCTTCCTGCTGCAGCCATAGGAAAGAGGGAAACACATTTCCCATGGTCTTGGACAATTCTCTTAGTAGTGGAAATCACAGGAAGTCTCAATAATTAACCTAGGTTAAAGGGTTAACTTCTAGAGGATTACATCTAGATGAGATGACTTTTGGAGGGGTCTTGCTTTTTTCAGTGGAAATAGTTTTTTTAAAGTTTTTTTTTTTTTTTTTAAGTACAACGTCACAATTATTTTTTTAGAGCATTTGCTTAAATTTGTTCTCTGACCTTTCTTAAAACATGTGTGTCACTCACAAATACAGCAGAAGACAGGTCCTTGTTTTCAATTGCACTTTCAGGGACTAGCAAAATGACCCCTGTCCTTATACGCCAGGTCTGGCATGATGGAAAGCAATAATTACAGTGTAATGAAGTACATGCAGATACTATTTATCTGGTAGAATTTACATTTATTTTTAGTTTTAAAATGAAAACCTGTAAGAACCATACAGATGCACTATTAAGTATACTTTATGTCAGCAATCTAGAACTTCATTTCCTAATGTTTTGTTGTGTTTCCTTGTCCCACAGGTATGTGGCAAATGCCTGCAAATAGTTTAGCTCATTTTGAGACTGATATCCTTCCTAAACTTCCTAAACTGTAAGGGTTTTCTGAAACATTTCAATTAGTATGAAAAATATTTGTCTACTGATATTGGGAGCAAATATCACGTTAGTGAGGCCCACTTACTGCATTTCTAACGAAGACTTGGGTGTACAAAATCTGCAGGAAGGTATACTTCCATTTAAAATAGATAAATTAATCTTCTTGCAGCAGTGATAAAATGAAGAAAATCATATTTCGCAGATGTGCATATTCACACTTATGAAGACAGAAGATCAGGAGCAGACAGTAGGTATACATGTGGATACTGTGTTTCAAAGAATTGTTAAGCTTCTCAAACCAAAAACTCAACTCAAACCAAACAAAAATCCAATTTACTAAATAACACAGTTGAGTTTTAAGCATGGCATGCAACCTGCACTGCTAAGAATCACAAAAGTACTGTTTGCATGAGGCCTGAGAGAGAATATTTAAAGGAGCAGCACCATGAATACAGAGATGGAAAACCTAAGAAAGGTGTAAGCTGACAAATTCTGCCAAGTAGGAAGAAAAGCCTCCCAAGGGGCTGGGGTCTTAATTTTTTCCTAGTCTATGTCAGCATGAATTAGGAACACAAGTGAAAGTGGTGTGAAATCAATGTAACCAAAATCTTTTGCCCAGAGTGTCGTGGAGGAGAAAGTTGTGTTCCTATTAGACAGGAATGCATGCATGTGTGTAGGCATCACCAATAGCACATCTACTTGCACCAGCACTTCTACTTACACCAGCCTTCTGTCTGGCTAGCACATAGCTACAGCAGTGGGAAACAGAAGACGGCAAAAATTGTATGAGGTTAAACTCCTGAGAAAAATTGTATCAGAGTGAGTTTTCTAAGCTCTGAAAACCAGATAAAGTAGATGGAAAATACTGCAGGATTCCCCCAGCTTTTTACCAAATAGAAAAAGGCAGGCAGAAAGTGTGTTATTAAAAACCACATCCAGGAAACAATCAGAAAGGTACACGGAGCCATATCAACTCTCCAGCCCATGGTTAGGTCTGGGAGATTACTGGATAAGATAGAGATGTGACTTTCATGCAATTATACTTACTCTTTTTCAGTCAGTCCTTTATCTCATCAAATATTCTATCAAAATTCAGGCTGCCTGCCCAACAGTTATGTCAACTAAGATCAGTCAATCAAACCCCTGAACAGTGCATTCTGTCAAATGGGATTATTTTGCTGAGCATCAAATCAGGTTATGTGATGCTCTCCACTTTTAGCAGACAAGTTAATGCTGAGGATAGCACAGATGCATGTTATTTTTAGGATTAAAAAAAAAAAAAAAAAGTAACAATAAAGACCAAGCTACTTGTAACTTACAGTGTTAAGGTGTTGACAAAGCTTGTTAAGAGACCATTTTAGAATTACCATCTACAAAGTGATGATTAAATTAATTATATTTTATCCATTTTACTTGACATAATTTGGGAAAAAAGGCCACAGGAATGCTTTAGCGTAGAGCGGAGCAATGTTCATTTAAACATTCCCCAAATGACACCCTGTAGGTCATTCCAGAGATAAGAGATTTTGTATTCTTCAATAGAAAATCATGGCCTACCAATGGAATAGTGTTGCATTCATGCATTGCAAGGGCTAGAAGGAGCAACTGGGTTTGTGTATTCTGTCCACTGCCAAGACCTAGGAAATCCAAACCAGTTTTGCTGAAAAGCACAACATTGCTGGAGAAAAACACCACAGTCCCTGATTGCTGTGGTTTAGACCCAGATGGGACTTGAGCAGCACATGGATGCTCACTCACCCACACCCCATTATCTCCCCCGAATGGGAAGGAGAATAGGGAGAAAAAGGCAGAGCCCTGTGGATTGAGATGAGGAAAATTTAATAGAACGTAAAAGGAGAAGAAACAACAACAGTAATAGTAAAGAAACAATGCACAAAATGAGCGATATAGAACAAACCCAACCTGAGGGTGCTGCCCCTGTGTCAATCAGGACCACTCTGCCAGAGCCCTCACAGGCTTTGCTGGGCCCACCTCCCGCCCTTTATAGCTGGCATGATATCACTACAGTATTGAACAAACCCATTGACTGGTTCAGTTGTCTACCCTGGCTGTGGCCCCTTCCCAGCTGACAGTGAAAATTACCACTATCCTAGCTGAACCCAGGACACTGATACACCATTCTAGTGATGAATTATTCTCATTGCATTGGTTCCAGGATGAATTTAGGTTTGAATACTTTAGTCTACCAGACTATTTGTAACCACTATTTTGATAAATGCTGAGTTCTTGACTTGGCTTACTCTCCATTTGTCTTTCCAAAGCTCCTAGCTCCTCTGACAAAAGCTCCTAGCTTCTCTCATTTTCATCAGTACACTTCTTGTGGGTAACAATAGAAGTCTAGTGGCATTTCCAGCTTGGATTCTTCCCATGACACGTTGTCCTGACATCCACAGAAGGAAAAAGGCTCTGGTGAATGATCTCTCAGTATCACACAAGCAAAATGTCTGTGCAAGAATGAACCAGTTCTGAGCCCTGGCCTTTCTTCTCTCTTGAAATGAGTGAAAATTACCTGCATCAGGCCATAAGAGAAAGGCCACAAGAACACAGATGCAGAGGCAGACTCTGCCAAATGAGTTCAAGTTACAGAATAGATGGCCTGCCATCTCCCAACTTCACATGTATTACAGGAAGACATGAACATACAAAAGGAAATAGTTATGGGATATCTTTACAAGAAAATTTATTTCTATTCCCTGTATCTTAACATTCATTGTCTTTTATAGCCAGGTCGTACTGAAGCAGTTACAGCCCAAATCACAAGCAAGGTTTAATCTCCAGGTCCATATCCTACTAAGCTGAGACACTGGGAATATTAAGGAAGTAATTTTCTAAGCTGTGTAGTGTCCATTACATATCTCAGAGCAGTTTATACTTTTGGTCAACAGTCCCCTGTCTTGAAAAGGGTTTGGTTCTGTCACACCAAACCAAAGAGAGTTTCACATATGCAGAGTTTTGGCCAACACTACTCATCAGAGACACTCGCAACCTGCTTAGTAATGCTGGGGCGGCAGGGTCTAGCTCAAAGGAGTAGGAATTAGAATGAATAAGAAAACTAATGCTTATTATAGCTACTGTCACAGGGCTTTCCTTGGGACTATTTTCCAGATTTACCAGTCTTGCTGTCATCTAGCAAAATTACCAATCCTATTATATTTTCATTTAATTGTTGGCTTAGTGTGAATTCATATAATGCAAGGAAAATGTGTCATATTTAACATATAACAGGACTGTTATTTATTTTTACTTTCATTTAAGCAAGGAATTTAAATCGCAGATGCCCTGATAACAGAATAATTATCTTCTGTGAGTTGCTTTTTTTTGTGTGTGGGTATTTCGCTTCATCCTGTTAAATTTGAAAGAAAAAAAAAAAAAAGAAGAGAAGACCTACAGTTCAACTATGTTGATAAAACTGAGTCAGAAATGTGCACATATGCAGGCATGGGTAAAACCAAAACATTTAACCTTAATTCTGTATACTATAAGACACTCTCCTACACCATGACAGATACATTTTCATAAGCTTCACGCTGAGTATTTCACCCATTCTGAGAGCTTATTCTTAGTCTGAAATTGTTTTCTTTGACAAATTTTGGAAAGAAATTAGAGTGATTTAAGTTAAAAGAGATACTAGCAGTTTTCTTCCCTTCAGATGGAAAGATGCAAATGCAAAAGGACTTTAAAGGTTTTTGTCTAAATCTTTTTTCCTCACCTGTTTTAGAAGAATCAGTCATGTCTCTGCAAATCTCACTTCCATTAACCTTTTGAGTACTGCTGACATTCTTGTATAGTAAGTCTCTTGCATCATATGTCAAGAAACAGCTGACATATCCTTTAAGTGTCCCTCTTGCTCTGTATCTTGACTCTTCTGGTTAGTTTGCAGGTCATCACTGGGAATATTAAACTGAAGCTTAACTTACAGCTTCAAAATTAATTCCCAGACAGAAATGATTGCTTCCCATCTTACTAACCCTGTTCATTTCTCAGTGCTCAGAGGTTAGAGAGTAGAGTTAATTTTTGTAAAAGCAGTAATAATGAAAAACTGATAAAAGACCCAGAAAGTTGCCTGTATTAATTATGAACAGCATTAGAAGATTTATCTTTATCAGAGCCTTGGAGTTTTTTAGGCTATGGGTAAAACCTTGCTGTAAGCTGGCAGAAGTCCACTCTGCTGCTGAAAAGAGCATAGGTGCCTTCCCCTCCCTACTGCAGCTGCTAAGCCCTGCTCCCTGTCCTTCCACAAGGGCTAATAGAAATTAACCCATCTGGAAACTAACCATCACCAGTACTGGCATAGGGAACTCATGGAAATGAGCAACCCAGGACACGAGGCAGATGAAGCTGCTGTTTTCAGTGGCATGCACACCTTGTTAAAGTAATGGTGTAACTGCACTCCCTGTACTGTGTACTTAACAGAAGCTGTACATGCACTGAAGAGCTCACTTCTGTGAAAAAATCCTTGGTGAATTAATTGCAAATCTAGGAGCGAGATTTTCAAAGCTCTCAATTACCTAAGAGTGTAGGGTTCAAAAAGATCATAGGAATGTGTGCCCTGAAGTCCCCTAAGAACTGGACTTGAAGGAACTGGGGGTATCCATGCTTTTGAAAATCCTTCCAAGTTCCTAAATGGATCTTTAAATTCTTCAGTACCATTAAAAGTCTCACTCAGGTTTTTTAAATGTCTCACCCGACATTCATTTCTGAGCTTGAACATTAAAGACAACATTTGCAGGAAATAGGAGGAAATGAAAAGAGGAGCTGTGAGGACAGCCTGAGAATGCTGAGGTTTAGCTTGGAAAAGAGAAGTCTCCAGGGATAACCTTTGGCAGCCTTCCGGAACTATAAGGGGCCCTTAAAGGAAAGATGGGGAGGGACTTTTTATCAGGGAGTGTAGTAACAGGATGAGGGGCAATGGTTTTAAACTGAAAGAGGATAGGTTTAGACCAGATATAAGGAAGAAATTCTTCACTGTGAGGGTGGTGAGACACTGGCACAGGTTGCCCAGAGAAGCTGTGGACTCCCCATCCCTGGAAATGTTCAAGGCCAGGTTGGATAGGGCTTTGAGCAACCTGGTCTAGTGGGACGTGTCCCTGCCATGGCAGAGGGGTTGGAAACAGATAATATTTGAGGTCCCTTCCAACCCAAACCATTCTATGATTCTATGATAAGTACATCTAGGGCCTATCTCAAGTGAAACCATGTAATGATGATGAGCAAGATTGGTGGTTTGTGAAAACAAAATAAAACAAAACATAACTTAGTGTGAAAACAGTTGGTGTACAGCCCTGTTTTACACATTTCCTACATCCATTTAAGGGACCATTATTTCACCATGACATAATTGAGAATTAAATTGTTATTGTTAATAAATTATAAGATGGTGCCTTATACTTATTTTGGCATCTATATGTGTTTTAAAAAGTGTGTTTTCTAACATGTTTTATTTGGAAGTGATGTCTTTGAAATGATGTAGCACGGAAGGAAACTGAGTTTAATTTCCCTCTGTCTTGCAAAGCTTTACTTTGATCTAACATCTTTAACTTTGCTATCTACAGAGTAGTAACATAATCTGGTGGTCATAAACTTAAAGTTGTTTTTGTCAATGGTAAATATCAGTATTTTTTATATTCTGCTGCTGACTTACATTTACAGATGTGATGCTGATCTCCCATCCACTGATATGCATAATTCCATTTTTCACATCTCTGTAAATATGACTAAAATCTAATCAAATGTGCCTGATGTAACGATGTTCCTTCTCATTGCTATAAGCATCCTGTCTACCATCACAGCAAAGAATAAAAAAATCCATACAAGCCTTTTGCAGATAACAAGAGAAAATAAATTGAAGTGAACTTGGACAAGCAAATTACAGAAGAGTTGAAGGAAATAAAATTTGATGGTAAAAGACGCATGATGGTAAAAGACGCATAATGGTAAAAGGGCAAAAATTATCACAGTAACAAGTTAGACAGAACTCGTTGGAATGCCAGTCTTGTTTTCTTTCTTCACTGTGAACAATAAAAGAAAAACTTATGCAAGTAACCATTGTGTGAGTTGTATTATGACTGATCAGTTTGCTAGGAGTCAGTCCATATATTAATAAAACTTATCAGAGCTTTAGTTTTCCTTTTATGAATATAAAAACAATTCCAGTGTCTGCTAGTAGAAAGTGTGTTATATACTGAAAGACAGCTGTAGAAGATGGAGAAAAAGGTTTTTTAAGATCATGCTACTGAGATTTTCAGTATCATTATCTAAGCTCAACATGAGCCAACAATGTGCAAGCGCAGCCTGGAAAACCCCATCTATGTCTTGGACTGCATCAAAAAAAAGAAAGAATTGGAGAATAGATCATATGAGGACCATCTGAAGGAGTTGGGTCTGTTTAGTTTGTGGAAGAGAAAGCTGAGGGAGACCCTATCACTCTCTACAACTGCCTGAAAGAACATTGTAGAGAGCTTGGTGCTGGTCTCTTCTCTCAGGTAGTTAATGGCAGAACCAGAGGGAATAGCCTAAAGCTGAAACACGGTAGGTTTAGACTGGATACTAGGAAAAACTTCTTCATGGAAAGAGTGGTGAGAGATTGGAATGGGCTGCCCAGGGAGGGGGTTGAGTTACCATCCCTGGATGTGTTTAAGCATTGCTTAGATGTGGTGTTGGGGGAGATGGTCTAGGGGTGACTTTGTCGAGTAGGGTTAATGGTTGGACATGATGATCCCAAGGGTCTTTTCCAACCTAAATGAGTCTGTGATTCTGTGTAGTGTGGCCAGCAGGTTGAGGGAGGTGATTCTGCCCCTCTACTCCACTCTGGTGAGACCCCACCTGGAGTGCTGGACCCCCTCAACACAAAAATGATGTGGATCTGTTGGAACAGGTCCAGAGGAGGGTCATGGAGGTGATCAGCGGGCTAGAGCACCTCTCCTATGAGGGCAGGATGAAAACGTTGGGGAACCACTTATTGCAGCCTTCCAGTATCTGAAGAGGCCCTGCAATAAAGATGGGGAGGGACTTTTTAGAAGGGCTTGTGATAGAACAAGGGGCAATGGCTTTAAACTGGAAGAGGAAAGATTTAGATAAGAAATTAGGGAGAAGTTCTTACTCTGAGGGTGATGAGACACTATCACACGTTGCCCAGGGAAGCTGGGGATGCTTCATCACTGGAAGCGTTCAAGACCAGTTTGGATGGGACTCTGAGCAGCTTGATCTAGTGGGAGATGTCCCTGCCCATGGAAGAGGAGTTGGATGATCTCTGAGGCCCCTTACAACTCAACCCATTCTATGATTCTGTGGTTCTATGCTTCTATGAGTCTACAATTCTACAATTCTATCATTCTACTCATGTGATCAGGAGCAGGAAACAGATGGTAGGATAATATGAAGTAAGACCAACTGCAACAAAATTATTACTGATTTTAATTCTCATATATTAATACTTAAACTCTCTAGCACTGTGGGTATTAACAAGTCTTAGCAGGATTCTTTTATCTTTTAGATATAATTTAGTGCAGTGATTACTTAGGAGTGACAGTTATCTTTCTGTAATACTGTTTTGAGAGTAGTTAAAATTGAGGATGCTACAAACATGGAGGTTCCTTCCTTTTGCCATATACAACATGGCACTGTCCTGTTTTCATTGGATTTACACCATTTTACACATGAAGAGGTTATTTTTTCATTTTACTTAATTCATGAGCTCCTGTTGCAGAAAAGCATCCTTAATCCCAGTGAAGCAGGAGGTATTAAACCCTTCACATCAAAGAGATAGGAATGAGAACTGATTATTTTCTACGATCTATTTGATACAGGTTGAGTGTGTGTATTATGGATAGATTACACCCCGGTTTTTAATCACTTAATGTGACTGTTATGGTTGCCCAGGCTCTATGGTGTATTGTAATCAAACAAAGCAAATAATGCACAGTTTTTCTTAACAAATCTAAATAAGCTCAACAAAAGGTTGGCAGGGTAAAGAACAGAGTTGGCTTCTTGTAAGGGGGACTTAGTGACAGGACAAAGAACAGAGCTGGCTTCTTGTAAGGGGGACCTAGTGACAGGACAAGAAACAAACTGAACTACATGAAATTCCATCTGAACATAGGAAAATATTTTTCACTGTGAAGATGATGATGCACGTGGTTGCCCACAGAGGTTGTAGACTCTCCCTACTGGAAGATAATAAAAACCCAGCTGGATATGTCCCAGGCAACATATATTAGGTGACCCTGCTCAAGTAAGGGATTGGTTTGGAGATGATTTCCAGAGCTCCTTTCCAAGCTCCACTATTCTGTGATTCTGTAATACTGTCAAAGAAAAATTGAAGATATACTCTAAATGGCCTATAACTGGGGGAAGGACAAGGCACATTTATTATTTTGTGATCTTTTAGAGATTCTTTCATTAGTTGTGTGATTTTTACTTTGAAAACTAGGATAAAGCACTTAGTAATCACCCATGAATGAATGTTTTATTTTTGGTTAAATGAAAAGCAAAATAAAGATTCCTCCTTCCTCAGGAATTAGTATTTGCTCTGTTCAAAGGTACTGAATCTATTCAGCAAGTTTAAAATTCCAAGGAAAGCAGATAAACAATTAATAACATGAATATAAAAGTAAACTAATGGATTCATTATAATCTACATACACACATAAAAATAGATTATAACCTACTACTTCCCATCCTGAAGCACATGTTTTGGTTTATAATGCCTCATTAATTTTAATTGTAAACCTAGGAAATAATCTCTTTTTCTCCCTGCTAGTATACAGAATGTGAAAGTGTGACCAATACCTTTGTCATTTTGTTTCAGGTAGTTAACTGTCTCTCCAAATTCAAGTCTGTACAGAGTTTATGAAGCACTTAGCATTTTTTTAAGCCTGTGAGAAAATTAGGGATTCCTTCTAAAAAGAAGAGAATGGGCTACCAAAGGAGGATCATAAACCGCTCACCCCTACATCTGAGATTGAAATAAGTATTTCCTTCTCTTATTTTTGGTAATATATCCATGAATTCACCACTAAAAAAGTTTGCTTTTTAAAATTACAAGTGAGATTAATGTCATAGCTTGTAGTTTCTGTGTCTTATGAATGTTCCAGTACTTCAAAAACCCCACCAACAATAACAGAGAATAGAGAGGAAAAAGCATAGCAATTATCATCCCATATTTCTGAGTTCTGTCCCTAGTATGTCAATGGCATTTTTACTATAGGAATCAAATCACAGCAGACCTAGAGGATATCAGAACTGACAACGACACAACTTGTTTCTGATATTGCAAATATTGCAAGACAAACTTTTCTCCATTTTTTTGACACAGTTCCTAAATTTGGAAAAAGAGAAACTGGAATAATTTTATTTTAAACTATGAATTACAATGAATAGTCCTAACATTACAGTACAGTATAGTACTGTAGTGCTGTTTCTCCATGCCTTGGTTTCACACTTGCAAACTGGTTGAAACGACATCTGTGTCTTGCTAATGCCTGTCTGGATTCATAAACTTCAGAATTATGACCGCCTGCTCTAAGCTGCACGAGTAACCCAGCTGAAATGCTGGTGTCGTTCAAAAAGTCTATCGGTAAAATTATTCACTCTCACAA
>JANVCC010000059.1:9914969-9964942 GCA_025345505.1 Todiramphus chloris collaris | reverse complement strand
TTTTTTTTTTTTTTTTTTAATCTGAACTGAGGCAGTTCATAATGGTGAATCTGGAGCCATCCAGACTGTGTTGAGTCTCCAACCAGCAACCTCTGTGCTTAAAGTCACTACCATCTAAGCAGAATTATATTATACATAGTATTACTCTAAACCTTAAAATATGCAGAAGGACTCAGGAGCTGTTGAAGATCTACAGGTCATAAAGATTTGTATTTTGCAGAAATGAGGGGCATATAAAGATTATGTATTAGGAGGAAAGTAAAATATCATACACAAAATACACCCCAACCCCCTGAAAAGGGGAAAGGGAAAGGGAAAGGGAAAGGGAAAGGGAAAGGGAAGGAAAGGAAAGGAAAGGAAAGGAAAGGAAAGGAAAGGAAAGGAAAGGAAAGGAAAGGAAAGGAAAGGAAAGGAAAGGAAAGGAAAGGAAAGGAAAGGAAAGGAAAGGAAAGGAAAGGAAAGGAAAGGAAAGGAAAGGAAAGGAAAGGAAAGGAAAGGAAGGAAATCTTGCTGTAGGGCCTGACTAAAAAGCAAATCAGCAAGCTGTAGTAGACTCTACAGCAGTGGTATTCAGCTTTGCAGACAGAAGACTGAGGAGGATACTCAGAAATACTGCCTAGACAAAAGCATGAGTGCATAAGCATAGGGGGTTTTTTTTGTCCTTTTGTAGTAAAGAGGAATGTAGAGGAAAAAAACAATAAACATGTGTGAAAACAAAACAAACAAAAAAGAAAAATATCATTACTGAACAATTTTTAGTCAACAATCAGCCTGCTAGCCAATTTGCTGCCTGTGTGATATAGAAGAGGATTGGGAGACAGCCCAGTACTGTGTGCTCATGGCCCCTGTACACAAGACTGCTCAGGGAGGCATGACATCAGCTAGAAGCTTACACACAAAGCAAGATGTGTGTATTAACTCACTGGATTGTCTATAAAAATGTATTTTGTAAACACAATGGCCCATGAATTATTTAGCAGTTGGCTGACCCTGCTCGCCAGCATAACTGGCAACAGTCAGTGCTAACTGAAAACTTTACTTGGCACTTGCCAAAGCTGTTGCAATGCCATAAACAAATCAGGTACTTTCTAATGGCCCGGCATTCCCTTGCTGCACTCTGCAGTGGCTTTATATTCAGGACAATCTCGCGGTTAACATTAAACTGTTGCTGCCAGAGAACTGATTTGAGAAATGATCCAATTTGAATGCTGTCAAGTTCTTTCTAAGGTTTGGTTGTTAGGTTTCTTTGTCTTTCATTACTGTTTTTGTATTCCTTTATTAGCATGAGTAGGTAGATAGGCACAGGACTCTCAAGAAAGGAGTAAAAAAGTCAAAGTCATTATAAACACAACTCATTTCTGCAGGTGGCTTAGTCCTCAGATGACACAGTCATAGCCAAATCGGAAGTTACTAGAGCATTGCTGGAAATGCTCAGCTTGCAGGGTGAAGCTCTGCACTGTTGCAAAAAGAAAGGCATGATATAATAATGATTAAGAAAGAGCTTAATAATAAAAAAGGAAGCAACACATTTCCAAGTGAGATATATTTATATATACAGAACAAGACTCCTCTCAAAACCCCATGGGTCTACTGCCTGCCTGAAAACAGCTATGATAGGGACTGAACCTTGAATCCCTGTGTCATTACATCTGCTATTTGATAACCAAGAAGAGAAGTAGAGGGTGTAAAGGAGCTTGATCTTTGCTTCTATGCCACGATAAATCCCATGTTCTTTCAGAGGTGGCAAGACAGGTATGTCTTTCAATTCTAACACATAAACCTTTCACCTTCCTGAAAGGTATTTTTACCTGAAAGTAATGGCACCATCCAAGGCTATTTCCATAGTGGAGGTGAAGGCCACTTTGCTGCAAGTACAGTGATAAAACTCCAGTCTCCCACATCCTGTGCTAAGCTACTCTGTGCGCATACAAGCAGAGGGTTTACACTGATCTCCAAGTGTAAGCAACTCACATTTTGTTACTGTTAACAGTGCAGCCTCCAGTTCACTTTGTGAAACATCAGCTGTCAGTTTAAATGGTTTGTTTTGATGCAAAATAGAAGCTTTCATTAATGGATCCTTCACCTTTTCCACTGTTCCAGTGATTAGATATTAAGCTTTTAGGGTATTATTAGAATCCACTTTTCTTTCAGATCTTTAGACAGTTAATTTGGGGGTTGTTATTACTGAAAAGAGACTGAGTTTAGCTTCTTCAAAAGCAGAGACAGAATTCTTTGCCATGTTCATGACACATCAGTAAGAGGAGACAATGCTAGAAACTCAACAGAGTTTCTTTTCTACAACGCTGTATGGATGAAAATGCTCAGAAAACATACAGAAAATATTGGTGGATTGAGAAAAGATACTTTTATTTTTATGAAAGAGCCCCCATCACTTAAAACCCTGTGGTAGCAAGGATTGCTGTGGGAAAAGAAAGATCCATCTATGTTTTGAGTTCAGGACCATTAATTTTCATAGGAAAAAAATATACATAAAAAGAAAAGAGGAAGATCTGAAAAGACTGTTCACTCGTGTTTGCTGTCCATTTATAGAAAGGCATGTAGAAAATAAGCCTCTGCTTCCTCCTTTTCCACATGGAAAAAGACATCCTTCCTGCCAGTGCCCTGTGGTTATGAAGTGGAAACGATTCCTAACCTTGCCAAGTATCAAACACAGTAGACAATACACAAAACTGTATGTGCTATAAGAGAGGCTGAGAGACAGGAGTACCTCACCTCATGCCCATAATGCCCTCCAGTAACAGGGATCTGCACCAACTACCACGAACAGGCATTGCCCTATAAAAAAGCACTGTCTGAAATACTCTCGTTTGCAATGATCTAACCAGAAAGGAAATATTTCAATGTGTTTCACTGCTGTGAAAGACTGTTCAAAGATGCCTCTGCTGTAAAGTGCTATGATTCAGTGCTGCCTGTGAGTTAAATAATCTGTGAGGATCTCTCTGGGTGCTTGTCTCACCACTAGAAAACTGTTCAGGGATATGAATTTAAGTAGAGCAGGTCTCACAGGGCCTTCAGAATTGCATAATATTTTCCAGCTAACTTAATTTCTAAACAATTGGTCAGGCTTTCAGGTGTATGTCTAAAAGCCCATAAATCCATCACTAAATTCTCCATTCAAACCTGCTTGATTTAGGACACTTAAGCTTTCAGTTGACTTAATGTGAAAAACAGATGATTTAGGGTTTACATATATTCAGATGTCTGGCCTCAGCTTCAAGGTATTCCTTCAAAAGGAATTCCTTCCACTTCAAATGAACATAGTGATTATGGAAAAGCTCTTCTCATACACCAGTTTGTGAGTGAAAAGCATCATCATCAAATGGGCCAAGATGGATGGGTGCTTTGGAGATACCCGTTTTTGTTGTGTTTTTTTTTCTTGTAAATTTGATACTCTTTGATACTTTCTCAAAATTGTGGCTGAACTTTCATATTCTTATTTATGATCTGGAAAGTAATCCTTTTACCTGCTGAGCACAGTAAAGTTATTTTTTCTAAGATCTCTAAGAGATTCAATTTTCATGGCCTGTTTCAATTGTCACACCCACAGCCACACTAGAACTCACCAGTGTCAATACTTTACATACTCCATGTGAAGACTTAGACACCACTTAGAAACACACAAGTCTATGGGGCTGAATGGGACAAACCCAAGGGTATCAAAACATCCGGTGGAAATGCAAAACTCACTTTCTCAAAAGCAACCAACTCAAAAATTGTCTCTCTGGCAGGGCTCCATTTATACCCTAGTAGAGTCTGAGCTGTGATCATTCTGATTAGTTGGGGCAAGTGCTGTAGGGCACCAGGCTGATCTTATTCAGGTCTTTTGGAAGCACTAATCTTTGCCAGGTTTTGTCAGGGTGGCTGCATCTGGCACAGGTGGGTGTTGTTCTCTTCTCCCAAGTAGAAAGTGATAGGACGAGAGAAAACT
Organism: Todiramphus chloris collaris; assembly: GCA_025345505.1. Lineage (NCBI taxonomy): Eukaryota > Metazoa > Chordata > Aves > Coraciiformes > Alcedinidae > Todiramphus > Todiramphus chloris. Next base: position 9,960,993 of record JANVCC010000059.1, on the reverse strand, counting down.
GCCTTGAGTGACACCAGGGGAGGTTCAGATTAGGTATTAAGAAAAATTTCTTCACCAAAAGGGTTATAAAGCCCTGGAACAGGCTGCCCAGAGAACTCATAGAGTCACCATCCCTGAAGGTACTTAAAAGACATGGAGATGAGGTGCTTGGGGACATGGTTTAGTGGTGGGATTGGCAGTGCTAGGTTAATGGACTTCATGATCATATAGGTCTTTTCCAACCTAAACAATTCTTTCTGTGATTCTGTAAGATCTGTTGTGGCTATGCATCTTGGAAATGCTTCATGCTCTCTTTTGCAAGAAATATAAATATTTCTTCAATTCAAAGATATTCTGAACAAAATTGAACTTATGTTCTTTAACAGTAACCTCTCTTGTTGCTTGTTATGTAGTTTGTGTTATATTGTACACTTCATGTGCTTTTAAAATGTTTCTTACTAAAAAAAAAAAGTAAAAAAAGTAAAAAAGTAAAAGAGTAACCCTGGCTCCCCATACTTCACCAGTTACTGTTATTTTCTCTTCCATCTTTGACGTTTCATCAATGCCATTAAGCAACAAGACTGACCAGTATTCAAAGTGCAGAGATAATCTAATTAAAAATTTCAATTCTTCAAACGATTCCTGTGGTATTGTTTGAGATCCACAGGTTTGGAAAAAACAGTCAAAGCATAAATTCTTGAATTAGAAAACCTGTTCTGCTGAGCAGATGCATGTGTTTCCCCTGGTAGTCATCACCTGCAAGAGAGAGACACTACCTTAAAGTGTTTCTACTGCATTATCACTCCATGCTGGATTCTTGGATGACTGCACTTGATCCTGAACATCGTTTCCAACCTTAATGATTCTATGATTCTTTACTAGGGCACATCAGTTTATCTTCAATGACCTGTATCAGTTTACACCTGAAGAGTATCTTGCCTAGTGAAATCAAACACAGTATTTCTTATTGGCTTCCTACAAGCTCTGGACAGGTACAAAATGCAATGATTTCCTCTCTCCCATTTTAATTCATCTTATGGGATAAGGAGAAGTGTTCTCTTTTCTTTGTTCTCTTTCCAGAGATCAGACACTGACAATTTTCTGATATGTTTGGGTGGCTAAAAGAAAAGGGGCTGTGCTCAATCTATGCTCCTTTTTTGCAGTACCTCTCTCCTGGGAAGAACTTTGCTGTCCCTCAGCCTGACCAAAGCATGGTGCATACAAACATACAAACTTTCATCAGATGACAGATACACTGTAAGTGGAAAGGAACTATATTTAAACAGATTATTTCTTGAAATAAAATCCATTGTGGGAGTAAGCAATTAAAGCAAAACAAACAAAACCCCCAGACCATTGGACTCTATTATCCTCGTATTATTTTCTTCTCCTTTCTCTCAGTTGCTTTCTGCAGCACTTTGAAGTGATGCAATACCTTCATAAAATGACACTCATCTCAGCCTTCCTGCAGTCTTAATAACCACATGCCCTACTATCAGCTGCTCTTCTAGTTCAATGTCTAGAGTTTGTAATTTTGTCCCTGCAATGTGCATTTCCTAAGCTGCCTCACAGCTCTTCCAATATATTAGAAAAAAAAACATCCCAAGTGAAGAGAGTGCACATGAAGCCTCATCCCCAGAGCTGTAGGAGGAGATCAAGTATACAGATATTCATTTGTACACATACAGGCAGGAAGGTGTTTAAGAATGTTAAGTGCTTAAAACCCCAAGATTTAGAAGGGCTGGAAGGTGCAGGAGAGAGAATATTCAGAAAGCAGGAGGTCAAAAGACCAGCTCTTAAACTAAAATTGCAGCTTGCAAATAGGTCACAAAGTTTTTGTGGCTTAGATATTCACAGAACTTATCCAAATCTTTGAGACCTGTATTATCTTCTGGGGTTCATTCACATTGTAGATGCAGAGTGTAATCTTTGAGTGACAGGTCTGCAAATAACTAACCTTCTCAAACTGTCAGGACTTTTAGAAGAATTTGCTGAGGCAGGATTGTAAGATAAATACTGTTGTGACACTCAGCACTTCAATGTGTTTAGAAAAATCATTGTGGTTTTCCAGATAGAAAAAATAGCAGAGAAACCACATGGAAGTTGTTTAGCCAACTTTTCCTTCATAGATGGGCAAACATGACACAGATCTACAGTTCTGTAATGGAGGAGGGAAGAACACCTCTTACAGCATCCCTAAAGCCATGTAGACCTTTATTCATCAATCATTTTTATAGTCTCTGCCTTTTCTCAACAACATTGAGACTATCCAAACATGTTTTAAAGGGAGCGTTAGGTTTCTTTTTTCAGAGAACAGGAAACTTTCCCATGTACCTATTTCTGTATAAATACCTCATTTATTTGTGGCTGAACCCTCATGAATATCACAAATAATTTGAAGGAAAGTCATGCTGCATGCTTAGGGTCAAGTGAAATGAATGCTTTTTATTTTTACATGTTCCAAGCTAGAATGCCTGCTTTACTATCCAGCATTGTGTTTAGCTACAGATGCCAATAGATGCCTTCAAAATTTTTTTCTACTCCCCAGCCCCACATATGATTTCTACTAAAAATGATCTTCACATTAAAGCTACTATTAAAGTGTGTCATATTTTACTATTGCATATGAAGTATAATCAAGTTTCTTACCCCAAGGCACATCACAGATTGCACGGGGACCCAAATCTCAGTGTCCATGAGCTGTCACAATATGTCTTACGAATAAGACATATGACATTCATATGTCATATGAATAAGACAGGCTGTATTCTGACACAAGATACTTCATTGTAAGCAGTATGCCAGATGGGTGGTATATTTGAATGGGTGCACATTACATAATTTTGCTTTATAAATTAGAAATCAGTTTCTGTTTGGGAAATTTTTGGTGGAAAAAAAACACAAGCTAAACTTGTAGCACAGTGCAGGGATCTGCTACCCACATAAACAATGCAATATTCAATCCAACGGGATTGTCTGGAGAGCAGAGGAAGTCTTGCAGCTAAAGATGAAGGGTAAAAGCCTTTTCCAACAACTGTAAAAATGCTCACATTTAAGGAATGCCATCATAATAGCCTGCTCCATAGTGGAGCAATCTACTGACTTGCATGGAAAAGGAGAGAAAAACAAAAGGCGAAGCTTTCAACACTCAAGAGCTTCTGGGAAAAGCAAACTGTTTCTATTCTGCCTATCAAAATATTTGTTGTTAAAGCAAATAATTAGATGAGACCAAATGCACACGCATCTGTGTCGGGCTTGAAGACATTATTCTTCAGTATTTTATTCTAAGCACTAAATACAAATATATTGATTCTGTATGGCACAAAGGTGTTACAGCTGGGGACAAAGAGTGGAGTGCGTGAAAGAAATCCTCCTGGACAAGACAAGTGAAGGCCTAGGTGACACTTCACCTCAGTCTCTGGGAGACTGGACCATGGGAAAAAAACCCTTTCCTAACCAAATGTGCTGTGGCCAGCAAGCTAACCTCTGAGTCAGTATCATTATAAAGGTCCAGCAGATGTATTCATTACTCGTAATTCCTAACATCATGCTGTGGACAGATGTCTGAAGGTAGTTTTTTGATAAATGCCAAAAATTCAGAAACAGCAGGAATTCATAGGGGGATAAGAACCACGGAAATATCATCATGACCGAATGGTTACAATTTCAATATTCTCGGTGCTGTTATTTATGAGATAAACACCTATGTGAATAACTGAGTCAATATATTTGCATTAGGAGACAAAAATAATATTTTTAGAATGTGATCTCTCTTTTAGGATTGTGGCAGGTGTAGACTCCCCAGCAGACTAAAACAGGACAAAAACAGGGTGTGCCAGAGCAGTTTAGCACCTCAGCCATTAAGCTGCACCTCAAAGTGCCTCAGAGTCTAGACTCTTAACCTCTTTTGTCTGGGCTTGCCCCCTCAATCAATTAGAATGACCACCCTTGACTGCTGTATAAATAGGGACCTGCCTAAAAACTAGTTGCATTGGTTCAACCTTCCACTAGTCACCCCAGCGCCTTGAAGTCCTTCTTAATTGCCTTTGGACTTCTCTCAGTAACCTCATCATTACTAACCTGGATATCAAAGGATAACAATCAGAGGGGTGCAACAGATCAGGCAGCTTCCTTTTAACATCTTCAACCCAAGCCCCAGGGAGGCAGCAGACTTCCCTGTGGGATGGGTCTGGTCTACAGAAGAGAGTCACCTACTATAATAACCCTCCTTTTCTTCCTCATTGAGGAAGTCCTAAGTAGTGGGGCTGAGGGACAAGCTATGAGTGAATCATCAGATGGATCCTCATCAGAAGGAGCATCAAATTCAAGAGGTCCATACCCCTTAAGTAAGGGCAATGGGGGAGGAGGGGGAGTGGGGGGAGGACTCGCCTGCCTCCATGAGGTGGGACCAAGCCTCCCCCTCTCCCATGCCCCTACCTTCCAACTGGTTACAAGAAGAAGACTGACTATCTTTCAGGAGGGCCTCATATCTATTTCTCAGAGGCTCCTGAGGAGGTGAAGCAGGCAAGGGGGGCGCTTGCCTTCTGCCACATCCATGAACTTGCCTCCACTCACCCCCTTTACTTAGGTTTCTGTCATCTATCTGAGAGGGACATTATACAGGGGCCCCTTGATCCTGGGTGTTATCTGTCTGCTGAAGGGAGCACAGAGCTTGGCTCCAGTGGTCTATCTCAATTTCATACTCCCTAATGCTCCTGAGCCTTTCTACTTCAGCTTATAGTCTCACAATCTCAGCTTCCAGCTGGGCCACTTGTTGAGCAGATCATCTACCTGCTCACACCGCACACAGACATAATAAGAGTTGCCCTCTGAGATCAGGAACAGGCTGTGGCATTCTCTGTAACCTGTCATCTGCACTCCCACATCCTTCTGTGGAAGCTCTGTCTGAATTCCCACATCCATTTTGATTGGTGACAGGAGAATGGCCTTCTTGTGCCGAGTGGTGATCATTTTGATGGGGACCATACAGCAGGAAGTCCTCCCAGCTTCTTTCCTCTAGTGCCCCCATGATCATATGTTCCATTTCATGATCGCTATTCCTTAGTCAATGTCCAACGGTGACTTCTCCAAGAAGCCCTTCTCCATTCACAAGCAGCAGGCCAAGGAGGGCACCTTCACTGGTCCCATAGCTTTCCTGTTGCACAGCAGCCTCCAGCACCTCCTGTTTATTGCCCATGCTGCGTGCATTTGTATACATGCATTTCAGGGAGGGAGTCAAATACATAGTTGTCAGCCTTGAGGGGTGGTGGACCCTCTGTCCATCCAAGACACTTATATACTGCCCAATCAGTGCTGGGTTACTACACCCAGGGCTCTCACTGGCAAGGCCAGTAACAATCCCATCCCCCTTCAAAACTAGTTTAAAGCCTTGTCAACAAGCCCCATCAACTCACTTGCAAGGATCCTTTTCCCTTTGTTGGACAGATGAACCCCATCTGTCTCTAATAGACCTGCTGCCATGAAAAACTCCCCACAGTTAAAGAAAGGTCTTGTTCTTGTATGCACACATGTTTTTAAGCTTAAACTTTTTATTCTGCCATTTAAACTCATGCAATTAGGGAACTTACTGTCCATTTATTCACTGTTAAGGGTCATCAAAGATATATGTTGCTGCACTTTTTTTTTTTACTGAATACTTCATTGCCTCTGGCATGGGATTTATACCTTTAAAAGTTACATGTCTATATAACTATACTCAATAAGAAACACACAATGTACTCCTTGTATAGAAACTCAACTTTAAATCAGAGATTTTCTCCAAAACAAGAGAGAAGACATATATACAATTTGTACAAAGGAACTGAATTATTTCATAGGGGTTTAATTGGCTTGCAGAGTTGAAATAGGTATATATTTACTTACAGCCTCCATTTGCTAGAAATACTTTTTTCACCAAGGCTCAGTCTTGACTATTTGACAAATCTTTCAGTTTTATAAATAGTGAGCTGATAAAACACACACTTCCTATATTAAACATCTGGAATTCTAATTAGGCTGGGGGCATGTCCTGATATTGCAAGCTTGCACAGGTGGATTTTATTAAGATTTTAAAAAAGAAATAACAGTTAAACAATTTTTCAGACTTGCTCATTTGATAACAAGTTCGCTGGTGGAGGGCTCTAAGTGAGAGTAAGTATTTTCATTCATCATGAGGCAAATGTATGATTTTTTCTTTTAACTAGTATATTTAATGGAAGTCCTGTCATCCCTTGTTTCTTCACTTCTTGTCCCCCAGTATACTAGGATCCTTTCTACCTAGAAAGAGACCACCATTTCCCCCTTTGGCCAGGGGGGACATACTTCAGAAGAAACTCAGCACAATATTGATCTCAGCTGGACTTACATTTTCTTCAGTACCTGAAGACAAATTTTTGATCATGCTTTGAAAGCATACTCTTAAAAATACAGGACTAGAAATTATATGCAAATATTTATATGTTTCAGTTAGTAGCTTCTACTAGGAAATCCATTTTTTTTTTTTATGTAAGTCATGCAAACTGCCTATCCGAAAGCACCTAATAGTAGGTCTTTAAAGTCATTTTCACCAAAATTTGTACTAAAGATATAGAGAGATCAAAGAAATATCTTTACTACTTAAATGTTGACTAAGAGATAGAATGTGATCAAAGCAGTTGATGATTATTTTCATCCTCCTCTGTTTCATCTGCATGTGCATTCACAGTTTTATTTATGATATATATCTTTTTTTTTCCCCCCACAGCAGTCAATAATACTGAAATAAATAAGTAGAAGAGCTAAAAATTTGGGCTGCTCTGTGTTCAATGAAAGACGGGAAATATGTGCTTAGTGTTTTTTAAACAAAATGAAGCAATGTCTTGCTGTTCTATCAGAATGGCAGTAGCTTCCACAGCAAAGTAGGAAGTAAACTGTGGCACTGGGATTATCATTAAGGACTTAGACACTTATAAAGATCACGTAGTATATAAACTAGCATCTTCACAAACAGCATTTTTCATGCTACAAGATTACATACTGGTTATAGCAGCTTCATAGAAACCACAGTGAAAGCAGTTAGGATATTAGTCTAACTCAGAAGAACTTAGATCTTTTCTCCTTGGAGAAGACAAGGGCTTCACTGATCACTGGAACAACCTCCCCAGGGATGTGGTACAGTCTCCATGACTGGAGGTTTTAAAGATGTGATCGGACATAGGCCCCCTTTTACATGAAAGGTTGGACCAGGTAAATTTTTGAGGTGCCTTCCAACCTGGGCATTTTTACAATTCTATGAATTTCACATTCCATCAGAATTCTATCTCTGAGTTAGTCCACAGCAACCTAAACTTTCTTATGAAAATCAGAAGATGAAATCCTAACTAATATACAGCTGACTTGCCCAGAGCTGCTTTATATATAAGTAGTAATAAAAACGAATTCTTCAACTAGAGGTTAAACTTCTGCTTTTACAATATTAATGTTAACTGATTTAGACACCAAAAAAAAAAAAAAAAACCAACCCCCCCCCCCCCAAAACCTTATAAAAGAAATATTCCTCTCATTAAGTCATTAAGTAAATATTTCATTAACATTATTGCAAAAGTTGAATAGAATATAGAAATATGCTACAGGCAAAATGATCAGCTGTTCAGAGAATGCCTACATTTTCCTTACTAAAGAAAGAAACATGCTGTTAAATAGGACAAAGTTGACATGTCATTCTTTACATTACTGGCATGAAGGTAAACAGCACCATTACCCAATTGTGGATCTCACTTGCAACCAAAAGTAGTAGAGGAGGTTTGAATGTAATTAATGTCTTTTAGATTATTTGTTACTGTATCTTTGTGGAATTTTTATTTTCAGGACAATCATATGCAATACTTGTTTGTCGAAGAATATATATCTTCTTTAAGCTATTAGTATTACAGTTCATAAATATTGTGCTTCAGTGTTAATTAAATCCCTAACATAATTTTTACGTAGTGATGTAAAACATACAGAGGTCATAGAACATTTATGTACCACTCCTACTGTCTACATTTCTTTCACTACATGTTTAAGATGTCTTTTATACTGCAGCTGAGCAAAGAACAGCTTCCATCTGCCCTGTCTCCAAGTCTTTTTCAGCTACCTCAGTTCAATATATATCATAGTAACATGGAATCATAGAATGGTAGGGGTTGGAAGGGACCTCTGAAGATCATCAAGTCCAATCCCCTGGCCAGAGCAGGGTCACCCAGGGCAGCCCACACAGGAACAGATCCAGGGGGGGTTGGAAAGTCTCCAGAGAAGGAGACTCCACAACCTCCCTGGACAGCCTGGGCCAGGCTCAGTCACTCTCATGGTGAAGTTTTTCCTCCTGTTGAGGTAGATCTTCCTGTGTTCCAGTGTGTGACTATTGCCCCTTGTCCTATCCTCTTGTAGTATTGCAGATCACCAGAGAGAGGAGATCAGCACCTGCCCCTCCACTGATCCCTTGAGGAATCTGTAGACTGCAATAAGGTCACCCTCAGCTCTCTCGAAATCAAACAAACCAAGTGGCTACAGACACGGCCATGAGTCTTGCCCTAGAGACCTTTCAGAATCTTGCTTGCCCTCCTCTGAAAACACTCTAATAGTTTGATGTCCTTCAACTGAGGTGTTCAAAACTGCGCACAGTACTTGAGGTGAGGTTGCACCAGTGCATTGTAGTTGGACAATCACCTCCCTAAACTAGCTAGCTATGCTGCTCTTGAGGTATCCCAGGACACGGTTGTCTCTTTTGTCTGCCAGGGCCCCCTGTTGATTCATGTTCAACTTGACATCAACACAAACCCACAGATCTCTTTCCACAGAGCTTCTCTCCAACCTCTCATCCCCCAGTTTGTATGTATAACCAGGATTACCCTGTCCCAGATGCAGAATATGGAGTATGTGCTCTTGTTAAATTTCATGCAGTTGGTGATTGTCCTGCTCTTCAATCTAAACAAATCTCTCTGTAAGGCCTCTCTGCCCTCAGGGGAGTCCAAAGCTCCGCCTAGTTTAGTATGGTCAGTGAACTGTGTACATTCAATTCCTGCATGCAGATCATTTATAAAATCTTTAAAGACCACTGGCCCTAAAATTGAGCCTTAGGAAATGAAAAAAAAAAAATCCCAAACCACCACCTCCACTGGCTTCCCTTGGTCAACTACAAAGGTGGCCTTGTAATAAAAGGAAATTAATTGGTTATGAAAGACCTTCCCATCATGAACCCATGCTGGCTATGACCAATGACTGCATTGTCTCAGAATAACCTTCTCCACAGTTTTGTCAGGCACTGAAGTGAGACTGACAGGTCTGTAATTACCAGGGTCTTCCTTCTTACCCTTCTTGATAACTGGGACAACATTTGCCATCTTCCACCGGACTGGGACCTTTCCAGTCTCACAAGACCATTGAGAAATAATAGAGTGTGGTCTCACAATAACATCAAACAGCTCTTTCACTACCCTGGGATCAATCCCATTGGACCCCATAGATTTATACACAGCTGTCTGGAGCAGCAAGTCTTGAACAGGTTCAGATTTGGCTGAGAGTTTAGTATCCCTCCAGTGACAGTCTTCCAACAAAGGGTTCTTGGGGTCCCAGGGCTCATCATTGGTGTTGAAGACAGAGGAAAAGGCAGCACTAAATTTCTCCTCTTTGTCTACATCCCTATTTGTGTGGTGGCCAGCTGCAAGCAATGGACCAATGTTATTCTGATTCTCCTTTTGCAGTATGATAGCATCATTGTGTAAGAACATTGTGTAAGCCCATCTTTTTCACACAAAATTTGTGTATAACATTTGAGAAGTCAAAAACCTCTCTCATTTTGAGTGCTACATGAGATCTCAGCATTCAGGACAACATAAGCTACAGGAAAAAAAGACTAGAGTTCCACTGAGGTTAATGCCAAAACTCCAATTGATTCCCAAGGGTCAGATTTTCAACCTTGGAGTTTAAAAAGGCCACAGAAAGAGAGAATTATAGGGATGGATTAAGACAAGAAAAGATTACTACACAACTACAGATTTCACAAAAGCAGAGTAAAGCCAAGGAAAAATCCTATAAAGAGATTTATAGATAATGGAGGAAAAAGAAAATTCATGCTGGACTGGTGGTAATGTTACCAAGACTTCTGTTGGGAAGAGAGCTGAGAGCTAAGAGCTACAGAAGCTTAATTAAACTGAGCACCACTGCAACTAAATACATTCCAGAAGCACAATGTGTAAGTGATTTTGAGGAAAAAAGCTTATTCCTCTCATACTTTTGCCCTGAAAGAAGGCTTGTATTGTCTGACTCCATTTATTTTTCTCACATCGATATTTTCCAGGAGTTTTTGGAATGTTTCACACTGCTATCTCAAAGGATTTAGTACAAAGAACTAATTTTCTCTCTGGTCTTCCATCTGCAAATAATTATTTAATATATATTCTGCTTCAATTAGAAATACTTCTAAATACTCAGATAGACATCTTATTGATATACAGGTCAACTGGATAAAATAAGAAATCTATATTACAGTAAAAAAATATAAAATTTCTGTTTACAGTTTAAACAGTTTACTATTTAATTTGGAACAGTGGCTACAGAAAAACTGCTTAGAAATTTTCCTATTAGAATAATTTTCTGTTAGAAAATGCTGATTCAATCAAATCAGCATGTTCTACAAGAAATGCTTCATGTTGATGAGGTAAAGTGATTTAATTTCATACTTTTGCCTTTTGAAGCAGTTTGTTTATTTGGTCTGATACAGTATATGTAATTATAATGTCAGCAAAACTTTGCACTCAAAACTCATTTTTACTTTGCTGGTATGTTGAAACTAAAAATCAGACATGGCTAAAGAAACCTAGTCATGCTTTTATTGACTCATATTGTTCACCGGTAAATATGAAAATCCAAATGCTCCATCTTTATTGATGCAGAACCTGTCACTCATGCTAAAACATATTCAAACTTTCACAGAACACTCATTCTAACTTTCAAGTAAATCATTAAATCTCAGATTTTCCCCTAGAAAGATGATTTTACCAGATCAATTGGCATACCATTAGCTTGAGTATCATAGATCTAAAGTAGATAGCAGTAGAATTTTCTGCCCTTCTCACATATGAGACTGTCAGAAATCATTTGATCAACAAATCTAAGAGCATGAAAGGCTAGATTACTACACTTGTTGTTGAGTTCAGCTTCAGAGCACTCAGAATTGAAGCTGAACTGAGTAGCACTACACTAGTATATGGATCTATTTACTCGTCTTCAGGACTTTAATGAAGTATGTCATCTAATGAAAAAGAGGCACAGGAATCAACCACCTGGCTTGGCCTAGCTCCTGCTCACAGTGCCATGAACCTATATTAATCTGCTCCTTACTGTTAAAATGACTAAGGTAATCCTTGGGTTGTTTTTTTCAGAGCAACACCAGGGATGACATGGCAAATCACCATCTCATGGCAGTCCACAACACTTTTATGGCCCCCAATTTCCATTTATGAAATTGGTGTGAAAGTGAACAAAAGTCCATAAAAATTTGGGAAGGCTAACAAAGTTCTTCATACTTAGTAAACAAAACCAGACACAAACCACTGAGCTAAACACTTTGCAGAAACTCCAGACAGACACAAAACCATACATTATTTGGTCTTGGGGGTTGTCTAGGTTTGATCTAGACAGTTGCAACACTTGATAAAAATAGGGTTAGGAGGAGTTGAAGGCCTTGCTTCTTAAGGTGAAGGAACATTAGTCATGTTGGCTTTCTTCCTGAAACAGCAGGGGAAAAGGTCTCAGCTACTGTTGTAAGGGTCATAAGTTAGTTTAAACCTTGGAAAGCTGTGTAACTTTCTGCATCACTTTCAAGTTTCTTCCAAAGAGAATTCAACAGCCATGTCAAGGGTTAGGGCTGGGCCAGTGACTAGACAAATGACAGATGCTCTCTACTAACTCATCTCCCTTCCCACAATGGAAAGAGAAGGGGAATAAGGGAGAGAGATTTATAGATTGGAAAAAAAAAACCCCTAAAACATCTTCAATGAAAATAATAACAATAAAATGAAACCTATACAAGCCCGATATCAAAACCAACCTCCCATCCCCCACCCATCCCATGGCAATTACATCATTGATGATGTAGAGCAAGAAATGGGGAAGTATCAGACTGAACTCAACTGCAGATGGGAACCAGATTCAGGAGCTGGAATTTTGGAAGTCGACTCAGGAACTCACGAGTAAGGATCAAAGGCAGAACAGACACCATCCATTGAAGAAGAGAGCTTAACCCTCATGATCCCTCAGCTTTATATTGGATATACTGTATATGGGATGGAATCCCTTGTTGGTCAGTTTAGGGTCACCTGTCCTGGATGCTCCTCCCTGCAGATGTGGCCTCCTTGTGCACTCCCAACATGATACACAAGGTGTAGCAGTGACCTCAAACTCCACACGGGCAAGTATAAGCAAGAGTCTTCCTGCATATTGATCAAGCATGGTAACGCTTGGTGATTAGAGTTACTACGAAGGATCAGTATGCAGACCAAAGCCATGTATCTTTTTGAAAATACTGTTTTCTACATGAATTCCCCAGTAACACAATTGATTCACCCCAGATAAAAACAGAAAATCCTCTGAAATGGCAAGTCGATGAATAACTGACATCACTCAGTACTTTCTACACCATTACAAAAATGGTATTTCCTGTGTCAGGATGGCAAGAGTTATTTGTAAAAAAAAATCCTCAAATTGGAGGAAGAAAAAAAAAATAAAATGAAGAGACTTCTTTACAGACAGAGATTTCAGCTTGCTTTTTAGTCCCTGACACTTGAAGATGTTCCTATAGCATATTTTAAGACTTTCTCGATTATGAAGTGGGCTAAAGTTTTGCTTCCCTGTTCAGCTGAAAGCAATCTCTTCAGTACTGTAAGTGTTCACATTCACAAGTTTTGTAACAAAATAACTCTTTTAGTTCTCTAATGTACAGTAGCATCTAAGAATTAGGCTTTGTTTCTCCAAGAACACTGCCTGCACACAGCTTTGTCATGCTCAGTGATGTCCCCCTTTACAACTTAATGAAATATTTCATTATTTTATGTTTCATACCTTAGGCTTTTCTGAAGTTAGTGTTCAATATTAAGGACACAGAATGTACTTTTGGTAGAAGTGGCCAGAAGGTGAAAAAACATTCTTGTTAACTTTGTTTCTGTTGCTGGTCTACATTGCCAAAATAAACCTGAAATAGCTATTTTCTTTCTGCAGGTCAATGTCTGTAGAATATCTGATCAACTCAATTTGGATCACCCACAAGTGATATTTGCCTTTTCAGAAGGAACTCTTAGGCAACTGTCAAAAACAAAAACTCAAAAACAAAACCAGAAACAAACAATAAAACCCAAAACAAAAGAAAAAAAAAAACCCACACAAAAAAAGAGAGAGAGAAAATGAAGAAATCTCAGAAAAGGACCTGAGAATTTACATCACACTTATGCACCAACATTTCCTTGATTGAAATCTCTTAAACAAAAGCATCTAATTCAAATAAAATTTTACACTCTGGAAATGCATCAGTGACTCCATGAGGTAGGACTACTGCTGAGACTTTTTTTTTAATTTAAACTGCTCAGGTATTAGGATAAGGCAGTTGTATCAACTAGGAAAAGACCAATTACAGGGTATTTTCTGAAAACAGGACAGTAATAAATACACGGGAGGTTTAATTAGCTACTTCAAGAATTCTATCTAGAGTTTTGGAAGTTTTACGGCAAGAAACCATGGAAAGAGAAAGTAATAATAATTAATAATAATAGTAGTAATAAAATCTGTGAGTTCACTGCCAGGAAAATGCCATCATATCTGTAAGAAATGAGACCTTCCCATGGCTCTCACAGATACTCTGTTCTATTTCTTCCTGCATCAAGTGTTCTCAGTTAATTACATCTAGCATAGGTTGTGCAAGCTTCTTTTGTTTACCTCCTTTGTGTCTACTGTTTAGCTTTACAATCAGATGCACTTTGCCTCTTGAACTGTAAGTTTCATCCTAAGAGTTCCCATGTCTTTATCAAACTCTTTTGCTCTGAGCTTTAGCTTTGCTTATCAGAGAGACAATTTATTCATGATATTCCATGTCATGATTTAATACCAACACAGATATTTGATTCTGTATGGATGTGAAATGGCTATTCTTCTTGATTTCTGTACTCCCTAGAAGGCTTGGTACAACTCTGTTAATCTCTATGATTTCTGACAGTTCTTTTAAACAGATTTTAAACTCTCCTGGGAGTTCTTCTCTGATTTATCTTCTCTAGCAAGTGTCTTCTGATAAATCAGATCTGCACTCAAAGACTGGTGCCACCCCACTAGATCTACTCATTGCAGGAGTGTTGGACTAGATGACCTTTAAAGTCCCCAACCCAAACTATTCTATTATTCTATGATTCTGTGATCACATACCTTTGTCTATGATGACACTGGTAGATACAGGGCAAAACAGAGATCTCTTGGTCTTGCTCAGTAGCACACTTAAGACTGTTGAAATCCAAGACTAAGGTCACAAGTCTTTGTTCCCACTACAGTCATTGCTGAAAAGAATGTTCATTTAGCTGTGGCCAACTTCTCTTTATATAAATGTATCTGAGCGCTGCAATTAATTTCCCCACAAAACATTTGACTGGGTTTTTCTCCGGTTTGCACTTGAAAATTGTTTTACTCACAGTGCTCTCAGTGGTTAATTTAAAGCTTTCTCTAAGACAGCAACATATTATGTAGCTACAAAGATCATCAAATATGGTCTAACCAACACCCAAATAACAGTGTATCATACTTCTATAAACTCTTTTTTACTTGCATATTTTCTAACTATTCCTCCTACATTTTAGCTTGCAAATTACACCAGATTAGATCCCCTTCCATGTAGGTTTGATGAGTCAAATTCAGAAGAAGATATGGATGTACTGTTATTAAGACAATAAAAGATTCTGAGTTTCTATTAGAGTTTATACATGTGGGATGAGGGACAAGTTTAAATTAGATGATGATATTTGTATTCTACTCCCATATACTCAACTCTGTAGTTTATTTTTAGTAATAGGACCAGTTGTAATCTTCTAGCTCAGTCCTCTGATCTACAAGACAGAGACTGGGAGTAGAATGATCCCCCTGAACTCCAGGAAGAGATGGTGCATGACCTGCTGCACCACTTGGACACACACAAGTCTATGCAACTGGATGGAATCCACCAAAGAATTCTGAGAGAGCTGGTGGAGGTGTTCACCAAGCCAATGTGACATGCACCCACAAAAACGTCTGGAAGGAAGATATGGGGAACTACAGGCCTGTCAGTTTTAATCTGGTGGAGCAGATCATCCTGGGTACCATCAGGCAGTACACGCAGGACAATCAGATGATCAGACCCAGTCACCATGGGTTTATGAAGGGCAGGTCCTGCTTGACTAACCTAATCTCCTTCTACAACATGGTCACCCACTAAGTGGATGAGGAAAAGGCTGTGGATGTGTCTGTCTGGACTTTAGTAAAGCTAAACATCTCTCACAGCATTCTCCTGGAGACACTGGTTGCTCATGGCTTGGATGGGCATACACTTTGCTGGGAAAAAAAATGGCTAGATGGCTGGGCCCAAAGAGTGGTGGTCAACAGAGTTAAACACAGTTGCCATCTGGTCATGAGTAGTGTCCCCCAGGGCTGCAGACAGTTCTGTTTAGCATCTTTATCAATCATCTGGATGAGGGGATAGAGGCACCCTCAGTAACTTTGCAGATGACACCAAGAGGGATGTATGAGTCGATCTGCTCGAGGGTAGGAAGTCTCTGCAGAGGAATCTGGACAGGTTGGATTGATGGGCTAAGGTCAATGCAATGAGGCTCAACAAAGCCAAGCACTGGGTCCTGCACTTGGGTCACAACAACTCCAGGCAGCTCTCCAGGCTGGGGGAGGAGGGGCTGGAAAGTACCTGGCAGAAAAGGGGTGCTGCTGGACACCCGGCTGAGCAGGAGCCAGCAGTGTGCCCAGGTGGCCAAGAAGGCCAAGGGCATCCTGGCCTGGCTCAGCAATAGTGTGGCCAGCAGGAGCAGGGCAGTGATCGTGCCCCTGCACTCAGCACTGGTGAGGCCACATCTTGGGTAGTGTGTTCAGTTATGGACCCCTCACTACAAGAAGGACACTGAGGCATTAGAGCGTGTCCAAAGAAGGTCAAGAAATCTGGTGAAGGGCCTGGAGCACAAGTCTTACGAGGAGCAGTTGAGAGAACTGGAATTGTTTATTTTGGAGAAGATGAGGCTCAGGGGAGACCTTATCTCTCTCTGCAACTACCTGGAAGGAAGTTGTAGAGAGGTGGGGTTGTCTCTTCTCACAAGTAACTAGTGACAGAACAAGAAGGAATGGCCTCAGGTTGTGCCAAGGGAAGTTTAAGTTGGATATGAGGAAGAATTTATTTACTGAAAGGGTTCTCAGGCACTGGAACAGCTTGTTCAAGGCAGTGGTTGAGTACCCATTCCTGGAGGTATTTAAGAGCTGTGTAGATGTAGTGCTGAGGGATGTGGTTTAATTGAGGTCTTGTCAGTGTTAGGTCAATAATTAGACTAGATGATCTTAAAGGTCTTTTCCAATCTAGGAAATTCTGTGTATTTGCATAGATGCATTTAAGTTGGGCCTCCATTGAAGTCAACTTGCTGGATTTCTGTTAGCACACAATATTTCACACAATTTCTTTGTAATCAATGTAATTTTTTCTTATGGCTTTAAACCAGAAGAACACTTTTTTTTTAAAGCAAGTTATGGCTCTGTTACAATGAAATTTCCTTTAGAATTAATTATTCCAGCTACAAATTGCTTGAAAGTACATTATGCTTATAAGTATTCAGTTTCTCTGGTAAGACAAACCCCAGCACATTAGATGACATATAATCTTTGCAAATGGAAAGCAAGAAGCTGATTAAGAAGTAAAACTCTGCTGGTTTTCTTTGCTGGCATTTAAAAGTGGCATGTTAATTAAGTATTAACCATACCATCAAGGAGCTAGGCTAAGTAGTCCTTGCTGCAGAAAGAAATACGCTTTCATGTTAGTGATATCAAATCTTTAAGATCTCATTATTCCTACAACAAACTACTTTCTCCCTTACAGGTATCAGAATCTGATTTACCAATGAGCTGTTAGGAAAGATTTTATTCTAGTGGTTCCTGCATCTAGCACAGGAAAGATGTCATTCTCTGTACCTCTCTTATTGTTAACATCTTCAAAGACATCAATGCTTTCTTGCAGTTTACCTTCCTGCTCTGGAAGACACATGTAAATATACATATTTTCTTCTGGGTTTCAATGCTGTTCCATCACTGTACTTAAGGAAAAACACCTGTTGAAGTTGACACAGGCCATGTGTCTTCCTATAGGAATTGCAGTATCAACACAGTCTGTGTCAACATCTGTCTTTTGGTGATTTGTTGTCTCTCTACCCAGCAGCAATCTCTTTAGTTGAAGAGGAATCACCCACTGTTCATGCACAAAGGAAAAGGATTGTTACATGCTAGGAAAGGTTTTATGGTCAGGTCCAGCAATCTGCCAAGTTGATTTTCAGGATGGTCAAATTCTGGGTCTTCATGCAAGTTAGTGGGGGTATATAAAGGGTTAAAAAGCAGGAGTAGGTTTGTGGGTTTTCCCTTTGAGTCAGGGTTTTATTGGCAAAGGGTGACTTTACCTGTAGGACTTTGCTTATTTTTGATAAAATCAGGAAAGCCAAGAAGGACTCTGCTATATAAACTAGAATGAATGACAACAAAAATCAAAGATAGCTTTATCATCTTTAGAGAAAGCAGGAGCTCTGAGATATTAATTTCAATGACAAGTTATTTACAGCATAAACCCTGTAATTATACTGTTCCTTTTCCCCACTTTCATTTTAAATATCTTATTTTCAATATATTTTTTAAAGTCCTGAAAGTGTAACATATAGAAAGACAGAAGATAAGAAAAAGCAGACATATGCTAAGTATATATTATGCAAATGCTAAAAGATATTTCCTGCCTTCAGGGACTTAGCATCCAAGTTTCTCAGCTGACCAACCCAGCCACTGAAGAAAACAAAGGTCACTTTGCCCTCCTGCTGTTAGCAATATACAATACCTAGTACAAGAGTCCTCCACACAACTTTCTACCCATTTTGGGTGAAATCCATATATGGGTAATCCTCCTTATTGTGGAATCTAAAATTTATAATAAACCAAAACATTTATTTAGATATCTTCAGTTAGCATGTTTACAGGGAAACCCAGCTCTGTGAGTATGTAGGTCTGCTTCAGGCTGCAAATGCCTCTGGAATCTCCTTATAGCAGAAGGAGCAGGTCTGTGCCACATAAAATTTTCCAAGTACAAGAACACAGCTTCCTGCACAAAAGCATAGAGAAGTTATCCATTTTCAGTGAGGCTAAACTCACTGATTTAAAGCTGAGCATGAGACTATATCAGGATTTTCAGAAGTGTGGAGCCTATAACCCAAATAAGATTAGGAAATAGTCGGGTCTAGGATTTTCATATACTAAGAACTTTTGAATCAGACTTTTGAAAGATTCTTCTCCCAGAACATTCACTTTTGCTCCCTCTAACATATGAGCCTCTCAGACATTCAGAAAGCATTAAGTGCAATGAGCTTCTCTAACACATACCATCTTTGTCTTTTTCTGCTTAGTTTTAAGCCCTGAATAATTGCTGGCATCCTCCTCTGTTTGAACTTTTAACCTTCTAGAAGAATTGCTTTTGTTCAAGGGAATAAGCACAAGTCTAAGAATTCTACTGACACATTCCCTTCTTGTGTTCAAAACTTTAGCTGAAGACTAAAAACATTTGATGAGCTTAACACTCCAGATTCCAAATGTCCAGTGTGCTGTTGTGGCTAATTCATTATTCACAGAAAACAGGCTAAGAAAAAAGTTTCTGTGTGTCTCATCAGCACCTCTAGATTTCTTTTAGGGCAAGCATTTCAATCTCCTTTTATTTTCTGCCATTTTTGTATGTGCCCCTGAACACATGTGAAAAGCACCACTGAAGCCATTTAGAAAGCTAACTACACTATACTTCTTAGTGGGATCAAAAAGCTGTAGTCAACAAATATCTCTGATGCATTGTAATTTTTTCCTGCACTGTGCTGCTGTTCTGCTCTCATTATGTTTTCTGTCCATCATATCTTAGTGTCATATCTTCTGCTTCTTGCAAGAGCATCACTTCAAATTTATCATTTGTAGTCATTTTACAGTAATCAATGTCTGCTTTGAAAAGCTTTGACATTCCTGAGGCATATTTTCACCACTTGATATGCCACTCTTTATCTTTTATACCTTTTCTATTTATCATTGTATTGTTTCTCCTGTTACCTGCAGTGTGTTTCATGTCCATTCAGATGACAGCTTTGAATTGAATAGATTTGTCTTCCTAACAAATTTGGTTGACCAGTCGCAGCAAATTGGCGGCAAAACTTTGTGGATTACTGAAAAAGCTTTGTACCACTCCATCCAATGTAACAAAGCACAAGACAAAGGTGCAAAGTGCAATTCTTATTTTTTATTTTGAAATTTCCTTGGTAGTGGCTTTAAATGATAATGAAACCTCAAGCCTGGAGTGGCTTTCACTGGTAGAATATGTTACCTGTGGCTGTGTTCTCAAAATGTAATTAAGGCTTTTTATATTTTTTTTCCCCCCTTTTTTATAGCACTAACTAATTTTCTGTAACATATCTAGAAAAATGCTTTTCCTTGTACTTGGAAAGGTTAATGCGAGCTTACATCCCTTTATCCAGTGCTTTGCAAGTTGTGAGGAAGTATATGCCTAATGAAGGCCAACTCCCTTGAAAGTCTCTGCATTTCAATTTCAGGAATACAGGGAATAATTTTAATAACTGCCAAGGGCCAGAGACCCTCAGGATGTTGCACAGTACAGGCATTCCAAGATGTTCTTGCTCCTTGCTGCAGCACATCGTCCCCTCCAGACCGCTGCTGCTACCATTTTACAAGATCACATTGTGAACCAAGTCAGTGAATTGATCCAGATTAAATGTAATCCTTTTCTTTGCAGAGGCCCAGGCAATGTATGGGGCAAAAGGTGGAGAAAATGAAGGGTAAAAGGGAAAAAGTGGAGGGAAACAAGGCTTCCTTAAGCTGGTCTTGTTGATGAAAATCCCAAGCCTGTGGAACGGCTGCCTTAGTCTCTCCAAAGAGTCATCTTTGTGGTTATGACACATAGAGAAGTTATGCCACAGCTTCACTTTTTATGGCTTGTTTTTAAAACACATTCTTCACATCAATGAGCCCAAATCCGCTTGGCTACAATGATCAAGAGCCTGTGAGACTCATTAACTGTCTGGAAGTGGCTGAAGTTATTTGCAAATTGCTCAGGCCCAAAATTAACTACATAAGCGTATGCTTAAAGCCCTGCAAGAGCACTAGTGAACAGAAATTTTCAAAATATACAGCAACACAACTGCGTATGTCAGAATACAACTAAGCCTTAAATCAAGAATGGTCAAACAAAATTCACTGTTAGTCTTCCAAAGACTTTGAGAAGACATCCAGTTACTAAACTTTATTTTAATGATCCCTTTTTGCAGAAGGATGATTCCTCTCTTTCTTCTTCCATGCCTACAGGGTCACTCAGGTCCAGTGCACAAAGCAAGTTCCAGACAGCATATGCCAGTGGGATTGGGCTAAATGCAAAGTGGGACTTCTGAGATGCTTAGCCTTTGGAATAATGCTTAAAACATGGAGAAGGTGATTCATTTAAATGCAGTAAAAATGCTAGGAACTTTAACTTTTACTGTGACACTTGTCAGGTCTGAAAGTGAGTGAAAGCACTATTTCCAGCTTTCTAGGTTTACACACACAATACAAGGGAAACACATAATGTGAAGAGTGCAATATGGAGCAGTCCTACATTTATATAGTTTATTTCATTTTCAGTCAAGGTCCTTTTAAAAGCACATGGCAGTGTCTCTAAAGGACAGTACAAAAAAGTTGCTTTCGGGACTGACTAATGACTGGGGAATCTGTTACAAGACAGACCTAAATCACTCAGCAATCTTCTTCAGTGTTGTATAATGTTGATGCCCTGGCAGGCAATCTGGAGACACAAAATTACAAAACATAACAGGGCAAAGGATGATGTCAAGTGTTATAGAGTAAGTGCCATATGGGAGAAAGAAATTCAAGTTACAGCTACAGCAGCTTCTTGCACTTTAGATCCAAAAATAAAACTGAATTGAAGAAGAATAATTTCAGAGCTAGAGGCATCAAAGGAAGCATCACCAGACTGTGCTAGAGACATTTATAGGAAGAAAAGAATTTATGGTCTTTGAGTCATGACCTGATACTGAGAAGGATGCCCTCAGCCTCCACTCGACACAAAGCAAGAGTGCGTGTAAGCACTGATATCCTTCAGCTACTAGTCCAACAGGAAGCACTAGCTCTAATCTGAACTTCAGTTCCAGAACAAACATGTGCCTTTACTCAAAGAAAATATTTCACACCATCTGTAAAGTTGATCACAACTTCAGTGAATTTTTCTACACAGGAAATAGCTTAAGTATTATAGTTTCAGTTCCAAAAAAACACCTGCCTGTGCAGCTGCTGCTTTAGAAATAATCTGAACATCATAAACTACCTCTATTCCTGTGTTAAGTGACAAATAGCTTATCTAAAAGTTAGATCACAGGAAAGTCTTTTCATTGTGAATGGGTTATGAGAAATGTGCCCCAGTGAGTGTGACAAGTCGCTAAATCCAAGCCATATTAATTCAAGTAAATCACACACAACTCAAAAGATAGTAGGAAATGTGAAAATAAATCCAACCAGCTCTCAGTTCCTGACCATCCCACTGACACACTGAACCCTTGGCTATGTTTATCCCATATCCAGGGCTAAATTATAGCAGTTTCTTTGTCACCTCCTCAGCCAAGAAGGAGGGTCAGGAAAAGGAGAGAAGTATTTCCCTGTATTTCTCCAGTATTTCCCTGTCCTTCTTGAACTGGGGAGCCCAGAACTGGACACAATACTCCAGATGTGGTCTCACTAGTGCAGAGTAGATGGGGAGGAGAACCTCCCTCAACCAGCTGGACACACTTTTCTTTATGCACCCCAAGAGACCACTGGCCTTTTTGGCCACAAGGGCCCATTGCTGTCCCATGCATAACTTACTGTCCACTAGGATGCCAAGGTCTGTTTCCATGGAGCTGCTTTTCAGTGGGTCTGCCCCTCACCTGTACTGGTATATGGTGTTGTTCCTTTCCAGGCTTATGACTTTATGCTTATCCTTGTTGAACCTTGTTAGGTTTGCCTTTGCCCATCTCTCCAGCCTGTCCAGAATTCACTGGATGGCAGCACAGCCTTCTGGTGTATTGTCCACTCCTTCCAGTTTAGTATCATCATCAGACTTCCTGAGGGTACACTCTGTGCCTTCATCCAGGTCGTTGATGAAGATGTTGAATAAGACTGGACCCAGAACTGACCCCTGGGGAATACTACTTACAGGTTGCCGGCTGGACTCTGCACCACTGATCACAACCCTCTGATTTCTGTTGTTCAGACAGTTCTAAACCCATCTCACTGTCCACTCTTGTAACCTTCCTGAGCTTTCCCACAAGGATGTTATGGGAGAGAGTATTAAAAGCCTTGCTGAAGTCAAGGTAGACAACATCCACTGCTCTCCCTGCATCTACCCATTCATTCACATCATCATAGAAGGCTATCAGATTAGTGAGACGTAACTTCCCTTTAGTGAATTCATGCTGGATTAGTTATTAGTTATCAGTTATTAGTTGATTTAGTCAGTCTGCCAGGCCTCCCCATACTTACATTTCAACCAATGCCCTCCATACCACAGAAGTTTTAAGTTTGGCTTGTTTAATTGCAGTGCATGTTTCACATTCATGGATTACTTGTGTGACGGTCTTCATGGCCAAGTCTACCCCTCGGTCACAAACCCATCTATATGTTGCATCATGGGCCCACTGAGCTAAAGATAATTCACTCTTATGCTGCCAGTCCAGGTCTACGTGAGACACTTAGACCTTAGCAGCTTGGTCTACTTTGATGTTTCTCAGTGGCCTGACTTTTAGGTATGTGAGCATCCATGTGACAGATATATGTACATATAATATAATATAATATAATAATATATATAATATAATATAATATAATATTATAATATATATAATATCTTGTTACAGTGTGGCAGCCCAAATGGGTTTACCTCTGCACTGACAGTTATTCTGCTTCCACTGTTCTTACCATCCCAACAAAGCACTGTCTGCCATCCACGTGTCAGTGCAGAGACAGAACACTGTCTACTTCTCTTTTTCAGCAATGTCTGAGGCCAGCTGGATGGATTTCACCTGTGCACACTGACTGGATCCACCTTCATCCTCTAGCTGCTTCTGCATCTCAATGTGTAGGACTCCACACTGCAGCTTTCCACCTATGGTGTTTTCCTACAATATGAGATCCATCCGTAAACAATACATGTTGCTTCTCATTTTCAGATAATTTCTAGTATGATGGGGACTCTTCAGAAATCTTGCCATGGTGGCATTCCAAAATCTTTGCCTTCTAACCAGTCCATGAGTACTTCCAAAATTCCTGTGTGATTGGGGTTCTCTATTCAGGCCTTCTGAGTGATCAATGCAACCCACTTACTCCATGGAGCATCAGTTGCAAGATATGTAGAAGTCTTCCCTTTAAACATTCATTCAACACTGTCAACTGGGGCATCAGGATGATCTGTGCTTCGGTACCAATTACTTCCAAAGCAGCTTGAACTCCTTCTTACACTCTTTTTCACCTAGAGTATAGTGGGTCTCTGACCCTCTGTATCCTCAACACCAAAATTCAACCTTGAGAGTCCCCTGGTGCTTTTTTCCGAAGACTCCAGGTAGGGCTATTTTCCCTGGCTGCAGTGTAGAGCACATTGTTAACATCTTGACCTGTCTGGACTGGCGCAAAAGCTACTGCCTGAACTCTCTTGCTTGATTTGTTCCAAGGCCTGTCATTGCTCACAGCCCCATTTAAAAAAATTCTTTTTCCAAGTCACTTCATAGAGAGGGCTCACAATCTGACTGTAGTCTAGAATATGCATTTGCCAGAAACCCATGATGCCTAAAAACGCTTGTGTTTCCTTTTTATTAGTTGGTGGAGACATAGCTGTTACTTTGTTTATCACATCTAATGGAATGCCCATCTTGCCATTTTCTTCCTAAAACAACCCAGATTTCCTGTACAAATCCCTTCACCTTGCCTTTTCTGATGGCAAAACCATCTTTCAGAAGAATTTGAATTGCTTCCTCCCATTTCTCTAAAACATCTGCTGTATTAGCCTGCATGATGATGTCATCAGTTTTGTAAATGTTCTGGAGCTTGACCCTTTTGTAGTGCAGACTGAATTAGTCCATCCACCACTTCAGTATTCTTTCCTCCCATGCTCATTTGTGCAGTGTTCCAGAAGGGAATGTTATATATTAAAGATATTAAGGCTCACCTTCAAGGACTAGAGACCTGAAACATGCCAGTGGTCACCCAGACGGTGAAGGACAAGTGGGTTATTCCAAAGAAATCTTGTTACATAGACATCAATATCTAAAAGGAAGATATTTGTAGCCAATGGTGGGCTGCTAGAAAAATTTCAGGAGGAGGAAGGAACTGGCTGAAAGAGTTTGGAGTAACACATAATATTTTCTAACATTTTCTAACATCTCAAAACTGGAAATGCGAGTAGTGGTACAGAAGTGCAAAGTACAGCTGTTTTTTTTCCTGGAGTAATATCAAATCCTGCAGACAGTTCCTCACATTTCCTCACTTTGTAATGAATTTTGAACAGGCAGTTGATGCCTTGTGTTATTTTGCCAAAGAAAGAAAATCTGAGACCATTTTCTGTTATATGCTCTTAGTAAAAATGTGCATGGTGTTCTAAGAATAAAAAGAACAAAGCTATGAGGCTTAAAGGTCACAAGAAAGTCAGTCAAAAGGGATA
The DNA here is from genome assembly GCA_025345505.1 of Todiramphus chloris collaris. Lineage (NCBI taxonomy): Eukaryota > Metazoa > Chordata > Aves > Coraciiformes > Alcedinidae > Todiramphus > Todiramphus chloris. The sequence goes on along the minus strand of JANVCC010000059.1, from coordinate 9,936,026 downwards.
TATAAAGTACTTAAATATACAAGGTCATGAGATGCTTGAATTCATTCAGCCTGAACTCCCTTCCAGCAGCCCCTGAGAGGCTTAGAAACACAGGTTGCCAGTAACCAAATTATTTTTATGCTATGTTTTGAGAAAGGTCCTACATCTACAGCTGACTAAAAATATGGGGATTTTTTTTTTTTTTTTGCTGACATTTTTAGTTTTGAGTGGTTATTTTATTTATAGACATACACACTTGCACACACATGCTTCTCTTTCATTAGACATTGTTTCTCACTTTTACCTCTTCCTCTTTCTCCTCTACAAGTAAATAAGGGGGAGTTGGAGAAAAAGAAGAGAAAAAGGGTATCCCTGAATCTTGCTGAATTGAATTCAAGACTGTTACAACTTCATATATTTTGCTCACAAGGTCCTCTAAACACCAAAGGACATTAAAGTGGGTTGGTTTTTTTTTTACCCAAAGAGTTAAGATTTAATAGAAACACTGTTGAGAAATCCTGGCTTTAGTGTGAGTGTCCCACTTTGAGGGAGCCAAAATTGCCATGGGCCAAAAGAGACTGACCCAGAAAAGACAAATTAATAAGGTGGTAAGCAGTAAACGACAGCTGCAGCTCAAAAAGGATATAAAACTGTTTTTATGAAGGTATGACAGTAAAAAAAATCGAAATGGAGGGAAGATGACTTTGACAATAAATAAGGAATGGTGCAGCTCTAGGAATTTTACAGATCTGACATGACTTTAGGGCAGTACCAACTACAAGCAGGCTGTCTACATTCAGCCCGTATGCAGGGCTAAGCTATAGCCAGTGCTTTACCAACCAACGACACCTCCCCAGACAAGATGGGGGAGAAGAATCACAGGTTGAAATGAAAAACAGATTTAATGAAACAGACAAAATAATACCAATGTCAGTATAAAGTAAACAAAGTTGTACTCAGCCTAGCAAGTGCACAGGGGTCACAATAAACAGAAAGGCAGCCTGCAGGAGCAGGAAGAGGAACAACATCGGAGGACGCCATCAGGAGAACCCCTCATCCTCATCAAACTTCCCCCCTGATGTTGGATGATGATGTGGAATAGACCTGCGAGCCAATTGGGTCAGCTGCCCTGGCTGACTCCAAACTGCTCATGGCCTGCAGACCATGGTAGGCCTCGGATTCTGTCCCAGGGACACCAGGACGCTGTCCATGTCATGGCCCAAGCCATCATGCACAATTCACTACTATCCTTCCTGTCTCTCAATACTTATATTAGTCTCTTGGTCCATGAGTCATTCCTCCAAAAAGTGCACTGAATACATTTAGTCCAAAGCCATGGATCCCATCTGTCAGACGGGTGAAGCTGGGCACAGCAGGATGATGTGCTGCCATCTGGAGCTCACAGCTGGTAAAGCTGGTGCCGTCTGGATTGGTCTGTGGCAAATCATGGGACTGTGTTTCCTCCCTGGGGGGAATCGATTCCAGCTGTGCTGGGCACCCCATCCAGGTGAAAGCAAACCGCACCCTGCACGCTGCTGCCAACAGAGCAGAGCAAAACGCACCAGCGATATCAGACATGGCATTACCACCTGGCTGCCTTCAACTCCAGTCCATACTGAAGTTCTGACATGTCTGGCACAGCAGCACTCAGTAGCAGTGTGACTTCATCCCAGCCACAATAACCTACTGCCAGCCGCCACTCTCCATCAGGTTTTCATACTGGCCAAATAGGACTGTTGAAGGGTAGGCGTGTTTTGCTGACCACTCCTTGCTCCTCCAGATGATGGATCAGCTTCTGGATGGGGATCAAGGAGTCTCTATTAGCACAACTTTGCCACTGGTGCTGTCAAAATGGTGCCCACCGCTCATTAGCCTCTTGCCAGAAGCAGTACAATTACCACCATCTACAAAAGGGAAGGCCCCAACAGATATTGCTGTTAATTTCTTTCTGATCTAACTCATTCAAGACTAATATATACTTATAGCAGGTTCTAAACTTAGATCTTCTTAGAGAGGAACTGGAGTTTATTTATTTCATTGAAAAGAGTTTAATGGGACTACAAAGGCTGATGCTTTTCCACATGATAGCTGATGCTATCCACACAGCAGTCAAAACGATGCCTCATAGTTTTAACAGTAATGCTGCCTTGTCAGATTGTTTATATCCAGGCAGTTCCACTCAAGCATATTGGCTTCCTTTTTAAGAATCTTCCCGCCTACTTTTTCCTGTACTGACCATCCCATACTTTTTTCAGCCTTTGCTTGCTCTTTTACTTAGGAAAATTATTTTTTAAAGTGCCATCATTAAACGGAAGCAGATACCCAGTGAACAAACAAACCATTAAATTGCATTGAAATCTGCTGCCTTCAAAGGCAAAATGTAATTAAGGTTTAAACTGCAATGTTAATTGCACAGCACTGAGATTCACCATGCTTTATGGGTTTATTATCACTTTTCTAACTTGAGTAATTTCAGAGAGGCAAATGCAGCTTCTGGGACCGATGTTATGACATGGAAAATGACTTAGTTACCATCAGGAAAATATTTGCTTTATAGTTGTAGTGCTAAATAAAAGAACTTGCTAAAAGCTCAGGAACGCAGAGCACCATGTAAATCATAGCATAGTATTAAGATTATCATCAGAATTATTCACGGATTGCTTTTCAGTTTTAATCATCTCAATACAGTTTGGAGAGAACTGAACCTACTGTTAACATTGCTGCAAATAACCACATTCTAAAAAAAGATCATGAACAAAAGAATTAAACAAAACCATTTTTCACGGACTTAAAGAAAAAAGAGAAACACTGTTCTGTTCACCACCATTCAATCCTCAGAAAAGGCAGCATTTCTAATATATTTCTTCCTGAACTACTTTTCCTACATTAAAACTTTAAAAGAGGAGAAACATTCCTTCCTCAATGCACTTCTGCTTTGGTTTTGGTTCATAGCTTATTCATAATAATATACAAGCCTCTAACTGAGGCCAAACAGTTACAGAGGCTGGACAGGCTGAACCAATGGGCTGAGGTCAGTGGGATGAGATTCAACAAGACCAAGTGCCAGGTCCTGCCCTTAGGTCACCCCAGCCCCAGGCAGCGCTCCAGGGTGGGGGAGGAGGGGCTGGAAAGTGCCTGGCAGAAAAGGCCCTGGGGGTGCTGGGGGACACCCGGCTGAGCAGGAGCCAGCAGTGTGCCCAGGTGGCCAAGAAGGCCAAGGGCATCCTGGCCTGTCTCAGCAATAGTGTGGCCAGCAGGAGCAGGGCACTGGGGAGGCTGCAGCTTGAGCACTGGGCTCAGGTTTGGGCGCCGCAGGAGAAGAAAGACATTGAGGGGCTGGAGCGAGGACAGAGAAGGGCAAGGGAGCTGCTGAGGGCTCTGGAGAGAATGTCTTGTGAGGAGCACTGAGGGAGCTGGGCTTGTTTAGTCTGGAGGAGGCTGAGGGGAGATCTTCTGGCTCTCTAGAACTCAAAAGGAGGTTGTAGAGAGGTGGGGTCGGTCTCTTCTGACAAGTAACAAGTGATAGAACGTGAGGAAATGGGCTGAAGTTGCACCAGGGGAGGTGTAGATTGTATTGGAAAAAATTATTTGCAAAAGGGATTGTTAAGCAGTGGAACAGGCTGACCAGGGAAGTGGTTGGGGTGTTTAAAAGACGTGTAGATGTGATGCTGGACATGGTTTAGTGGTAGACTTGGCAGTACTGGGTTGGGTTAATTGTTGGACTTGATGATCTTAACTGTCTCTTTCAACTAAAATGATTCCATAGTTCTATGATTCTATGAATCTATCTTTTGTTTTTATAAAAGACAGTTAACTAACATGTTCTTAAAGGCATTATATACTTACTACTGAATTCAGCTCCTAAATATCTTTGAGTATTTAAATGTTCAGCACCTATGGTACTCCTAGTAATTGGATTTCAGCGTACAGGCTAAACGGGCAATGTCAGTATTTTTCTCATTGCTTTGAACCTTCACTCCCATGGCATGAGTTTTTCATAAACACACTTAGGTGACTGCAGATGACATGCCTAGGCTGTTTCTAACTGTATTTCAGAATTCCTCATTTAATGTTATTTGCATATGACAAATGTCTTCTTGCTAGACATAAGTGAAAAATGAACACAGAGCATGGATTCAAATTTAACCATATATATCATAAGTAGGCTATCCTTTATTTTCAAATTTTCTGCTATATACCCTTAACTATTTTTGCCAATTTTCAGGAAAGAATTTTGTACGCGCTGAAGAACTGGGAAGGGCTATTCTTCAGATTGACCTGTAGACCTTTGTCTACAGGTAAGGTAGGGTACCCTAACCCTAGACCTTTGTCTACAAGTGAGTACTACTGTTATTGCAGAAATATATTTATGATTTTCAAAGTTTGGTTGTCCACTAAAGTAAAAGAAGTAAAGTTGGTTTCTCAGTCAGTTAAATCCCATGGGAAGCAAGCTGTTGGGTGAAACTACCTACAGATGGAAAATTTCTCATACCCAGAAGGAATCATGCAAATAGCTTGATAGAATAACCCATAGGCTGACATTTTCCATTCACAAAAAAAAAAATCAGGTTGTTTCATGAATGATTTGTAACAGAAAATAGAACTAAATTCACAGCTAATACTCCTTGCAATAAATTATTCAAGCAGGTTTACTTTTTGCTTAAACAAGATAGCTATAAATATCCTTCCTCCCTAACAGTAGAATTTTCCACCAAGAAAAAGCACATTCAAGAAGTGTAAGATCTTCTGTCTCTGTGAATGAGACATTTAAAAATGGATTATTAATGCAGTCATTTCCACAGCCAGTTTCTTGCATCCTGATTAAAGCAGGGTGCAATCAATACAAGTAGATTAACAGATCAATATATAAAATGGTAACGATGTCAGTATCGCATTCAATAATTATACATATATTTTAAATGAGAGATTTATGCACCAAGAGAGGTTTTTTAAAAGTGTTTGGCACTTAACACCCAGACATTTCTTTATAGAAGCTTCAATGTCTAAGACCTTTCAAAGGTATAGAAAATAGGCTTCTTAGTCCAAGCTCCAGTGAAATACTTTAAGCCTTGAAAACCTAATTCTGCAATTCTTAATCATCTAATTCTTATCTCTGGAGAAGACCCAACCACCACATTTTCATATGGTCAACAAGAGTTGTATGTTGTTAAAGGATCAGGTACTAAACCAATAACACAGATACAGTAGAACACCATTCATACAATCTAACTAATTCGATATCTATTACTTCTCCTGAAACTGAGGAGCATCTAATTTAAAAAGCTGTGGAAATAAGTGGTCATTTTGGTTATTTGGCACTTTCTGATACAAACAACCAAAACCAAAACCACAACAAAAAACCACAAACAAAACAAAACAAAGAAAACCAAACAAAACAAAAAACCACACACAAAAAACCCCACCCACAAACACACACACAAACCCAAACAACAAAAAACAACAAATCAGCAAGTAGAATTAAAAAAAAATTAAAAATACAGAGTTATTTTAAGACCTTTTTTTTGTGTCAGCAAGAGCAAGAATAAGAACATCTTAATTGTAGTTAGTCTTGGGGCTTAACAGACACAAAGAACTCCCTCAGCTGTAAGACAGACTACTGGGAAACAGAGACAAACCACAGCTCTAAGATGACAAGCACAGAAATAAAAGCTCACAATGTAAACTCTTTCAAAAAACAATTGATAGCACATGTTAATGCCTTTCCTAACCAAGCAATAAATAGATGCCATATATCACTTTCCAGAAGATGTCTCGAACTGCATATAGTATACATCCAGAAGCACATTGAATGTTTTAACAGACATGTAATTTTCTATTTACATACTAAGGCTAAGAAGTATAGTTTTTTATTTTTTTATTTTTTTTACAAAAAGCAAGAGTTCAAAATGCAAGTCATATGCTACTTGCCTGAAGTGACACGTGTCCATTTTTTTGTTCTAGGAATTAAATTGCTCCATAGATTTAGGAGGCTTTACTGGCCCTTCCTAAAGATAATCTGTCAGCACATACCTACTGTTGATCACCTTTAGATCAGGCTAGCAAGAATCACTTTCACCTTTGGAAGACTGCATGGCCCATTGCTCTGAACAAGCATTTTTAAGACTTATCCTGCATGTGCTGTAGCAAGTGGTTTTGCAGTGACTATAACCAATTTTCACAGAGTTGTGGAGTTAGAACAACCTACACTGCATTATTTCATATCCAGCAGAGACTCCCCATGATTCTATAATTAACATTTTGCTTTATTAGGATGATAGATGGTGGGAGCAAGTTGCAAAGAATAATATACACACTGCATAGGATAGGCACACTACTTTGTCTATCAAGATGATACCAATTGCTCGTCATGTGCTAGTCCAGCTCCACAGTTTTGTCTCGCCTCCAGAATATCTTGGATTATTTCATCCCTTCCCCCAGGAAGTTCCAACACAGAACAAACTCCACATCCCAGCATGAACTAGGAGGCTGGGAATGCCTGGCATCCATTGCTATTTAAGCACAGAAGATGGGGCAAGGCAGGGAATGGGGATATGTATACTAACGAATTAACAATATATTCAGTCCATTCCTTCCCCCAGGACATGGAATGATATCCTTCCCTCACAAAGGTTCACAGATTTCAGGTTATCCTGTCTGCATAGCAAAGGCTGGAGGAGCTGACCCAGAAACGTGTTGCATCTAGCCCATAATGTCAGACTAAGCTGTAGCAACACTGGTTGTGCAGGGGACATCTGAATCTCCTTGGCATTCCTCTTTAAGCATATTTCTGCCTATGCTAATTAAAACACTCAGCTCTGGTAGGGACTTAATAGCCTTGCATTCAGAAAGCCTTTTTTTGGTTTGTTTACTCACCTGTCTCTTTTCCTGCAGCTTCCATATCACGCCAGGTGTGAGGGCTATGCACATGTTTTTGTAATGTTCTAGAAAGCATTAAGTTCCCCATTCAATTAGTGTATTAGCAGCAAGGTATCATACAGCTAGCACTTATGGACAAGGACCCCTGCAGACAGTGTCAGATGTGACAGCAAATGCAACTATACTCAGAAGATGGCAGCTGTCAGAGGGGACTAACTAAAAAACAGTTTAAAAAAATGCCAATATAAACTTGAACTGACAAAAGAGAAATGCAAAAGAGAAATAGTTCATGCAAAAGCACTTCCTTCCACACACACACAAAACTTTACAGATCACTGTGCTGAGCAAAGTGGGTGCAGTTGTCCCCTGGACCTTTGTAAAAGAGAATGTCTTGAATACAGACATCAACTCAAACTCTTCTGTTTCAGGCTAAATTAGTCTAAGAAATTGCACAACTAGAAAAAAGATGATGCAAATAGATAGTTATATCTCTGAACAAATTGCTAATATCAGTTCTCCAGGGAACTGACCTTTCTGAGAAAGATTTCAAACAATGCATAAATTAATCTCTCAGTAACCCTTTTTCTAGACAGAACAATATTGTAGTGGGAGATATCTGGAAGATTTGGCTTTCATAATATATCCAGGAAAGCAAAAAAAAAAGAATGTTCTCATCACATCAGGACATTCTGGTAAAAATATGCTTATTTTTTTATGATTATACTTTCTGCTAAAAATCCTCTAAGCAAAGCTATTATAAATAATAAAATAGCAGTTTTAAAAAATAACAATACCTTAATGTGAGAGAAGGTGTTATCAATTTTATATAGGATCTCAGAGAATACAACTTTATTTATTTTCTTATCTGTCTGAGCCTTTACACACCTAGATAAAGATGCAGTAAAAATCCATGTATGTCTTATATCCACTATATTGCATATAGTGTTCCTCTTTGTTCCAGGTTTTTATTGTTTTGCAGCCACAGCTTGTGACAAATCACAAATTTATTCCTAGATACCTGTTGGGCTTTCTTCAATAACAATTAATCATCCTTCTGTTGCCTTTAGGGATGTCCTCTGTTCTTAGGCTATTATTATCCACATGCCCAGGAAGATGCTATGTGTTCCTTCTGTTACTCACGCATCCCTGCTAGAAGCAAAAACTTCTTTTCTATTATTTTCCAGAGAAGTTATTTGTGCTTTATAGATCTAGTAAAATAATCAATACTCTGTAAAATGGGCAAAACCTTGCTCTTTCATTAGAACTCTGACTGCCTGAAAGTTTATTTTTGATGAGAGAGATATATGGAATGCAGTGTTTTGAGTATGAGATATAGGGGATGTTGGTTTTGAAAGAACCTTGATGTATCATTATTTTATTTGAATTATAGTGCAGAGACTGCATCACCAAGGGACAATAAGATATTGTTATTTTTCTGAAGTGTCTGCACACACATTTAATAGGGAATTTTTACAGAGAAAAAAACCCCAAGGTCCACAGATTTCTATTGCACGCTGCCAATTCTTTGCAATTTTCCATTAACATTTTTCTATGAATGTTTCATTTTGAAAAAAAATAGCCTTAGAAATATCAAATTTTAGCATTTCCTAAAATTAGTAATATTTTTTCAGTTGTAAGCATTTTGTTTAGAAATTTAAATGAATGCCTAGAAATACAATAAAAATTCACCGTAATTGTTAGGAAAATCTTTCAACTGTTTTATTTTCTCCCCTTCAATCTTTCAAGTCACAGAAGCTGACAACATTTCATCCTTTTATCCTGATTTGGGATATGGTTTTATCTTTTCAAGGAGTGGAGATAACATCTCTTGCCTGCATCTGCTGCCAGGTTACAACAGGCCCACCTAAGAGCAAGAAGGTAAAGAGAGAAGTGATGGGCTGCCCAAGGGACTAACAGGGATAGAGAGGGAAGCATCAAGGAAGTGAAGCAATCTCTCCTCTTTGGAATAGCTCCTCAGCAGTAAACAAAATCACCAGATCAATAACTCTTTTTCTGCAGACTGCATGGTATGGGAAAGAATCACTAATCCAGTATGTAAGAACACCATTTGCCTGGTGACTCTAGTCATAGCTGAAGGGAGACTAGAAAAGCATTGAAAGCAAGACCTTAGTACCAGACAGTGGAGAAAGAGGCAATGACCTAATCACTAACTGCTTCACAAAGGCCTCATTAAAGCACTACGTGTTTTACAATTATTCCTTTCTTCTTGTCCCATGCCACAAGGAACACTTTGTAAATCCTGCCTTGTTAGCTTAACATATGGAGAAAAAATAAATCAAATGCTTGAGTAAACTGGGTTTTATAATGTTTGCAACATTATGACAGGATTTGTTGCTTGAGGAAAGTGGATCATCCACTTTCCTTTGGGGGTGATTTGCATTACAAACATCTCTCCTTATACTGCAAAAGCAGAATTGAAATCCTGAGCCAAGCAGCTGACTTTCAGCCTCTCTGAAGTACAAGCTTTCTTCCCTCAGGTATATTTTTTCTGGTTTCATTTCTAAGACTTGCAGTAAGTCAAATGCACATCACACTGAAACACAGTCTCTTTATTATTCTTTCAGCTTTAGAGTTCGCAGATGTCTTTGAGAAGTTCCTGTTATTACATGCCCTGTGGTGACCACTGAATTACAGTGAACATAAAGGACCAGCCCAGGGTCCACATGAGGGGAGCTTATCCTGAGGACTACTGCTTGTTTCCCCACACCAAGGTAGAATTCACAGCACAAGTCCTGGAGCAATTTTGTGGCTAATTGAGAGCAAATTCATAATAGAAGTGTAAGTAACACCCATTATTCATCCAGAGAGCACCAACTGGCATTGCATCCTGTGCTTTGCTATAGGAAGGTCAGACATATGCCTCCCAGTTAGGTTAGAGCTGTTTATGCTTCTATTTTAAAAATATTTCTTTGCACAGGCTGTGTCCTGGTGTCCCTGGGACAGAATCCGAGGCCTACCATGGTCTGCAGGCCATGAGCAGTTTGGAGTCAGCCAGGGCAGCTGACCCAATTGGCTCACAGGTCTATTCCACATCATCATCCAGCATCAGGGGGGAAGTTTGCTGAGGATGAAGGGTTCTCCTGATGGCGTCCTCCAATGCTGTTCCTCTTCCTGCTCCTGCAAGGCTGCCTTTCTGTTTATTGTGACCCCTGTGCACTTGCTGGGCTGAGTACAACTTTGTTTACTTTATACTGACATTGGTATTACTTTGTCTGTTTCATTAAATCTGTTTTTCACAGATTTTTTCTGCCCATGAGTCTTGTCTTCTTTTCCTGGTCCCCCATCTTAGCTAAGGAGGGGTCATCAGGTGATGGAGCAATAGATATAGTTTAGCCTAAACATGGGCTAAATATAGCCACTTTTTCACCCAATGGGATCTGATATAAACATCTCACCTGGGAGAATTATAGACTTTTAAGCTGAGAGTCTGGAAGGGTTGATGTTTTAGCGGATTTAACCAAGCTGTTACAAGCATTCATCATGCTGGTGATGTGGGTAGGATCATTGTTAAGTGCAATTCTCTGGTATTTGTTCCTAGACTTGCTTTTGAAGCTGTGAGTGGCTTTACCACTGTTTGTGCAGTTTATAACTTCTAGGCATGGGGTTGGAGGTGCTGCTCTGCTCTGTCCTTTGCTGTTAGGTTATGGTACTGTAAATTCTTTAGCAATTACAAGGGTTTCCAATATCTATGGAATGGTAGTAGGCAAATAGAATTAGGTATATCCTTGGGATGCATCCACCACTTTGATCATATTGTTATGCCTTTTGAATGTCTTCTAGTTCTTGTTCTTGCTTAGAGCGAAATAGATGTGATATAGAGGTGGATATGGTGTAGCTATGACAGTCCCTGCATCAGGCCCTTAAGGCATCACAGCCCCCATGGGAAGCACTGCAGGCACTCAGCTCCTGCTGCTGGGTGATGTGCCTGACCTAGGACCTCAACCAGTGGCAGCATTAGTCACTCCTGTAGAGAAGAAGAAATACAGAGAAAGAGCAGGTCTTGCAGGGACATCATAGGAAGAAGAATTGTCAGTGACTACTAAATCTCTATCCTGAAGAGAGCTGTGAGATAGACATTAAGATTACAGTCAACATGAAGGCAGCAACTTGTCACTTGGATGCTCTGATGCTGGGATAATGAAGCTGATGATTTGGACTTAGATAAGCCAAATGGTTGGGACCAATGGCTAGAGAAGTTTTGACAGGGGTCTTGCTAAAGAAGTACATCCTATCTCTCTTTGGAGGTGACTACTGTTGAGTGTGAGGAACAGGTATCCCTTTAGAGATCATGTCACATACTTTCTGGTCAAGTGGACAGTGATTGAGAAGGTTGTTCAGAATCTGTGGGAATTAGCTATGTGGGAATTGATTTTTGCTGCACTGGATGACCCCCAAACACAACTAGATCCAGATGATCTCAGAGTTAGCAGACCCATGTGTCTGAGTACCCCATCATCATATGCCAACTTGATATCAATTTTAGCTGTACAGACGATGAGTCAGCAACAGTGGGTAACTTGAGCACTTGACTATGGCAATATGCAGATAATCTCTCTTCTTCCCCATGGGTCAACATCTCCACTGTTGAGAAACCATCTAACAAATCCACAGAACTGCTTCATAAGATGTACAAAATATTGCCCTGGATGGAAGGTAAGTTTCACTCCCCACCTGGACTGATGAGTGTTTCAGACACCAGGAGAAAGCATTCTTCTGTAAGGCCTGCTCAAGAGACTGTACAAACTACAAGGCACACTGTGGCTTTTCCTGTGTAACCATGGAGAACACATGAGAAAATGGGATGAGAAGCCTCCTTTGGTTTTACGGGCGTACATGAATTCCAAGGTAAAATGATATTGAAAGGGGCCCCTTCCAGGAAAAACTCTGCTCGGGTTTCCAGCAGGCAGCCCCCCAGATGGTGTAGATGGGCTTTAGATCCTCATTTACAAGACACAAGTAATGGCAATGAAGAGCTGGGTCCATGTGAGCTGCTTGGACCCAGATGTTGATAACAGGCCATCTGTCTGAAATTAGAGGGGTCCTACCTCTAGCCAGGTGGAGAGTAGGGACAACAGAGTTTATTGGACTGTGTGGGTTCAGTTGTCTGTTAGACCAGAACTATAGGAATATAAGGCTATAGTGAACACCAGTGCACAATGTACCCTGATGCCATCAATCTATAAGGGACATAATCCATTTGCATTTCTGGAGTAATGGGCATGGGGGGGATCCCAGAAACTGACTGTTGTAGAAGCTGAAATAAATCTGACTGGATAGGAGTGGCTAGAGCACCATATTGTGACTGACTCAGATGCCCCATGTATTTTTGGCATAGAGTATCTCAAGAGAAGGTATTTCAAGGACCTGTGAGCAGGTACTGCCACCTGGTGTAACGGCAGGAGAAAGAGAGGAAACTGAACAGCTGTCTACCTTGCCTGGTTGATTAGAAGACTTTTTCTATTGAGGGACTGCTGAGTGTCAAGGAACAAAATGGTGCCCACTGCTACTACAGTGGTGAGCTGGTGGCAAAGCCAATAAAGACTCCTTGATCCCCATCCAGAAGCTGATCCATCATCTGGAGGAGCAAGGGGTGGTCAGCAAAACACACCTACCCTTCAACAGTCCTATTTGGCCAGTATGAAAACCTGATGGCGACTGGCAGTAGATTATTGTGGCTGGGATGAAGTCATGCTGCCACTGAGTGCTGCTGTGCCAGACATGTCAGAACTTCAGTATGGACTGGAGTTGAAGGCAGACAAGTGGTAATGCCATGTGTGATATCGTTGGTGCATTTTGCTCTGCTCCGTTGGCAAGTTTGCTTTCACCTGGATGGGGTGCCCAGCACAGCTGGAATCGATTCCTCCCAGGCAGCAAACACAGTCCCATGATTTGCCACAAACCAATCCAGACGGCACCAGCTCTACCAGCTGTAAGCTCCAGATGACAGCACATCATCCTGCTGTGCCCAGCATCACCCATCTGACAGATGGGATCCATGGCTTTGGACTAAATGTATTCAGTGAACTTTTTGGAAAGTGCAGGAGGAATAAGTCATGGACCAAGGGACTAATGCCTGAAAAGAAATACTGCTGTCTTGCCCAGAACAGGCCCTAAAGGTGGTCCAGGATCACAACCACTTTTCAAAGCTCAGGTGCCCACTCTCCAACTAATTAAAACTAAGTTAATTAAATTAAAACTTTTACTGCAGCATTCTCTTTCAGTCTACATTCTGCACATCACAGCGTTGGCATGGAATTAGTTGTTTGTGGATCTTTGTGAAAGTACATGTTGTTCTTCTCTGTCTGCAAAATACAAGGAAGATAGAGTTTGTCTCTGCTCTGTGAATATTTTCCTTTTTTTTTTGTTGTTGTGTTTCGCATCCAGAACAAGCCAGCCAGGGGAGCTCAAAGTAGAGCAGTGTCCTTAGGAGTGATATTTTCATATGCACTAGTAACAGTGTCCCACCTCTGTTCCTGTTGACTTCAGCAGTAAATCAAGGCCAAATCACTTTCAAAATACTGCTAACATCTTGTTTTCAATAGTGCAATTCATGAACATTTCATCTGCCCTCCTTGAAATCACACCTGTGTGTTACATTGCTGACTTGTTATTTTTAGCTACCCTTCAGTTACTTCCAAATCGCACCCTCTATATGCAGCAACATTTTGTTTCCTGCTTCAGTTACCTTGTCTTCTCATATGTAGTGTAATTGTAATTTGTTTCCTTAATTCCTACTTAGTAGCGAAGGCACAGAAAGAAAACGATCATGTAATGCATGGCACAGCTCCTTTCTGAGGAGAATTAAATATATTGCAGTCTGGAAAGAGATTGAACAGGTATATGACAGAGGTATCTAAAATTATGAGCAATATGAGGATTGTAAATTGGGAACAATTATTCATTGTCTTGAAACACAAGAGCTATGGGGAAGCAAATAAAATGTTCAGGGAATACTGTTTCATACAGTGCATAGTTAAAACAGGAAATTCCCTGTCACAGGAAGTTGAGACTCAATACAAAGAATTCAAGAAAAAAATAATGGAAAAAAAAAAATGTTGCTGAGGGCTAATAAAACCCACATGTTGGAAACAATATCTGAGTTTCTGAAGCCACAGACTGTGGGAGATGGAGGATGTAAAGGGAGAAGCCTAACTCTATTTTATATGTTCCTAAGCATTTGGCCACTGTCAGGGACAGGTAGTGATATATCCTGAGTCACTATAGCCATTCTTTTTATGCTGTTCTGTTTTGTTTTGTTTTAAATTTGAAGTACTTAGAACTCTGAATTTTTACACTGTATTGCTACAAATTACACTTTCTTATTTGGAATATGGTAAACACACTGCATTTCTGGTGTGCCAAATAAGCATTACTTAACACATAGGTGTGTGTCACCTAGTATGTATGTACTTTGTCACATACCATTCTGGAAGGCAGGAAGAGGGAAATGACAAATAGCAGTAAAAAGCTGAATATAAAGTGGATAAAGTGGAATTAAGTTATCACTCTGAATTTAAAAGCCTTGGTTCTTTGCAAGTAGGGCAATGAATGATTGCAAAAGAGTGGGATTGTGACTGAAGAAACAAGACGGGAAGAAGTCTTGAGAAGCAAGTGGAAGTAATATTCTCTGGGAGTCTTTTTACTCTTGAGTCAGATTCTTGTCTCAACTAGTAGTTTTGGACTATACCTTTCAAATGCAATAGTGCAAGTGTAATTCTATCTTCTTGTCTGTTCTCCTGATTCACCCATTGTTTTCTGAAATATGGAATGGTTAGAAAATGTTGGCAAAATATTAGATTCCATGATTCTGTCCTTAAAGTAGTAGTCGTTTTGTGAGGAAAACTAACCATGTTCAGTTATTCTGAATCTGGTTCTCCCTGGAGTTAGAGGAAAACCTGTCTACCTGAGGTCAGTTATGAACAGGACAGATACTGCAGTGCACACAAGTGGATGTGGTTATGCATTGACTACAAGAAGAAGTAGAAATGTAAATGACAGTTCTGGTTATAGCATGTGAAGAGAATACTAACATACAAAATTATAAATTTTTATATAAATTCATTATATATTGCCATTGACTAATTAAATTTTTAGGTGAAAAATATAAAAGTACTGATTTTTTTTTCCTAGATGGTCTGATAAATGGTGATAGTCTGGGGCTCTAAACTCAGTTTCTGACTTTACCACTACCTGACTTGGTCTTGGCAAGTTTGTTACTGTCCTTGGGTGTCAGTTCTTCAACTTTAGGGTAAAAGTACTTCCTTGACCTGGTCTCCTTGTTCTGACACACTATTACCCTTAGGATGTGCAACTGCCCTCCACAACAGTACACATAGCACAGGAATGTGCATCTAACAGTGACTGATGTGTATAATCTCTCTTTAGCTGCACTGGAGCACAGTTTGAATTATAATATCTGCCTGATAATCTGATGGGGAAGGAAGTCACATCAGTTGTCTCAGAGATTTTATCTCCAGATTAGAGGGTTACATGTTTCTCTGCCAGATACCTTCTGCTTTTAAGAAGTGGAGCTGAATTGTTTTCATAACCTTTAAGAAGAAGCTGTCTAACCTTATTCTTTGCCCAAAATGCAGTTGAGTGGAAATGTTTTAGCACTGTGAAAGGAGGATCAAATTATCTCCTTCTAGACAGACAGCAGCAGCTACACTAATGGCCATGCTGAATTTGGCTTCTCTGTGACACCACTCTAACCAGAACCAAATTGCTTCAGTGACCAAGGTCCTAAGCAGTAATGGCAGAAGACAGGCCACCAGAACAGGTCATAACTATTTCAACAATAAAAAAGAATCTAAACAATTGAAAATATACTGCAAAATAAAAACTGTGACATATTTCCAGTTGGGACTAGCAAAAATTTAATTTATATAATGTTGACCTGATTTGTTTTTAAAATGTCAAAGTATTTAATTTTATTTAGTTATTAGATTTGATTTATCATATTTCTTAGCTTAGATTTGAATTTACATTTTAATTTTAAACACAAGCCATGAAATAAAATATGCTGTGAAAATTAATCTTAGCATTACAGTCCAAATTAAATTATTTGGAATTACAACATTTAAGGCTTACCTTATCAAAAATGATTTATCCTCTCTTAGAAAGCCAACTGCTTGATATTAGTGAAATGAAATGGGAGCATCAGAGCAATTTGTTTGAAATTTTCCTTCATCATAAATCCTGTTGAAGAAAGCATATTTCTGTGAAACATATTGATTTTGATGAAACTGCATTTTTTTGATGAGAAACATATCACTAATTGTCTTCTAAAGGACCCAGACATTGAACCTCATTCTTCTTCTCTAATCTAAACTAAAAGGAAAAAAAAAAATTCTGCAAATTTCCCTTTTTTTTTTTTTTTCCTTTTGCTGACTGAGAAGGTTGTAAATGGGTTTAATGATGCTCTGGGATTGCCAGTGCCCAGGAAAATTCACATGCCTCTGTGAAATAACTTCACAGATTCCAATGGAGTTGCATAAGTTGGAAGGCTGTAGCTTCTCAAAAGCATTGTAAGGCAAGCATGGAAGAAGAGCCCTCTACTCCCCCTCTTCTTGTAAGCCCTTAATTATAATGGGGGAAAAATAGATCTTTCTTTCTGCCAGATAGATGGCCGCAGGTTGGCATGACTAAGCTCACCGTGCTACCAAAAACCAGCTAGATTTAGATTTCCTACATACCCTTTAGACAGGTCTCTTGCTGACTGTTTTTTACTCAGATGGCTAGAAGATCTCCAGAGAAGAATGATAAAGGTAAGGCAAAACACACATTTCATCTGAGAATGGGACAGAGACAGTTAACAGATTTGCTTCTTTGTCACCAAGGATTCTGCAAGCCTGACAAGTGCAAAGGCCTAAAATAAATTCCCTATATAATATTTCCAAAATTAAACATAAAAATACCGGAGAAGTCTGATTCAAAGAGTAACACCAAAAAAAAGTAATAACAATTCATACAGTTCAGTTAGTCTCAACGGAGATGAGTATGATTTTTTTAGTTCTCATTTTACAAAATATGAACAGTAGATGAGAGAGGGCCCAGTGAGCCAGGGAGATATAAATCCAATTGGTGACCCGTCACACATGGGGTTCCCCAGGACTCAGTGATGGAGCTGGTACTTTTTAATATCTTTATCAGCGATTTGGATGAGGGGATCGAGTACACCATCAGTAAGTTTGCAGATGACACCAAATTGAGCCAAAGTGTTGATCTGCTCAAGGGTTGGAAGGCTCTGCAGAGGAATCTGGACAGACTGGATCCATGGTCTAAGGTCAATGGGATGGGCTTGAACAAGGCCAAGTGCCAGGTCCTGCCCTTGGGTCACCCCAGCCCCAGGCAGCGCTCCAGGGTGGGGGAAGAGGAGCTGGAAAGTGCCTGGCAGAAAAGGCCCTGGGGGTGCTGGGGGACACCCGGCTGAGCAGGAGCCAGCAGTGTGCCCAGGTGGCCAAGAAGGCCAAGGACATCCTGGCCTGGCTCAGCAATAGTGTGGCCAGCAGGAGCAGGGCAGGGATCGTGCCCCTGCCCTCGGCACTGGGGAGGCTGCAGCTTGAGCACTGGGCTCAGGTTTGGGCGCCGCAGGAGAAGAAAGACATTGAGGGGCTGGAGCGAGGACAGAGAAGGGCAAGGGAGCTGCTGAGGGCTCTGTAGAGACTGTCTTGTGAGGAGCAGCTGAGGGAGCTGGGGTTGTTCAGTCTGGAGAAGGGGAGGCTGAGGGGAGACCTCCTTGCTCTCTGAAGCTACCAGAAGGTAGGTTGTACTGAGGACGGTTTTGGCCTCTTCTTCCTGTCAGTTAATGACAGGACAAGAGGAAATGGACACAAGTTATTCCAGGGGAAGTTCAGATTAGATATTAGGAAGATTTTCTTTACTGAAAAGAGTAGATAAGCATTGGAACAGGCTGCCCAGGGAAGTGGTGGAGTGCCCATTCCTGGAGATGTTCAAATAACATGTAGATAAGGCACTTTGGGACATGGTCTAGTGGTCGTGGAGGTGTTGGGTAGATGGCTGGACTTGAAGGTCTTTTCCAACCTTAACCAAAAAAAAAAAAAAAAAAAAAACCCAACCAAACAAACAAATAAATAAATAAAGTCTGTCAAATAACATACAAATAAAATGTCCTCATTCTGTGGTAAAATATTCAGTAGTTCTCCCAGTGCTTGTCTGGCTGTGCCACAGACAGCTTCAAAATGTGCTCTTGCAACATGTACTTGCCACGTTACTTTACATCACTGTTTAGAGGAAGAAAATAACAGGTTATTTTATACTCACTATATTGTGAACATGCAAAGAAAAAATTATCTCCTTTTTCATTGCTATGAACACAAGACTGCCAAGCTTTGTCTTTTCTGAAGGAACAAGCATGTAAACCCAAAAGAAAAAGCCCTAAAATAAGAAAATAAGCGAAGTTTTACATTTTATCATGGAGGACAAACAATTTTTAAACTAAAACACAGATCAGAAGGATTAAAAATATCTACTTATATTAGCCATACTTCTAAGAATTCCCCAACATACCTCAGGTCATGTTACAGTACTGTAAAAACTATTTATATGAACAACTGATCATTCATTTCCTAGTCATTCTAAATGAGTAATGGTGCTGTGCTCCAAATTACCAACTCAAAAGCCAAGCTACCAGAAGAAAGAGAATACACATCTCATCTCCTCCATCCTTTTCATGTTCCCTCTGCAGAAGCAAAACTGTAGAACTCATTAAACAGTGGCTGGAATTGTGCGGAAAAATCAGTAAGGCATCTACAGACCTGTGGTGGTACACAGTGAGTACTGTCACAGGCTTTTTCATGGCTTACTGGCTTCAAATTTCACTCATCGTTCTGCATGGCATTTGTTTGAAGTAAATTAATATACCTACCATATGCTGTGTGCTTTGATAAAGATGTAGAGTTGGTATTACAGAGGAAGCTGCAGTGTTGCTCATCTTCACTGCTGCATTCTGCATTGGTGTTAGATTTCCTGGATGTGAGGAAGGATCAGGAATTATTTTCTGTGACACCAGATTACCAGGACAGGTTCTGGAAAACCTTCTGGAAGAGGGCACAGAGCAAGCAGATGGAGACAGAGACTCATGAAAGAACCTGTCAGGGTGTGTTTTCCTGATACACACAGAATACTGACTAATGTATTCCTGCTTCTCTACCTTGGCCAGTAGTAGTAACAGCCATGCTTGTGGTCGATTAGTGCTACTAACAATGCAATCCCTACACAACTGACCAACAGATATAGGCTATTTCAGCAAAAAATTCCTACCACAAAACTCAGGCCATCACTTCATATTACAACAAATATGTATATACACACATATATATGTGCGTACATATATATATATACAGAAAATAAACGCAGTAGTTTTGGACCATCTCAGTCTCTTTAGGCTGAGATGGAAAAAAAAAAAAAACTTGAAGGAAGTTAACAGTTATGAAGTGCAAGTGATGTGGCAAATCATGCATAATATTATTTTAAGAAAACATCCTCTCTGAGATACACAGACAGGAATTTTCTACTGATATACTTGTAAAAGATAACTAGATTTCTTTATTTAGGCAAATGATCTGTTTCGAAGCTAGGGATGGAAATTAAATGAAAGGCCTTTCTTAAATCAGTTTGAATTAAGTCACTCCTGACAACAAGCAAACCTGTTTCTGCTAACGTATATTGCAGAATGTATGGGCTTTGTGGAATAATGGCAGTAGCCTTGTTTCTCCTTTAGATAAAGAAATTATCGATACTGGAAAATTGACATAAATAATACCAACTATCAACAGTGTCGATGCTTTCTAAATGGGAATAGAAAGGAAGAATAGACCAGGAGTGGTGTTTGCAAATTGGCTGTTGAGCACTTGGCCATAGGAACAGCACCAGCACTGTTCCTGCTCGTGCTGTGTCAGTTTTTGAGCTCTACATTTTAAAATTGCACTGGTGCACTACTTCATAGAAACGGATGCTTCCTCTTGCCCTCTTCTCTCCTGGTTGAATGAAACATACTGAGACTTTGTCCAGTAAGCAGCATATCTCTGGAAATGCAGGAGTTCGTGCATTATGCAAGCCACAAGCTTCTTCAACACTCTGGACTCTAAAAAACTTGCAAAATTCCATTTCCTGTACCAAAGGCCAAGCACAGCTAATATATCTCAATGCCATAAATGAGAGCAAATTTAGGAAGAAGGCTGAAAGGTTTCAGCCACTCCTTGATGCAGCCTGTGGCAGCACATTCTTCCCCTCACACTACAAGGCTGCACAGCCGCTAGATCCCTTTTCCCTTCCACACCCACAGCTGCCTTTACCCCTTTATATCGCAGCCAAATTCTCAACAAAAGTTCTGTTAGTGAAAGGATTGGTATCCCAGGTCATCTCCTGGCTGATACACAGAAATTTTCTTTATTTTTAGCTTTACCTGTATTCTTTTTTACAGCCTCACTTGCATAGTTTAGTCATCTGTTGGGTAGAGTTGATAATGAGGTGTTTCAAAACATGTGACTTCTCGCCTGGCAAAGATCAAACAGGCCTTGAGATGGTTCATTAAGCCAGAGCATCCCTGATGACAGGGACTCAGGCTGTCAAGATAAGCATAGAAGAGGACACCAGTGTTAACATAAGCACCTGAAAACTCATTTAAACTGACCTTCTTGGAGCATCCCAGAGCCAAAGGATGGATGAGCTAACTCCATGACCATGTACAGGCAAGAGAAGCCCAAAGTTCAACTAGTGACTACTGTGAGGAAGACTATGAACAACCAGCAGAGCAGGAAAAGACCCTACCCTAGTTTTATTATGCATGCTCAGACTATGTAAATGAATTCTAGGAACACATTAGTATAAGACTGCCCTTTCCAGGAAACCTGATGAATATGTACGGAGCTTTTTTTAATATAAGCTTTTGTTTTGGTAACTCGTTGGAGGACTTATGGTGTAAGGATCCCTAGCACTGCAATAAAGAACACCTGCTTAATAACATCTCTGTTGTTATTGGGTATTTAACTTGGAGTGCTTGCTCAGCCACACCTGGCCTCCCACCTCAGTGAGAAGCAAGGGGGTTTGGAAGCTCCAATTTTTGTTTCATTAGAGCCACCCCTATTTCTATCAGTCTCCAGTAGCTTAAAAATACTGATTTGAGAGAGATTTAAAAAAAAAAAAAAAAAAAAAAAAAAA
>JANVCC010000059.1:9832702-9914869 GCA_025345505.1 Todiramphus chloris collaris | reverse complement strand
AAAAAAAAAAAAAAAAAAAAAAAAAAAAGCCCTGTGGCAACTTATTGATCTAGGCATTTACCTCCAGCTTTCATCTACACAGGTAGCTGAGATGACTTCTCAGACACTGATTTGGCAACATAGCCAAGTGGTTAGTGCTCATGAAATATTCTGCAGTTGAGAAGTGTCTTGTTAAGAGCAACATACGTTTGTTGTGATGATTTTGGAGGTACTTTTGTGTGCTGGTCTTCATACATTTAGTGTCCATTTTGCTATCTGCAGAGCACTGATGACAGCTTCTGCTCTTATTGCCTGAAAGTTATTAAAATAAACAAAACAGCAAAAGTTTCTGTAGACAGAAGGGCTCTCAATTATTTGAAATTTCACTATGTTGTGTAAAGTAAAGGGTTAATAGTCGCAAAGACTCCAGGTTTTCTAACCAGGTGGGCCTGTGTAGTTGATTAGAGGGGGGGCAGGAATTAGACCTTGGAGCTCTGAACTATTCTCAAAGACAGGAGTCTAGAGGTAAGAGAATGGTAAATTTCTGCTTTCACATGTAAAGTTAGGAGTGACAATGACTAACCAATCATTTACTTCACTGTAGTTGCTTCTTTCTTGTTATTTTGTATATAAGCCCCATCTTATTTTTTAAAAGGTGTGCTAGCTTTGCAAATTATTGATTAGCACTCTTTTCCATGAAGACCTGGAATAAAACAAGCATCTCAACTCTGTGTGTCAACTGTTTTTTGCAGACTGGGTAAAGAACCCAGATTTGTGACAACTATGCTACCCAGACAACTGCTCTGTTTGCAGACTGTCCAAATTGCTTCACGATAATCCAGCAGATATCTAATGTAGACAAGAGGAAAAGTTTTGTAAAATTTACAGCAGGAAGTTGCAAAGCTGAATTTCTTAACAACAGGGTTGACTCATACTTACTCATTACTTACTCCTTATGGTGGGTTATTAATGGAATTCAGTCCCATATGGCAGGTTAAGCTGTAGAGAAGTGCTCTATATTTACAATGCTGATGAGACATGCAAAAGTGAAATGATTTATTAGGAAGGCAGGCTATTCCTTAAAACCTCATACTTTAACTTTCAGCATTTCTTTTTTCAGAGAACTATCTCCTGCCACATCTTTGGATGAAGACAACTTTTTCTTTAATCTTTGGAATAATACAAATAGAGGAGCAAATGGGAAAAAAAAAAAAAAAAAGAAAAAGAAAAAGAAAAGAAAGAGAGGAAAAGAAAAAGAGAAAAAGAAAAAGAAAGAAAAAGAGAAAAAAAAAAAAAAGAAGAAATATTTATATTATTATTTTTTTCAAGCAGACGACCTAACTCAATGTGACAAAGAAAGGACATATAGCCGTATAATTAATTTGGCCCTCAATCCACAAAATCAATTAAGCATTGCTTGGCATTTGACCTGTTCTTTTCTGTGCAAGGGTTTTGTGGTTTAAAGGAGGTGCAGAATTAACAACTGTTCCATGATGAAGTCTTCAATGGAATATAGGTTCCAGAATCCAAACCATATGCCAGATAACATCCTGGTTAGAAATGCTTAGAAATGTCATTCCCCAGAGACCAGGATACTCTTTGGCAGAGGGTGTTGCATGTGCTTACATGCTTCTGTTGGAGAAACTGTCATAGCCACGAGGTTGTTCCAACAGGCATCAAAATCCCTATAGACCTTACTATCATATATAATGCCTGATTTTGTGTTACCTCCTTTGACACAGTAATACACATTTGCTTTCAGACACAACACCAGCTTCACAGGGAGTACATCAGATAGCAATAGCAAATGCAGTGGCCACCAACTCACATACACTGTAGGGAAACACTCAACCTGTGGCCAAGCAACCTGATGCTCTAACTATAGTCAAATTCTCCACTTCTCCAAGCTTCTGTGTCCCAAGCTACATGCCAATCTTGCTGCTGGTTCACTAAGTCTCTTTCCCCCTTCCACTAACAAAATCAGAGTCAACTTGTGCTGGAACACATTGTCTCATATATTAAACCACATTCAAAAAATCTGAGAGCTGAGCAGTGCTGAGAACCCAGTCATTCCTCTAACTATGAATACCAAGCAGCCCAGGGGGCAAGAGTGGAAGAAAGATGTTTAAAAAAATTATTAAGCCTGAATCTCTTCAGGAGCACAAGTTAGGACAAGAATTAAAGGAACATACCAGGACAGAGCAGTACAAGAAGCTACTAGAGAATTTCTCCCAGTCATAGAAGTCCTTTCTTCTCCATCAGAAGCATGGCCTCTGCAATATGGGAACTGAGTTATCTCAGAGTGGTATTGGGCCAGGCAGCCTGAGAATTGCTCTATGTTTATGGCTGTCAGTTTTCTCTCAAGTTCACCCATCAAGACAGTCCATTTGTATGTTTCACCTTAAGCACATGGTGGAAATGTCCAAAGGTGCATATTTGTTATGACTCCTAGATTATTGAGCTGCATATTCTCTATTGCCCTATATTTCTGTCTATAAAGGTGCCTTAATTT
Source organism: Todiramphus chloris collaris (assembly GCA_025345505.1). Classification (NCBI taxonomy): domain Eukaryota; kingdom Metazoa; phylum Chordata; class Aves; order Coraciiformes; family Alcedinidae; genus Todiramphus; species Todiramphus chloris. Next base: position 9,912,378 of record JANVCC010000059.1, on the reverse strand, counting down.
TATCTATAGTTCAACTGAAAAAGCTAACGCATGCAGAAAAAAAATAAAACTGTTTTAATCCCATTCCATTTCTATATGCTACAGTATACACATGATAAAACTGTCATGCATTTTGGGGATTGCAGAGATAAATCAACATAATACTCTCTGGAAAATCCCGTCCATCACAATTTTCACTGTTTTCTGCCGACAATTCAGCATAATTTTAAGAATTCAGAATTCCCTTTCTAAAAGTGGAGTTTCCCATCATTTCACACAATGCCATCATGGGGAAACATACTTTGAATAAAGAAGTGCAAGACATGTGGCCAGATCTCATCACTTGTTATCTTAGTAACAACTTGCAAAATACCAGTTTACATATAAAAACCTTCATGAACCTTACAGTAATCATTTGCAGAGACTGAAACTGGAGTTGTCAAAACAAAGAGGAGGAAAATATGATTGTTGCTCAGCTATATAGGAGTTCACCCAGAGGAACTGAAGAGACAGTGCTGCATTTCCCTGGTGGAGTAGCTATTTGTTCAGAGTAAAGGTTACTGCCATTCATTTGGACAAAATAGGCAATGTATATATGAATGTTAAATGTAGAGCAAGATGCAGCTGAATGGTGCTTTTGTGGAGCACGATAAAAGGCATGAGAAATTTAGGAATAAGGAGATCTGTTTGGTACAAATTAGGTAACCTGAAATATCTAAGTTTCCCTGGATATTATCATCTTGCTGTTAGGATAACCCTGCTATTTTGCCCTCAGAAATGCTGCCATGAGGACAATCTTGGACATTTACTACCTTCCAATTGAAAAAATGCTTGCCTGGACTGCCATGCACTTTCCCCAGACACTTTACTACCCTGACTTAAAAAAATAATAATATTCTAGCGTGTCTATGAGGGCATTGATGAGGGTTTACTTCATGGAGACTGATTTACTGAATCCATCTTACTTGGGGATCTGATTTGTTCTTGCTCTTGATGCTTCCCTGGGACAACACACCTATAGTCTGATTCTTGAACTATGAAAACATTCTCTGTTGCATGAAAATAGCACAATGTATATGCAGTTCCATTAGAAAAAGAAAAAAAGAAAGAAAAAAAAAGAAAAAAAAAGAAAGCTGCTTCTTTATGACACAGTCCTTCACACTGACTTTACCAAAAAGAAAGAACAATTTTAGAAGATGAAAATTCAACCAAGTTTAATGATATGATGACTCTGGGGTTTAACCACAGCAATTTAGCTGCTTGCAGAGTCTCGGTATTACACTTACAGGCTTTCTACTCCTTATTTTCAACCAAAAGGCCATGACAGACTGGTTTTTTCACCTTTGCACGCAAGTGGTTTTTTTGAAAGTATGAGGGTTTTTTTTTAAGCTGAAGTTCTGTGCTGAAGCTGTCTTATTTGCCTCTACTTTGCCCTAGCTTTCTTTCATCCACATTTTCTGTGTTTAAAGACTTTGTTAGTCTGATTTCTCTGCTCTGGTGAACAGTGTTAAAATATGTTCTTTTTTCTTCTGTGCATTTATTTGCTTTGGTTAGTCATTGATACAAGCCTTCCTATCTCCACCCAGAATAAGAACAAATGTTATTCCTTATGATTTTAGTGTTCAGAGATTTCAACATATTCATTGCCACTTTTTATTTATCTTTAAGATCAATGGAAAAATTCAATGAGCAGTAAAGTTACTTACATGAAAAAAACAAAGCCACAAGATTTAAAGGAAAGTTTACTTTCTAGGAGAGGAGTAACTAGACAAAGTCACTTACATCTAGGGTTTTCAAAAAAACCTTTTGGTTGGAAAAGACCTTTAAGATCTTTGAATCCAACCGTTAATCTAACACTGGCAATCCCACCACTAAACCATGTCCCTCAGCATCTCATCTACATTTGCTTTAAACACCTCCAGGGATGGTGATTCCATGACCTCTCTGGGCAGCCTGTGCCACTGCTTAACAGCCCTTTCGGTGAAGTTTTTTCCTAATGTCAAACCTAAATCTCCCCTTGGCATAACTTGAGACCATTTTCTCTTGCCCTGACTTGTTCCAGCTCCTTTTGGGAGAAAAGATTACCCCCACCTTACTACAACCTCCTGTCAGGGGGTTGTAGGGAGTGACGAGGCCTCTCCTGAGCCTCCTTTTCTTCAGTTCCCTTGGCCACTCCCTTGTTCTTTAGACCCGTTACCAGCTTCGTTGCCCTTCTTTGGACATGCTCCAGCACCTCAGTGTTCTTCTTCTAGCCAGAGGTCCAAAACTGAACACAGCACTCAAGGTGCAGCCTCACCAGTGCCAAGTACAGGGACATAATCGGTTCTGTGGTCCTGCTGGATACATTATTACTTATACAGGCCAGGAAACTGTTGACCTTCACCTGGGTACACTGCTGGCTCATGGTCAGGTGGCTGTCAATCAATCAAAACCATCAGGTCCTTTTTTGCCTAGTGGCTTTCCAACCTCTCCTCCCCAAGCCTGGAACACTTCCTGGGTTGTTGTGACCCAAATGCAGGACCTGGCACTTGGCCTTGTTGAATTTCATGCCAGTGGCCCATAGATTCAGCCTGTACAGGTTCCTATGAAGAGCCTTCCTACCCTCAGGCATATCTATGTTCCTGTCCAGCTTCATATCATCATCAAATTCACTGAGGGTGCACTCCATCCACTCATCCAGACGATTGATAAAGATGTTAAACAGAACTGGCCCCAGTACTGAGCCCTGGGGGACACCACTTGTGACCAGCCACCAACTGGATTTAACTCCATTCACCACCACTCTTTGGGCCTGGACACCCAGACAGCTTTTAACCAGGCAAAGAGTACACCCATCCAAGCCATGAGCAGTCAGCTTCTCCAGGACAATGCTGTAGGAAATGGTGTCAAAGGCACATCCACAGCCTTTCCCTCATCCTGTAAGTGGGTCACCTTGTCACAGAAGGAGATCATGTTAGTCAAGCAGGACCTGCCTTTCATAAACCCATGGGCTGGCTGGGCCTGAACACTCCATATGTGTCCATATGTGTCTCCTGATTGCACTCAGGATGATCTGCTCCATAACCTCCCCCAGCAATGAGCTCAGACTGGCAAGCCTGTAGTTCCCCAAATCCTTCTTCTGGTCCTTCATGTAGATGGGTGTCACATTTGCTAAACTCCAGTCCACAGGGACCTCCCCAGCTGGCCAGAGCTGCTGACAAATGATCTAAAGTGGCTTGGTGAGCACTTCTGCCAGCTCCCTCAGATCCCTTGGGTGGATCCTGTCTGGCCTCATAGACCTGTGTGCCTCTAAGTGGAGCAGCAGGTCACACACCACTTCCCCTTGGATTATGGGGGCTTCATTCTGCTCCCCATCCCTGTCTTCCAGCTCAGGGGGCTGAGTACCTGGAGAACAACTGGTCTTACTATGGAAGAGTGAGGTGAAGAAAGCATTAAATACCCCAGCCCTTTCCTCATCCTTGGTCACTATGTCTCCCTCTGCATCCAATGAAAGATGAAGATTCTTTCTGGTCCTCCTCTTGTAGCTAATGTATTTATAGAAACATTTCCTATTGTCTTATATAGCCAATTTAAGTTCTAGTTGGGCTTGAGCCCTTCTAATTCTCTCCCTGCATAACCTCACATCATCATTGTAATCTTTGAGAGTTGCCTATCCCTTCTTCCAATGGTCATAAACTCTTTTCACCCTGAGCTTAGCATAAGCTCTCTGTTCAGTCAGGCTGGTCTTGTTCCCTGACAGCTCATCTTTTTGCACATGGCGACAGCTCGATCCTGTGCCTTCTTGAAGAATATCCATCTTCCTGGGCTCCTTTGCCTTTCAGTATGGCCTTCCAAGGGACTCTGTCAACCAGGTTCATAAATTAAGTCAAAGTCTGCCCTCTGGAAATCTAATGTAGCAGTTCTGCTGACCTCCCTCCTTACTTATCTGAAAATAAAGAACGCAACCATTTTGCAATTGCTAAGACAGCTTCCAACAATCATACCACCCACAAGTCCTTCTCTGTTTACAAACCAGGTCCAATGATCCGCCATTCCTAGTTGTCTCCCACACCAGCTGTGTGAGGAAGTTCTCTTCCACACACTCCAGGAATCTCTTGGACTATTTTCTCTCTGCTGTGTTGTATTTCCAGCAAACACTTGGTAACTTAAGTCACCCATGAGAACAAGGGCTAGCAACTGTGAAACTTTTCCCAGCTGCTTGTAGAATATTTCATCTACCTCTTCATCCTGGTTGGGTGGTCTATAATAGACTTCCTCCTGATTCTTACCCATAAACACATTGTCACCATCATTAATCTCTAGACAGTCAAGACCCTCCCTAACATAGAGGGCTACCCCAACACCTCTCCTTCCTGGCCTATCCCTTATAAGAGTTTATAGCCATCCAGTGCAGCACTCCAGTTGTGTGAGTCATCCCACCATGTTTCTGTAATGTCAACTATATCATAGTTTTCTTGCAGCACAATCCTTCCAGCTCCTCCTGTTTATTGCCCAAGCTGCCTGCACTGGTGTAGATGCACTTCAGATGTGTTACTGATCCTGACACTTTTTGGGAAGGGAGAAGTCCTAACCCCTACATGACCATTCTTAAGGGTTTCTGTGGCTTCCCATGGATTAACCCCTGTGTCTTTGCTGCCCTACGGATCTTCATCTTCTCACTCTACTGAGATGGGAGACTGAAGGACCTCGCTAGCAGACCATCCCTAAAACTTTTGTGTGCTGCTCCTAGTCTTGTCTCTGTCAAGCCTGGTTAAGTTCCTTTCACACTTCAAATCTGGTTTAAAGGTCTTTCACTGAGTTTCATTAATCTTGTGGCAGGATCCTTTTTCCTCTCTGTGACAGGTTTACCCTGTCTCTTGCAAGTAGTCCTGGCATCATGTAAACTGATGTGTGATCAAAAACACCAAAATTCTGACAGGACACTGGGCTCAGAGCCAGTGTAAACTCCTCCTGTTACTTACCCCGTCTTTCCCTGTAGCCAGAGGAGAACACTACCTGTGCTCCTGACCCCTTAAGCAGTCATCCCAAGGCCCTGAGGTCTCCCTTGATCACCCTCAGACTTCCAGTTGCAATTTCATTGCTGCCCACCTGAAAAATCAATAATGGATTGTAACCTGAGGGCTGTACCAGGTCAAGTTTTTGCTTCACATCTTTAACCTGAGCCCCAGGGAGACAGCAGACTTTGCTAAACAGTGGTTCTGGTCTGCATATTCTTCAGAAGAGAGTCTCCTATTACAATGACTCATCTTTTTTTTTCTTTGTGGAAATAATTTTGATGCCAGGAGGTGGCTGATTGAATCTTGTTAACACCCCCAAGCTGGGTGAACCATCACCATCATCATTGCTCGGCTCCACTTGCAGATCCTCATGTCAGTTCTGCAAGAACACCTGTGAGGGTGGGGTAGTGGCAGAGGACACACATCTGCTGCACTGGTCAGGAACTTGCTGCCATTGCCCCTGTCTCTTGAGTCGCTGTGTTCAGACAGGCAAAGAGAGGAGAAGGAATCCCACAGATCATGTGTCTTGTCTTCCTCCTGGGCCTGTTACAGGGATGGTAGGGCATGATCACAAAAGTCCATCTATCTCACACTCCCTGATGCTCCCCAACCTATTCACCTCCTCCTGGAGCTCTGGCACTAAGCAGAGAACTTCTACTTGGATACATCTTCCACGTCCTGTATTGTTGTAAGAGCTCGACACTCTCAGCACCATGACCCTGCGTGGCTGCACGTTCTCTCTGGAGCTCAGCCTGGGCAGCTGCCTCATCTGTGGCAGGTGCAGAGGCCACGGTTTTGGTGGATACCATGGCACCCTTGTTGAGCTGGCCAGGTTTCAGTGCCCTTCCTGTGCACCCTTCCACACCAACCGCTGCGTGATGCCCTAGCTGACACATCATGTGCTGTTTGCCTGCTCTGTTCTGAGGGATCCCTGCCTTGATTTTATAGGCAGGCAGGGTGGGTGGAACTACTGTGGCTCTGGCAATGCCCAGGTCTTGTCAGCATCTTCCCACCAGAGCTGCTGGCTCCTGGATGCGCTGAGATCTGCTGCTTTGCTGTGGGCCAGGACCCTGGAGTTAGCCCCCCTGGCAACTGACTGATTTTGAGAGAGATCTCAAAGATTTGATTACTAATTGTCACTGAAAGTTAGAAATAATTAAATGATGGATTTACTGATGCGACTGTGGAAATCTTGCCATCTGTTGCTACTACTAAGGCTTGCACACTTCACACGTCTAAAGCCTCCTCATATCACCACTGTGCTTTGTCAGTGATAAAAGAACTGAAGTGGTTCCTTAAAGCTGTCAGACAAGACTGAAATATCTTAATAAGCATGAATGTAATGTTTAAACAAAGAATGAACTGAAGACAGTGACCAGAACCATGGATATTTGTTTAACACTACCAGCAACAGAACAAAAAGAAATCTCTCTGGAAGAGTTTTGATGTGACATTAAACATGACCTTTTAAGTAACTGATTGAAATGGAATTCTTTAAAAAAAAAAACAGACATATATAAAATGTTGAGTTAAATACTGCATCCATTAATATTAGTCTCATTCATTGTAAAAATCTCTGCTTTCCACAGAATATTATGATCTTTTTAAAAAATGCACAGTGTCTAAAGCAATAGTCAGAAATAAATTCTCTCCTGTCAGTATCATATAGGCTATCTGGCAGCAAATATTCAAATAACTCATTTTTAGAGGTACGCTGATGCAAAATCAGCTAACAGACTGGATTTTTCAGATAGAAGTGGAAGTAAATGAAATCATGATCAGCCAGGGACTTCCCAGGGAAAAAACAAGAGGAAACTAAGAAATGTCAGGTCTCCTATTTTTCCCACCTAGCACCTGGGATTCCCACAGCATGAATCCTCATGTTTCCCCAGCACCATCCCTATCAGATCAGCATTCTGCACATCCCGGCTCAGCAGTGCTTGTTAAAGTATTTCCCTCATAATCAGTTCTCTACAAAACAACAGATTTTAAGGGATACAGCGTCCGAGGTTAAAGATTACATTATCAAAGAGCACCTCTGAGATTTAGATGACTGAATTTTATTTGTAAACTGCACCCCAGAGTTTGAACTTTTGAAAGCTGTCCAACAAAAGTACAGAGTAAAATCACACTGCTCACTGAAGGTCTCTCTTCTCCTTTAAACTACCTGACTGTCAAGGTTTAGGGCCAGGGCCATCTGCTAGACCTATAACAGATGCTCTCTGCTAACCCCTCTCCCTCCACAAAGGGGAAGAGAAAGGGAATAAGGGAGAGAAGCTTAGGGAAAGGAAAAGAAAAATAGAACAGGTTTAATGAGAAAAACAAACAAACAAATGCTATATTTACAAATATATACAAAATCGGTATTTTGTACAGATTTTATAGAAAAGCTAACACCCCACACCCCCACCCCCTGATGGCAATTACATCACCATCACCACTGATGCTGTGGAGCAGGCACTTGGGGAGTCGCAGACTGGACTCAGCAGCAGATGAGAAAAAGATTCAGGAGCTGGATTCTGGTGCTGGATTCAGGAACACACAGACTGGGATGAAAGGCAGAACGGACAGAGTCCTTCCATTATGCTGGCTGTCAAAGAAGAGTCTTCACCCTCCTGATCCCTCAGCTTTATACTGAATATGATGTATATGGGATGGGATCCTTCGCTGATCAGTCTGGGGTCCCCTGTCCCGGCCGCCCCCCCCTGCCGGGGCCCCCCTCTTCTTTCTCCCCCCCCCCCCCCCCCCCCCCCCCATTTTTCACAAGACCCCGGAGTGACCTTGGTCTGCACAGCAAGCCTTGGAGGTTCAATCTAAACCATCTCATGTTTTTGCAATTGGTAAGAAAAGTTAGACTTCTCTAAGTAAAGCAGCTAGAAAGCTGTTGTTAGAAGCAAAAGGAAATCTGCTCTGAGATCTGTCAGGAAGGAGAAACAGCTGTTCTCAGTGAGTGTGGTCCGAGTAGAGCAAGCTGTTACCTCTTGAGTGTGATGTCCTCCTCCATCCCAGGTAGTGAAGCACAACAAAAATATACGAACAACAGATATAAAGCAGCTCAAATCCTCAAGCGCTGGCTTACATAAAGCACCATAGGGCAGGTCTTGCTTATAAAGCTCTCCAAAATTTGAAGTTCTCTGAAGAGCTGTTTATGCAACAGACAGCAGTCTTTATTTCCATTCAACTGAATAAATGGTATTACACATTTCCTTCCTTTTAGCAAAATACACACAGTTGAAGTCCATGTCATACGAAAACGATATTCTTCTGGCCCTTATTTTCCTCCCATCCATGTTGGGAATTGATTCATGGTGGTGAAGTTTGGTGTCTGTTGTTCTGTGTTGTGTTTTTTTTTCATAAATCTGAAAACAGCTCCCAAGTTTCAAATCTTGGTCTTATTGCAATTGTTATGAAATGGTCTTATTATTTAAATTTCCTCCTGTATGTATTTTCAAGATGCAGCCAATTGGGAAAAAGGCAGCAATGCAGGGTCAGCTAATGTAATCCTGGAAGAACAAATGAGCGTAGTAGAAGAATTAAGTGATCTGTGTTCCAAACTGTGAATGTTTTAGCTCACTTTGGAACTGTACACTCTGCCAAAACATTCTTCTCCAAGTGACCCCAGCAGTGTACTTCATGGCTTTTATTGCTTACAAATATAATTGAAACTGTGGGTCATTTTAGGATGGCCTTTATAAAGATTAAAAAAAAAAAAAAGAATTAAAACTAAATCAGATGGTCAAAAAATGCATTTGATTCTGAACAAGCCAACATTTTGCTTGCTGGTTTGAGAATATGTAGGAGCTGTGGGAGGAGATTAAGGAAACGGGTAGTAGAAAATTGAAGCATTCCTTCTTTGGAAAAGGGTGGTGAGATATGGAAAGGGAGAGGAAAGGAGGACATGGGTTAAGAGTTAACTATGCCTGGTGCCATTGGCTATTCTTAAGTAATCTACAACTGGAAACCTTTTACCCAGACAGATCCAAGATATGAGGAATGCAAGAGAAGGGAAAGAAAAAATTATTTTATTTACTGTAAAAAAAAAAAAGGGGAAGAAGCATTTTCATTGCTTTGTTATAAACAGGTCCAGAATAAAAGTCAAATCCTCTGATTAATTTCTCCCCTAAATTATATCACTTGGTAAAGAAGGTATCTTTACCAAAGAAACTTTTGGTTTTTTCTTTCATTTTAGCTACTTGAAAAATCTACTTTAGGTTGAAGGTTTGATTTCAAGAAGAGCAAATAAAATCTCTATGAGTACAAACTTAAAATATATTACCACATCACAAAGAGCCACAGCCAGAGGGAATACTGCAAGCATAAATAAATTGTAAGACTTGCTTGAATAGTGTCAGCTTGCCAGTATTATCAGCTGTGTGTTCACCTAGGAATCATCTGGCTACTGAGATTTTTCCAGCAAAACTGGACTTCCAAATACAAAATGAACAGCTCAGGAAGGTTACGTACACTTCTGTCAGTCATGGCTAAAAATCACAAAGCAATGCACAGATTGAAATGAAATCCAGAGAGCAAGATTTCAAGCTGCAATAAAGACAATTTTTAAAATGCTGTCTCATGCTTCATATCATTCATTTCCTTCAGATCAGTACTTTGATATTTCGTAAGAAGAGAAGCTCTACTCAGCATTAATATATATAGAATTCCACAGGGCAATTACTTTAAAAGGCAAAGCTGCTAAGGAGATATAAATTAAGGTTTTATTCTGATAAACTATAACATCAGAGAGTATCAGAAAACACTGAGGAGGCTTCCAATGTAGAAGAACGACACTATTAATTACTACTGCTTCATGACAATGCAGTTGACTCTGTTAGGTGAACCACTGATTTGTGGACAAACTCCCTGCCAGCGCAGGGTCACCCAAGGCAGCCCACACAGGAACAGGGGGGTTTGGAAAGTCTCTAGAGAAGGAGACTCCACAACCTCCTTGGGCAGCCTGGGCCAGCCTCTGTCACCTCTCACAGCAAAGATGTTCTTCCTCATGTTGAAGTGGAACTTCCTGGGTTCCAGTTTGTGCCCATTGCCCCTCGTCCTATCCCAGGGCACCACTGACTAGAGCCTGGCCCCTTCTCCTTGACACCCACCCTGCAGATCTTTGGAACCATTCCTAAGATCCCCTCTTAGGCTTCTCTTCTCTGGGCTAAACAGCCCCAGGGATCTCAGCCTTTCCTCACAAGATGTTCCATCCCTTCATCATCCTCATAGACTCCCTTGGACTCTCTCCAGTATTTCCCTGTTCATCTTGAACTGGGGAGACCAGAACTGAACACAATACTCCAGATCAAGAATTTAAAATCCAGAAAGTAACAGAACAACTGTTGCGAGCCAATGAAATATCAAAAATGTGATGAGGTCATTGATTAAAATGTTCCTTTCAGAAAACAGTAAATAAATGACAGCATGAACTCCCATTTGGCTCAGGAACTGAAGCCAGCACAGCTCATTTCACTCGCTGCCAAAGAATCATTGATTACAAGGGATCAAACTCTTTGCTATCTCACTAATATCAAAGCAGAGAGGTTAATTACGGACTGCAATCCAGAGAAAACTGTCACAGGACACATCACTGCTTTTGATCCATGAAGGCTAGATTTGCCTTTGGCAGCTCCCAGTGATGAGTCTGGCAGAAAAGCTTGGACTCAGATGCATATGTCCACTAGTTTTACTAAAATCCCTCTAAGAATCTTACTAATTCCATAAAACTTCTTAAAGTGCTTTTTTTGGGAATACAAAGTACATTTTAATCTTTATTTATCCTAATTCAGTTGTTGTGAGAGGCAGTCAATTCACTGAAGTACAATCGGATCAGGCCTGTACTTATAGATTAGACATGGGACTATTGGAATGACTTGAAAATAGTATTACATTGCACGCTGTAAAACAAAATAAAAAGAAACAACTGATGATTATCATCTCTTGTTACACTGTCATGTTGAGCTGCCTTTCCAAATCTTTGCCACAGCAACATGATGAAGGTGTAACCAGGATTTCCAAAGGATTATTCATTTTAATAAGGGGGATCACATCCATGAATTATTGATTCACAGTAAACTTCTTCAAAATAAGTTAGCTGAAGGGATTACTGATGAAATTTTAGTTTAGGCATCTTACGCAAAGATTTTCAAGTGTGGAAGAGAGTTAAGGCCCTCAGCAATACATAACTCTGTCCAGGGTCCACTGATCTGTAAAATTACGGCCAACAAACATTGGGGTGACAACTTCAGGTCTCCTCAGGAAAGAAACTTTTTAACTCCTAACAAATTTAGCATGCTGAGTTTGAGGTCTATTATTTTTATTTCTATGAGACATCATGTGACATTATTTTCAGTCACAGAACGGCACTGCATTCCTAGGAAGTTAAGAGTTATCCTTTCCCATGCCTTACCACCAACTTTGGGCACTAAGCTCCCTTTTTTTATCTGCCAAACTCACGACTTCTCTCACATTACCAACTCACATTGTTAGGCTTTCTTATTGATACTTTCCTACTGGAAAGAGAAATAGCTTTCTCAAAAATATTCACTCTCTTTGGCAAGAAATAAAAAGTACAGCACAACTAGTGCTGATAGTCGCATGAAGCTTCTGAGTTCTCTGTCATTCCTTCTCATAAATCACCTTCTTCAAAAGTGCAGCAAAAGTTTGACAGGTCATGTCTATCTTATTTTTCACAAAAAGACCCAAAACCTGTTGATATTTTTTCCCACAGAAAAGAGCAAATATCACTTGTAGTCATACCTCACTTCCTGTCCATTTTTCTAAGTCCACATGATTTTTTTTTCTCAAAACTAACACTCTTTAAAGCACACAGTAACATCACAACCATCCTGTACATGATTCTCATTTATACACAAAAATCTCTTGTATAAAAAGGACAAGAACAAATAAACTGTTCTTACTCATTTCGTTTCCTCTGCTGAAGCTCTTCAAAGCCACAAAACCTTCCCAAGAGAAAAAAAAAAAAAAAAAAGTAAAAGAAAATTCTCTACATCTTCAGAAACTTCCAGCATATGAATTAATCTGTTTTCTCAGGAAGGATGAAGCTATTCACTTTATTAAAATTGTTTCATTTTGGGCACCAAAGAAGCCTAAGTCCTCAAACACCTTTTTATTTCTTGGAAAGTGTATTATAACATTAATTTTAGTTTTATTGAAATTTCCCTCTGCTGTACATTTCAGGAGATACCGTCAGACTAACCCAAGAACACCTTGTGAAAAAAACATGAAAGGGTTTTACTTGGAAAAGAATTTGCTACACGTAACAATATAGTCAACTAAGTGAAAGTAGGGCAAGAAATTCTGTATCTTATTTTTCCAAATACAGACCAAAACCTTAAATATTAAGTCAGTATTAAATTGGTGTTTTCAGTGAAATTACTTATTTTCATAAGAAGTCACAGTAAATATTGTCAGATAAACATTGACCATACAGGAATATAATGCTTTTATTTTTTTCTCCTTCTCTTTTTAAGATCAACTGAACCAGCCTCTGCAATGAAAATAAAAATGTAAGATTTACCAAGGTCATACTCTTCTGCCCTTCATGACTTTGCAGAACTCCATCAAAATTTCCTTGCGCCTTTCAGTGACAAGTCTTCAGAACAGTCCAGGGAAATTATTCCAGTTAGTGTTTCTGTACAAAGTAGAGAATACAACTCCCCAGTAGCAGATTGACTCTGATTGCACATTTCATGCTAGACAACCCTAACTCTCAGCAGGATTTTCAGAGAGAGACTATTGACTTACTGTCCCTGTGTCTCAAACCAACAACCTGTAAATCATATGACAAAGTATATGAGGAGTTTATTTCTGAGGCCAGACAGGGAGATAAAGAATAAAGATGCCCCTACAAAAGACTGAAACTCTAATCATTGATTTCCTGAGGCAAAATTATTAGAAATTTTTTTTCTCATCCTCTACAGTTAGATCTCAGACTTCTTTCCTGGTGAAAAGTCTTCTGTTGGCTAAAAATCAAATATAATACTAAGTAATTCTTAAGGTATTTTCTTCTGTTAAACTCACTAAGCTCAAATCTTAACTCTCTGTGGCAGATTCATTTTGGGTTTTCTGCTGTTTGTGCATAGTGAAAATTCTCATCTCAAAATAAATCTCAGACTAATGTAAAAACATGGAATCCATACACTAAATAAAAAAAAAAAGGGGGGGGGGGGGGAAAATCACATGCACTTAGTATGCCAAATATTAAAAGTATTTCATTACTAAAAATTGTTTCATGAAAAAAACCATGAAATTTTCCTTATCAGAAATTTGACTTCAAAGGGCTGAAGTTCTTAAGACTTCATTCTGGAAGAAAATAAATACTTTTAATATATAATATCATAAGCCTTGTTCCAGTGTTGACTGCCTTGAGCTCTACCCTATAATTTACGATCACATAATTTATTTTCCTCTTGACAGATAACTTTGGTCCTGCTTCTTACAAGGTCCAAAATCAGAATCAAATCGTGGTGGGGAGAGGCTGGGAGAAAAGTAAAAGAAAATTTTTGTGGTAATGAATTCTAATATGATCAAGTTATATCTTGTAACATTGTAAAAATGCCTGTTCTCAGCACTGGTGCATGCAGACGTATTTAGATTGAAAGAACCATCAGGAAGATGAAAGGAAGGTGAGGAATGGCAGAGCACTCATCCCATACCTGCTGTGAGAGTGTTATGAGAGAGAGGATCAGCTGCTCAGAATGGCACACTGCTGGCCTAATTTGGGTTGCAGACGACAGCACTGTGATTTCTACCCTCCACTTGAAAGAGAAGTAGATTTAGCCCATGGCAGGTTGAAAATCATACCTTAAAATTCTTAGTGAAATATCTGTGTGTTGTTTCAAAACATTTAAAAAAAAGCCTTAATAATGAAATAAAGAATTACAGTGTTGATACCAAAGGAATTACTACCAATTTCCATGTGTTCACAGGTTATTCTTTTCCAGCAAGGCCTAAGCTTTGAAAGATTTCTCGAGAAAATTTAAGTTGAAGTGAGGACAATTTGGAATTAGTGGAAGATGTGAAGAAGGACTGTCTTGAAGAAGTAAGGGATTGTCATAAGTCTTCTGGTAATGGTAGTAAGGTGAAACACAGGAACTTCCACCTCAACAGGAGGAGGAACTTCTTTGGTATGAGAGTGACAGAGGCTGTCCCAGGCTGCCCAGGGAGGTTGTGGAGTCTCCTTCTCTGGAGACTTTCCAACCCCCCTGGATCTGTTCCTGTGTGGGCTGCCCTGGGTGACCCTGCTCTGGAAGCGGGGTTGGACTCGATCATCTCCAGAGATCCTTTCCAAACCCTACCATTCTATGATTCTTCATCCTCATCACGTGTGAGAGATACATTGAAAGCAGAAAAAAAATCTTTGTGTGTGTTGTGCTTTAGACCCATCTAGGAGCTAAGCACCATGTGGCTGCTCATTCATTGCCTCCCCAACCCCTGAATGGGAAGGAGAAGAGGGAGAAAAATACAAAACCCTGTGGGTTGATATAAGGATGATTTAATACAATGCAAAAGCAGAAGTAACAACACCACCAGCAGCAACAGTAATAAAACAATACACAAAAGGAGCAACACAGAATGAACCCTGCAAGCAGCGCTGCCCCTGAGCAGCTCTGCCTGACAGAGCCTGCACTGTGCCCAGCCCCCTCCCTGCCCTCAGACAGTGTGCATGGTGACACTATGGTGTTGAGTAAATCCCCAGCTGGTTTTGTTGTCTACCCTGGCTGCAGCCACCTCCCAACTTCTGTTGAAAATTAACCCTATCCTAGCTGAACACAAGACATTCTCCGCCCCGTATTCTATACCATCTATGTCAAGCCCAGGAGAGTTATTCAACAATTAACATAATGTAATTGAATTCCTTGGCTGTTCTCACACAAAATAAAGTCCCCTTGAGTTACACATGAGATTCCTCCATCCTTCTGCATCACCCACCGGGGTCTTTGAGCAAAAGCAGTCCCATGGATGGGTTTGCCTTGGCCTGAAGCAGGATTCACACAGACCAACTTCTCTAACATTCTTAATCTTCTCTAACATTCTTCTTGTGCACTACAGGCACTTTATTCCCTTCTACAGCATGTGAGAGTTCTGATTGGGCAGGGCCAGCTTGATTGGTAGATGCTCTGGTGTTAACTAACTGGGTAGCCTTTGCTAAATATGTGTCTCAGTGTTCAAATTTCCCACCCCTAATTGATTTTAGTGTATTTTTTAACAGTCCATTGTATTGTTTGGTTTTCCCAGAGGCTGGTGTATGACAGGGGATGTGATAGACCCACTTGATGCCTTGCTCTTCAGCTCAGGTGTCTATGAGGTTTTGGAAATTAGTTCCTTTGTCTGACTCAGTTCTTTCTGAAGTGCTGTGTTGCCATAAAACTTGCTTTTCCAGGCCAAGGATGGTGTTCTGGGCAGTGGCATGGGGCACTGGCTGTTTCCAGACAGCCAGTGGTTGATTCCACAATTGTTAAGTATAGGGTGCTTGCCCTGGTGGGCTTGTGGATAGGTAGGTGTCAATCTGCCTGGCCTCTCCATATTTATATTTCAGACATCATCTGCCATAACACTGGGGCTTCAAACGCTTGGCTTGCTTGATTGTAGCATGTTTCACATTCATGGAAGACCTCTGCAGTAGAGCCCGTAATCAAGTCTACCCATCAATCTTGAGCCCATCTGGACATGTTGCATCTATTCCTTGATGACCTGAGGTGTCACAGGCCCCCTGAGCTATAAAGAATTCACCCTTCCACTGGTAGTCCAGATCCAACTGAGACACTCCAAACTACAGCCTGACTCACCCACTGGTTGTTTTGATGTTCTTCAGTGGCCCAGCTCAGGTACATGAGCATCCACATGGTGTCCCTTCACAACCAGGTTCTCTACTCAAGCAGCAATACCTTGTTGTAATCCAGCAGCCCAGATGTATTTACCTCTGCACTGCCAGTTCTGTTTCCATTTCTGCAACCACCCCCACAGGGCATTTGCTGCCATCCATGAGTCAGCGTAGAGACAGAGTACTGGCCATTTTCCTCACTCAGCAATATGTGAAACCAGCTGAGTGGCTTTCACCTCTTCAAACTTCATTCACCTTGTCCTTCAGCAGCTTCAGTGACTCATAGTGTGGGACTGCACACAGCAGCCTTCCACCGTTGATGTTCCCCACCCATCTAGTGAAAACTAACCCTATCCTAGCTGAACCCAGGGCAGCATGAGACAAAATAATTATTGAACTCACGTGTAGTCTAGAAGCCTCATCAGGTTCCACAAAATAAGTCATGTTTTATTAAACTAGCTGCTATTGAGTTACTGCAGTTGTTTTAAATAAAATGCATGGAAAAAGCATTATATATTTCTCCAAAGCACCCTTTAAAAATGAGTGGGTAAGAATCTTTAAAGCAAGTTATCTTGAAGTAGAATATTTTATCCTGTGCATTTTAAAGGAAGGTTGAGATCATTTGAAACTTTCTAAAAATACTGAAAAATTAGGTTTTATCCTCATTCTCCTCTGCATCCGAAATCAACTATTTCTGAGAGAGCTAAGACAGAAGGCTCATGGAGAACCAAAATTTTAGAGTGAAGCTTTTTTTGGTTTTAATGGTAATGCTAAATGCCAATCCTAAATGGAAACATTTGTTATGAAATGAAACTTCAAAGTAAGGTATTTTAAAATCCATCATTCTTGGGTGTTGATGAATTACAGAAATCTCCCATTTCCAATTTAAAAATGTTTCACTTTTTAATATCTAGATTGTTCTGTGTTTGAGTTTGGGACTGACAGTTTTTTTTCAATTTTTCCACCAAAGGCATTTTTATTTTCCAAAGTACTAAAAAGTAATAATATTTTTTAAAATCATATTTCAATCTCATTATATTGATTATTCCTTTTACTAATACTAATTCTTTTAAATTAATATTTTTCATGGTTTAATTACTGTTAAAGCTGGCTGAGTATACACCAAAAATCCATTGAATAATTTGACAATTGACTGAAGAATTTGCTGACTAACATGTTTACTGAAGAAACAATACATATATTCTGTTATAGAGATTAATAGGGAAGTATAAATTATTTACAATGCAAGCTGCAATGGAATGGACCTGAGGGCTGCCTCTTGTTCGTATAGTAAACAGCATCACCATCACCATTCACAAAGAGGAGTACAAAAGGTATGACTCAGCCTTGCTGCTACCAAGCAGACAGATGGTTTTAGAAAACCATGCACAATTAGTCCAGCCTATTGAGTGGTTTCCATTTACTCTGCCACTGGAAGGCCTCCGAAGAGAAGTGTGTTCTTGGGGTTGGGGTAGCTGGGCACACTGTGAAGAATAACCATGTATTTTCAAAGCATTATCTCAGTAGAACACAAACCAGTTCTTCACCTTAGAGGAAAGCAGGTGTGAGGGCATTTCTGATCTACCACTGTGGATATAATGACTATTATTCACGGATTCAATTTTCCTTTTCTGATAGCAACCCCTCTTATTAGAAGCATCTTAGATATAAGAAACAATGCTCCTCATGTGCTCCTCATCAGGCAATGAATTACCAACACATTGACTTAAGAATGTGTTACTGACTGCACTGCAGTTGTGTGGGATTAGAAGTAAAAACAGTTTATATGTTAGTTTTTGGTTTTGGTTTTTTTTGTTTACAGTTGTGCAGTCTTGTGATTGACTGTCACTACATCATCCAGACTAATCCAAAGCATTATTTCCTATCACACAACTTGCTGTATTTGTGTTTTTAGAGTTAATTTACAGTCTTTACATTTTTCTTACCTTCAATATTTTCTTTTCAGTTAAAAATGAAGTGTTGCGAATTTAACATTTCCTTGTACCATATATACTTACTTGCACCTACTCCAGTAAGTACAAAAAGTGACAGAAGGTCAAATTCAAACTTTTTAATCTGCTTGTCTTGAGGATAATTTCTAAGGGCAAAAGACACCTGAGGAGGACCTATGGCCAAAATGCCTGATATACTTGGAGAGGTAAGGTGAAGGCAATTATGATTCTGAGGACCATCTGACAAGAGCTGTTGGCTATAAACAAACCTCATTATTGACATTGTTTATACCATGGAAGATGCTCCACTACTGAGAAAAAGACAGTCAACACAGAGGTCTTTTAAACTCTCTGTTCCACACAGCACCAGTTGATGGCTATCTAGATGTTTTCAGAGTTGGTCGAAAAAACCCTGATTTTAATAGTTAGTAAGAGTCTATAACACTTCAGAAGAAAATCCTTGCCTACACAAATTATTATAGTTTTCTTTTTCCTGTGGCACTGTAAGTCTTTTCAGGATATTGAATTCTGAACAGGATCAAAACTTGCTGCTACCTGTACACAGGAGCTTTTAATACTGATTTTGAAAGCACTGCTTCAGACTAAGCAGTGTTTATAGCAAGTACCATGCCTCATTCTACATGAGGAAAAGTACCTACACCACATTGAATACTTTGGCAATATCATAAGTATCAAATGCTACTAAAATCAGATCTTTTTTTTGTTTGTTTTAAGGCACTAAACAGTTTTGTACTCCAGTGATGGTAATGTCCACAAAGAAAAAGGTGATAGAGAGTTACATCTGTGTTGCAGTATTCAGAGCACTGCCCCATGTACACTTCCCTTGACACTTGGGAACTTCTAGAACCCCTCTACAAACACAAAAAGGCTGCCAACCCCTGGAGAGAAGCATGAAATTGTCTGCATGATATTCATCCTTTGGTGAGTCATTATAGCAAGGACCTGTTCTATCATCTTTCCAAGCAAAAGGCCACTGTTTGTCTTCTCTTTTAAGAAAAAATAGTCACAGACTATTTTTATTTTATCTAATTTTTTTTCTTATCTAATTCTATTCATTTTTATGTTCTATTATTTTTTTTTTCTAATTTTATTTGCTAGGGAGAAATCCACAACATAAGCAATAACTGCACAGAAACAGCACATTTCAAAGGCTTGTTATTAATCATAGTGCACAATTGCCTCCTTTTTCCATCTCCTGAACATCGTATATCAGGTTTCTCTGAAAAAAACAGCAAGAGTTGATGCAGGGTTTTTTGGCAGCAGACAATACCCTCAAAAACACACTGTGGTCAGTTCTCACCCTTTTTATCATGAATCTCATGATATTTGTGTTTTACTTAAAGTTTCATTTCCTCATGATAATTGATTACAGTGACAACCCACTAAAAACACTATTTTCTGTCCCCCAAAAAAGTACACTTTAAGAACTTGAAGTCATATTGCAAATGCTTATAGTAATTTTTTCACCTTTTCTTTTCCTCCCAAATATTTACCGAAAAATAGAAACATTTTCCAATGATTTTTCACCTGGTTCTTAGAGAGATTTAAGGGAAAAACCTTTCTGAAAGAATTATCTGATGTTTATAATGGACAAATATAATGGACAAAGATGCTACCTCATTCTTATTTCTGTCCTATTGTTTTTGCAGCATTTTTTTTCCACCAGAGTACAAATTTAATAAGACATTAACAATACATTAGAAGACAGTGTGACAAAGGATTGAATTCACCTTACCTACCTACATTCATGCATCTTGTAGACCCTGACATTTGTGCTAGTAAGTTAAGATCTATTTGGACCCAGGGGAAGTAAAAAAATTACTTTGCCTCATGTTTATTCTTCTCCCATTGTAGCTAAATTTCCCATTACAATAAATACAAAACTATATCTGTAGATGAAGGGGATGTAGATGTGTTCGACTGGAAGATCACATGCACCAAGACGACAGTATATCCTTTAGAGAAGAACTAAGACTGTATTCTGTTAACACCCTAAAAACCTATTTCTTACTAGTGAAGACAGTAAAGTACTAGACTGCATGCTTAGTCAAAGCACCCCAAAGCACGCTTTTCCAAGAGTAACAGACTTGTTTCTTAATCTGAGCAATTTTTTTACATAGCAAAGCTGCAATCCTAAATCAGATTGTCACAGACTGACATGCCTATCTGCTTCACACTCATGGTTCCCGTAACTGGAGAATTTGGATCAGATTATAAAAGGTCTCATTTATGAATGTATTTGGAGACATAAAAAGGAACATTTATGCACCCTAACATTTTTTTTCCTGCATCACCTTACGTCTAATTGACTAAAACATTCTGAGATTAATTCTCTCTCCTTTTCATATCTTTTTCCCCACACTCTGTTGTTTTTTATCTCTTGCTAATCTTTTTATGTTGCTTCCCGTTGTTGTTCAGTTGGTTGTTTTTTTTAAAATATCTAATATTTCTCTCTGTTACTGTAAATGATCTATACTTTTTTTTTCCACCCTTGTCTCTCAGTTCTGCTGTGGTATCCATTATTTTTTTCCTCTCAGTAAAAAGTACACAAAAAGGCCTTTCCTCAAAAGCCCTGAGGTTTTCTTTGTTACAGGCAAGTGGAAGGTGTCACAGTCTTTGGACAAATAACCTGTACCAGAGAAATTTTTCAAGTCTTTCCTCATTAATCTAGACACTGTATTAAATCAGGTAATCATGTACTTAAGTTTTCAAAAATCAATAGCATACAAGGGCATTCAGAAGTGTTTTGTTAAAACAGAATAATTCTGGACTTACACAGCAGTTTTCAATATTATTACTTAACTTCAGCTTATCATTACTGGTGGATGAAAAATTGGACACCAGTTGTCAAGGTGTGCTTGAAGGCAAACTCATCCCTTCCTTCAAGCATATCAACTGTGCAACTCTGCTTGTCTTTCACAAACTTGCTGAGGGTGCAATCAATCTGTCACCGATGAACATATTAAACAGTACCCATCCCAGCGCGGATCCCTGAGGGACATCACTTGTTATGGACACTGAGATATTGACTTTAACCTTTTGGATGCAGCTATCCAGACAATTCCTTAACCATCAAATAGTCCATCCATCAAATCCATATCTCTCCAATTTAGAGGTAAGAATGCTGGAGGAGGGACCATATCAAAGGCTTTACAGATGTCCAGGTAAATGACATCAATAACTTTTCCCTTGTTGACTGATGTAGTCACTCCATCATAGAAGGCCACCAGATTACTCAGGTAAGATTTGCCTCCAGTGAGGCCATGCTGGCTGTCTTTAGTCACTTCTCTGTGTTCCATATGCTTCAACACATAACTTCCTGGAGGATGGTGAGTGGTGAGATATTGGAATAGGCTGCCCAGGGAGGTGGTTGAGTCCCCATCCCTGGGTGTGTTTAAGCATTGCTTGGATGTGGTGTTGGGGGATATGGTCTGGGGGTGAACTTGTAGAGTAGGGCTAATGGTTGGACATGATGATCCCAAGGGTCTTTTCCAACCTAAATGATTCTGTGATTCTGTGATCTATACTGCGCACAGAGGCGAGGCTGACTGGTCAGTAGTTCCCAGGTCTCTCCTTATTAACCTTTTTAAAAAATAGTGTGATGTAATCAGCTTCATTTTAAATAAAGGGTGCATAGATGCAAGGTAACGTGGTGAAGGTCATCCACAAGGGCAGGCTAAGCCATCCTTGCATAGGTCTAGTTTTGAACTGTTGAGTCATGATGCCCATTAGAAGGCCAATGAAATCTAAACTGACAAATTGACAACAAATTCTAAAATGACAGGCTTAGGAAATGCCAGAATTAAGAACATCTATATAACCTCAAGTGACAAAAAGGGACAGGAAAACCATTTTAGCTGTAACATGGGGTAATTTACCAGATGACTTTGAGTCCAGTATAAATTCTTATGAATACTTCTGAGACAGAACCATTCCTTTTATACACACAGAGGACCTAGGCTGCCTGCAAGCCAGAATAGCAACTACGGCTAGAAGACTTTCTCCATCTGGAGGGAAAAGCCAGGGCAATAGACAGATGAGGATTTTCCTAGAAATGGGTTTGTTTAGATGCACAGACGGTGACAATTTCAAGGTGACTGCTTATGTGCCTTGGGAGACACTTAGCATTAGGTTTTCAGGGCAAGACCTCAATATCATGCTTCACATTCCTGATGAAAACAACCCTGATGAGTTTCTGAGATATTTTCAGGGTCCTCTACAGGGGTGTTCTTATGTGACTGTAAAGCTACCATCATTTGCCATCATTAAAAAAGGACTAGTTTGACCTCCCAAAAGTGAAACAGGTAATTTAAACTCCTAGTCCATATCAGTTACATGTGCTTGCTTGTGCCAAATTTAAAATATCATTAAAAGATTGTTTGTTTGCTTGTTTGATGGGGGGGCAGGGCGGCTAGAGCTCACAGAATCACAGAATGGTACGGGTTGGAAGGGACATCTGGAGTTCACCTAGTCCAACCCCTTTGCCAAAGCAGGTTTATCTAAGGCAGGTTGCACAGGAATGCATCCAGGTGGGTCTTAAAAGTCTCTAGAGAAGGAGACTCCACAACCTCTCTGGGCAGCCTGTTCCCAGCTCTGTCACCCTCACAGTAAAGACATTCTTACTTATATTTAGGTAGAAATTCCTGTGTTGTAGTTTGTGACCATTGCACCTTGTTCTGTTGCTGGGCACCACTGAAAAGAAACTGGACCCATTCTCGTGACACCCACTCCAGATATTTATAAGCACTGATAAGATCCCCTCTTAGTCTTCTCCAGGATAAACAGCTCCAGGTCTCTCAGCCTTTCCTCATAAGAGAGATGCTTCAGGCCTCTACTCATCTCTGAAGCTCTTCCTTGGACTCTCTCCAGTAGTTCCCTGTCCCTCTTGAACAGGGGAGACCAGAACTGGACACAATACTCCAGGTGTGGTCTCACTAGGGCAGAGTAGAGGGGGAGAAGAACTTCCCTCAATCTGATGGTCACACTCCTCTTAACAATTCCCAGGATGTCATTTGCCTTCTTGGCCCCAAGAGCACTCTGATGTCTCATGGTTAAATTATATTGTCCACCAGGACTCCAAGGTTCCTTCTCCATGGAGCTGCTTTCCAGCAGGTCTACCCCTAACCTGTACCAGTACATGGTGTTCCTCCCCACGTGTAGGACTCTACACTTATCCTTGTTGACTTTCATTAGGTTTCCCTTTGCCCAGCTCTCCAGCCTGTCCAGGTCTCACTGGATGGCAGCACAGCCTTCTGGAGTATTGGCCACTCCTCCCAGTTTACTATCATCAGAAAACTTACTGAGGTACACTCTGTGCCTTCATTGAGGTTGCTGATGGATATGTTGAACAAGATTGGAGACAGCACTGACCCGCGGGGAACACCACTAGCAACAGGCCTCCAACTGGACTCTGCACTGCTGATCACAACCCTCTGAGCTCTATTGTTCATCCAGTTTTTAATCCATCTCACGGTCTCATCTCACGGTCTCATCTCACCCACACTTTCTGACCTCACCTATGAGGACCTTATGGGAGACAGTGTCACAAGTTTTGCTGAAGTTGAGGTAGACAACACTTACTGTTCTCCCCTCATCTACCCAGCCAGTCACACCGTCACAGGGGGCTATTGTATTGGTAAAGCAAGATTTCCCCTTGGTGAATCCATGCTGACTACTCTTTTCCTTCATGTGCCTACAGATGACCTCCAGAATGAGCTGCTCCATCACCTTTCCAGGGGTGGAGGTGAGGTTGACTGGTCTGTAATCTCCTGGGTTCTTTTTGTTTGGGTTTTGGTTTTGTATTTTTTTTTTTTCAATGAATCCTGACCACAGGTTGGTGAAATGTTCAGTCCTCTCCATTTGTTGAAAGGCACCGATCAAAGCTAGGAGCTTTATTTTCATTCCACTTCTTCTCATCATTTTCATTCAGAATAGAATGACTGAAGCTGCTCTGACTTACTGCATTTTTGTCATTGCATTTTTCATTCCTTAAAAAAGTTTTATCACACAGCCCTGGGATATGTATTTGAAAATCTAAAAAGCAGTGTGAACACTGTATATTTGAAAAGAGAAATGTAACCAATTCAGATCTGGAGCCAAACTCCTCCGCTGGGTCCATATAACTGATATCATATTAACAGTGAAACATAAGTTTAGTCTCATTTATTTATGTATTTATTTATTTTGGCTGTTGCGCAGAACTGTGGCTTACTGATACTGTCCCAAAGCATAAATATTGGCATAACTGTCTTCTGATCCTATGCCCAGTGCTTTATTTCATGAATTCATTTACTTAATTTTGTTATTTTATTTTTTAATGCAAGCAAGCTGCTAAAACAAGAATTCTTATTTTTAAGAGATTATTTTGAATTTTAAATGGCCATGTTCTCCAAGATTGCATTACTCCACATGTTCTCCAAGGGGCAGTGTGGGAATATTTTCAGTAAACTCAAACACCTTTGTTGTTTTCCGGTGCCTTTGATTATTTCAGTTATATCAGGTCAGAATTTTAAACTTCCCATCAAGGACCCCTGCTTGTGGTTCTCTAGGAGTCCTTAAGATGAATTGCAGCATCATTACTATTTGTGTTTTGGGTTGTCCTTGGCACAGCCACATTGCCCTTGTTATTACAAGCAAAAGGCAGCCCAAGTCATGTAAGCCACACTGCCCAGCTTAGGAGAGAGAGGATGTTTCAGGCTGCAGAATGAATCTTTTGATCTTTGACCTCACATCTTATTCAATCCAACAGTAAAAATGGCTGTCATTTAAAAAGCACTTAAATGCTTTTCACATTACCCAGTGAGGGATATAATCCACAACATATCAGACATTTGCCAAAAATGAAATTATTGCCTTAGACGTGAGAGCTGTGAGTAGTCACCACCAAATGCTGTCATTTCAGGCACTTTACAGAAACAGCATCCTAAGCTTAGCTTACCTTGGAGCCAATGCCTAAAAAAAATCATTTTGTGGTGATTAGAGAATTACTGTTTTAGTGTAAATATACCTGAAGATTGTCCATATAGTGTCACTACACGTCAGAAAATTGCCCCAAAGTAGGGTGGAAGAGACAGGTAGGTAAGAGCAGGATATTTTGCCTTAAAACTGGGGATGAATAAGAATGAACATCATAAATATAAATGAAAATACAAATGTTCAAAGACAGCACATCTGGACATCTCAGAAAAGACCAAAAGAGCTTGCAATGAAAGCTGAGAACTTGCAATGACAGTCAAGTCTGACAAATGCAGACAACAAAGGAGAGTTTTTTTTTTTCTTACATGTCAGTAGAAAATGAAATTTTACTCTAAGATACCTATGAAGACAAGAAATTAGCAGAGCTGGATGTTGCTATGGCTAGCAAATACATCTAGAGTTAGTATTAGAGTCACAACCTTTAGGAAGGGCACAGCATCTCAGCAATTTGAGGGTTACAGCTCTAAGGACTAGAGACAGGGGAGACCTACTGTGGGAAGACTGTAGAATAGATCTCCAGGGTAGCCCTACCTCCGTGGCTTTACCATTCCCTGAGGCATCTGGAGCAGGTCACTGAAAGGCAGAGGAGAGTGAAAAAGACGGGTCTTGGATCTGATCCCACCTGGCAATTTCAGTCTCTGCAAATTTTACACAATAATTGCTCACACTTAAGCATGGCCCTAGAAAATGCATTCTCGTCATAACGTTAATGACTAGTAACACCCACAAGTCTTTGGAAGAAAAATACTAAGCATATAAACAAATGTAAATTAAATTATTCCCCAGTTTATGGGAGTGTAGAACATCAGCAATAGGAAAGTCCTGTTAATTCTTCTGGGGTTGACATCCACTGTGAAAATACCTAGGGATTACAGGAAAGGGAGAGAAATTGATTTTTTTTTTTTTTAAATCAAACAGCAACTTCTTAGACCAAAGCAGTAAAAGTTTAGAAAAGTTTTGAATGTGGTCCAAACCTGAAGGAAATCAGCACTGTTACTGAAAGTAATCAGCATTAACTGTTAATGACTTCCATATCAGAGAGAGTGCTCACTGTAATGTTACTGTTTTAGGATTATAGACTCCTTTTTGTGAACAGAAAGCACATCTTTTTGACTTTGAATTTTTCTGCACAGCCTTTGTAGCTTTCCAGGGACTTTCTTCTCCTTTCAGGTGAAACATTTCAGGCTCCAGGATGCAGCAAACTTATCATCTCTTGCTAAAAACACCTTCTCTCTCTTCTTTTAATTTTGACAAACTGAGGACTGTGATGGTGAGGTCGAGTGCTTATGGGTAAGGATGAGGGAAGGCCAGTGAGGCAGAGGTCCTATTGGGAGCCTGCTGTAGACCACCCAACCAGAATGAAGGGGCAGATGAAGCATTCTACAAGAGGCTGGCAGAAGTATCGAAATCATCAGCCCTCGTTCTTGTAGGGGTCTTCAAATTACCAGACATCTGATGGAAATACAACACAGCAGAGAGGAAACAGTCCAGGGGGTTCCTGGAGTGTGTGGAAGGGAACTTCCTGATACAGACAGTGAGTGAACCTACCAGGGGAGGGGCCTCGCTAGACCTGCTGTTTGTAAACAGAGAAGGACTGGTGGGTGATGTGGTGGTCAATGCGGTGGTCAGAGGCTGTCTTGGTCTTAGTGACCATGAACTGATAGAATTCTCAATTCTTGGCAAATTCAGCAGTGGTTCAGCAGAACCACTACCATGGACTTTGAGAGGGCTGACTTTGACCTGTTCAGGGAAAAGGGGCCCAGGAAGGCTGGACATTCTTCAAGAAGGAAGTCTTAGTGGCACAGGAGAAGCTGTCCCCATGTGTTGTAAGATGAATTGGTGGGGAAGAGACTGGCCCGGATGAACAGGGAGCTCTTGCTTGGACTCAGAGTGAAAAAGGAGAGTTTATCACCTTTGGAAGAGGGGGAAGGAAACTCAAGAAGAGTACAAGGACCTAGTTAGGTTACACAGAGAGAAAACCAGAAAGGCAAAAGTCCAGCTAGAACTCAATGTGGCCACTGCTGGGAGATATAACAGAGAAGGTTTTTAGAAATACAATAATAAGAAAAAGAGAAACAATGAGAATTTCCACCCACTCCTGGATGTGGGGTGGGGGGTAAGGTTGAGGAAAGGGCTGAGGTACTGAATGCCTTCTTTGCCTCAATCATACCAATTATTCTCAGGGTATTCAGCCCCTGAGCTGTAACACAGGGACAGAGAGCAGAAGAATCCTCCCATAATACAGGAGGAAGTGGTTAACAACCTGCTGTACCAACTGGACACTCAGAATTCTATGGTGCTAGATGGGATCCACCTGAGAGTGCTGATGGAGCTGGTGCAGGAACTTACCAAGCCTCTCTCCATCATTTATCAACAGTCCTGGTTAACAGGGGAGGTCCCAGATGACTGGAGGCTTGACAATGTGACACCCATCTACAAGAAAGGACAGAAGAAGGATTCGGGGAACTACCAGCCTGTGAGCCTGACCTCATTGTCAGGGAAGATTATGGAGTAGTTCATCTTGAGGGCACTCATGTGGCAAGCAGAAGACAACAGGGGATGAGGTGCAGCCAATGTGAGTTCATGAGAGGCAGATCCTGCTTGACCAACCTGATCTCCTTCTATGACCCAGTGATCCTCACAGTGGATGAGGGAGGGTCTGTGGACATTGTCTTCCTAGACTTCAGTGAGACACCACCTCCCACAGCATTATGCTGGAGAAGCTGGTGGCTCATAGTTTAGGCAGGTGTACAGTCTGGATGAGGGGATCAAGGGAAACATCAGTATGTTTACAGATGACACCAAATTGAGCAGGAGTGTTGATCTGCTCGAGGGTTGGAAGGCTCTGCAAAGAGATCTGGACAGACTGGATTGGATCCATGGTCTGAAGTCAGTGGGATGGGCTTGAACAAGGCCAAGTGCCAGGTACTGCCCTTGGGTCACCCCAGCCCCAGGCAGCACTCCAGGATGGGGGAGGAGGGGCTGGAAAGTGCCTGGCAGAAAAGGCCCTGGGGGTGCTGGGGGACACCCGGCTGAGCAGGAGCCAGCAGTGTGCCCAGGTGGCCAAGAAGGCCAAGGGCATCCTGGCCTGGCTCAGCAATAGTGTGGCCAGCAGGAGCAGGGCAGGGATCGTGCCCCTGCCCTCGGCACTGGGGAGGCTGCAGCTTGAGCACTGGGCTCAGGTTTGGGCGCCGCAGGAGAAGAAAGACATTGAGGGGCTGGAGCGAGGGCAGAGAAGGGCAAGGGAGCTGCTGAGGGCTCTGGAGAGAATGTCTTGTGAGGAGCACTGAGGGAGCTGGGCTTGTTCAGTCTGGAGAAGAGGAGGCTGAGGGGAGACTTTCTTGCTCTCTGCAGCTGCCTGAAGGGAGGTTGGAGTGAGGTGGGGGTTGGTCTCTTCTCTCAGGTAACTTGTAATAGGACAAGAGAAAATTGGCTGTAGTTGCACCAGGGGAGGTTTAGGTTGGATATCAGGAAAAATGTCATTACTGAGAGAGTGGTGAGGGCTTGGAACAGGCTGCCCAGGGAGGGGATGAAGTCACCACCCCTGGATTTATTCAAAAAACATCTAGAAATGTCACTTCAAGACATGGTTTAGTGGTTATGATAATGTTGGGAGACTTGGTGATCTTGGAGGTCTTTTCCAACCTTAATGATTCTGTCATTCTGTGGTTGGTCTATCATAAGGTGTGCCTGCCCATTGCCTCCCTGCCTTTGTTTCATTTCTGGTATATATCCTCACTGCAAAAAGTGCATGCGTTTTTTTCTCCCCCATGTACATCAGTACAGATGTAAAATAAATCTATGGAGTTCAACGAGGCTCAGTGACAAGAACATAATTCCGAAGAACTTTTACACAGAAGCTGAATCTGATACCTGGACTTACTGAAGAAATGAAATTAAACAGAACTATTCAAGTAACATGACATCATGTGAAAACTCACCTAGCAATCTTTTTTGTTCAGTATTTCAGAATGTTACAAGGCAGCAAAGTACCCCCAGCCATAAATACCGTGCTGTATTAAGATCTCATGTAGAAATCCATGGCAAACAACTTGCTCAAACAGTGCTCTTCTGCAGTTATAGTTTATCCTCATATTCAGGATCTGACTTGCCTATTTTTTTAACTGTCATTTTACTCAGTGTTCACCGTGCTGGTTCTTGTTTTCTGTGTGGCTGCAACATTCCTGGACATAGTGGGCTTCTTCCCTCGTCACAGGCACTTCTAAAAGATACAAAGCTTCTTCATTTCACATAGAAATCCATGCTCAGTACACAGCAGACTGTTCAGGACTCAATAGCTATGATTTTTATAGGCTATCTACCATCCTGACAAACCCTAGCTGGGCAAACACAGATCTCCAGGACAACAAGCCCACAGCTAAAATTCCAGCCCATCAAAGGTCTGTAACAGAGCTGCCACATACCTAGGGTAACAGGCACAAGGAGGACAAACAGAATGCACTGATGAAGAAATTCCATGCATTTCACTGCCTGCATGAGCCACATCACACAACTTTTACTTTCCTAAGCACCTCATCTCCTTACCTACCTCAGATTCCTGATACAATGCTGACCCTGGCCTAAACTCCATCACAGCCCTTGGGAATCTTCTGGGGTGGGCACTGGTTTAAGGACAAAATGTTATGGATTTCTGAAGTAGTAGATGAAAGGAAGCACGATGATTTTTGAATGCCATCAGCATTTCTAATGTGCAGGTGGTTTTGTTTCCTGTGATGGAACAGCATTTTACACATTCCTGCAGCCAAGCATGGTGAAAGGAAGGCTGCTGAAGCTTTGCACTTCTCGTCGTCGATCTAATTTTACAAATCAGAATGAATATAATGAGATCTTGAATAAAAACCTGTAGTCCAAGAGATATTCCAGTCTCAAATTTCTTTATCCTTTTTTTTTTTTTTTTCTTTAGGTCCTTTATACGTGAGATTGTTTGTGCATACTTCCTTGCCATATGGGAACACACAAATTTGCTTGTTTTACTGCAGCATTGGAGGTGAAAAGGACTAAGTTAGGTTTATTTGACAGTTAAATCAGCTGTGGCTTTCTGCATTACGTTCAGCATAAAGTCATTGCATTGGAATAATCAGAAAGCAGCTCTGATCTGTTAGTCCCTGATAGGAACCTGCAGTACAGGGGTATGTGGAAAATATCTTTTATAAGTTGCTGCATTTATTACCTAGAAAAATCAATTATCTGCACTGAGATAACAACAATCTCCTGAAGAGTTGAGAGATAAATAAATAGCCACAAAAGAGGATTCATGGAGCAGTTAGTGTGGTATTGATTAGGCCTGTGACTCGTGGGGTTCAGTCTGGATTTGGCTAAAAAAGCCCCTACAAGTCGACCCTACCCAAACTACAATTGAAGACATTTTTGGTGGTTTTTTTTTTTTTTTTTTTTTTTGCTTATAAGAGAAGCACACCCTGCATGCCAAAAAACCCCTCAAACATAGTGAGTGGGGTGGCTGTAATGTTTTATTTAGCTCACAGTCTCCCAGAAAATTAGTATGCAGAATAAGTCATGCAATTACATAAAATTTTCATGCCATTATCCCTTCCTCTCTCCACCATTAACATGAACCACACTGGAGCTGAACACCTTGTTCATTAGCCAAATGATAAGAGCAGAAAATAGCAGAACAATAATTCTGAATAAATGGTATATGACAACATTTCCCCAGACAGAGGGAACACTTGAATATCTCATATTCTGCTTTCAAAGAAAGCTTCAGGTTATTTTTGCTTTTGCACAGAACAAAGGAAATCCATCCTCTACCACTGGCTTCTTCATTCATTCACAAACCCTAGAAATTGAGATGATTTTGTGCTTTCCAACAGAGTGGATAGTCATGAAATGACGAAAATAAGCTGTGGCAGTGGAATTTTTCTCTGTTCTAGAAAGCTGAAGGCCTTTCTATGTTTTGCACTAGGTCTGATGTTACTTAATAGAAGTCATTTAAGACCTGGCAATGGCATCAGCAACAAGCTGGAGAAATGTAAAGGTAATGCAAAGCTAAGGGACTTAGTTAAAAGTAGTTAATATAAGGAAGAACATCAAAGGGATGAAAATGACATCTGATGACAAATTAATTAAAAAAAAATATTTTATATATCTTTGATGCACCTAAGGGCACTGAAATTCACAGGTTCCAAGAATTCATATGACATCAGCCAAATTCCTCTCTGTTTTGTTTCTCATACAAGTAGATCTGTTCTACTCAGGGAAATGATATACACATAACAAACATCTCAATGTTAACTGGTACGGAAGATGGTACAGTGCAGAACAGTATACAACTCCTACCTGCCCAGAACACTGCAAACACCTCAGGAAAACAGACATTCAAGGGAAAAGGACATGTGACCCACACAATTTATGTGCCTGCATATCTATTGTAGATTACTGAAGATCATGATCCTTTAAGACTGCTTCTTGTCAAAAAGAACAGTTTGTAGAAACTTCTCACTCATGGAAAAGAAAAAAAGAATTTTCCCTTAATGTGTTTTTTGCTTCTCTAACACCCCCAGCCCCAACCCCACCTGAATGTCACCTATCTGTCACTTTCTTTATTATATTTATCTCTAAATTCAAGGCTACATCCTCTCAAGATTATAAGTTTTGAAAGCATGCATTGTTGAAGGCAACAGGAGGAGATCAGGTGAAAGAACTACCCTCCAAAATAATAAAATTAATGTTACATGTAATTTTTTTTTTCTATTTTGCAACTGAGTAGCTAAAAGCAGAAGCTCCTAAAAACAACAGTCATTCAAGAATAACTTAATTTTTCAAATATAATACTGGTGTCAGTGACTGAAGACACAGTCCTACAGCACTTACTCCTGAGTAACGAGCAGGCTGCTATCAGAAAGGACCGCCCAGATCTCCCTTCTGACCTCATTCATATTTGTATTAATTTGTCCACAACATAAACCATGACAAATGAGTCTGCAATCACATCTGTCCTTGAGGACACTACAGAGATGCAGAAACCTGATAAGGAAGATAAGAGAGAAAACAAGAGGTCAGTCAGCGAGAGACCACCTCGTTCTGTAAAAGCCTGTACTTCCGTAGATTAAGGTGAACATGGAACTGCAGGCTCAGCTTTTTATATAACCTGCTTTTTGTATTGCTGAACTTTGGGGTTTTTTGTTTTGTTTGTTTTTTTTTTTTTAACATAGATGGGTAAATAATGCATGATAGTGCTTCATTCTCTGTATCTCAAAGATGCATTTTTCATAGAATTGATCCAGAGTGTGACTGGCTCTGTGCAGTAAAAGCACAATAAAGATAACAAGTCTTAGTAAAATGTTGCTCATTTCTTTAAACATTGCACAACAATAATGATTGCCTCTTCAGCAACTGTAAATAATTAAGTGACTTTTATGTTGTTTATTAGAACATAATAAGCAACTCGGTAATGGAAATGAGAACAATGAGTGGTTATCATTTAATTTCACACAGA
The DNA here is from genome assembly GCA_025345505.1 of Todiramphus chloris collaris. Classification (NCBI taxonomy): domain Eukaryota; kingdom Metazoa; phylum Chordata; class Aves; order Coraciiformes; family Alcedinidae; genus Todiramphus; species Todiramphus chloris. The sequence goes on along the minus strand of JANVCC010000059.1, from coordinate 9,880,137 downwards.
CCTAAGGAATCGGGGACTCAATATTTGTTAAACTCATCCACTTGCTGGTACACACAGTAAGAGCAAGTAACTAGTACTATAGTGTATGTGACCGAGGAGTATAACCACATAATCACTATGGCTGGAAATGATCTTCAAGATCATGAAGTCCAACTATTTAACTTTCCCACGGCCACTACTACACCATATCCTTAAGCACCATGTCTGGATGGCTTTTAAATACATCCAGGGATAGCTATTCAACAACTTCCCTGGGCAGCTTGTTCCAGTCTTTGATAACCCTTTTGGTAGAGAAGTTTTTCCTCATGTCCAACATAAACCTCCCCTTGTCACAACTTGAATGCCACATCCTCTTGTTCACCAGTGAGCCCACAAATCACACAGATTAAAAAAAAGTTTCAAAGCAGCAGCAACCAACCTGCATCTGAAAAGCTAAAATTCCAGGTGAAATGCAGTAATTACTCCAAAAGCCATTGCAGAAGGATATACACCTCATCTTGTACACACAGCCAAGAAGAGCAAAGCTTTGCAAGCAGCCTTTCAGGAGCCAGACGCTTTCTAATTCTGGGTTTCAGACTCGCAGTTCACTCCAATCTTAGTGATGTTTAACACTTCTGCTTCTGGAAGAGCTGTTCCCAGGAAAAGGTAATGCACAAGATAGACAAGAGTTATCTTTAGAGCACTGGCCACCAGTGAGGCAATATTACTTAAGTCACCTTCTCAAAGATGCAATGCAGTTTCAGTCATTAGAACACAGGTTTACTGAGTCTGCTTTGCAATGCTCCATCAGTCTGTTCACAAAATTTCAACAGTTATCTCTCAATACTTGTTATTTGTGTATTGATATGTCAATGACATTTGTGAGCAGCCTGCATATAGGAGAAAGTAATTCAGAAAAACAGCTCTGGAAAGTCACAATATAATCTTTCTAAAAGTATTTAAGTGTAAATCCCACAAACCTCAAAAGTATTTCTTAGCCTCTATTTCATGTCTACACAACATGATTATAATTAAAAAAATAAGCAGAATAAGAATATGAAACAAAATAACAGCAGTGCTGAAAACTTTAGGTCAGGAAACTAAGTAGAAATATATTCAATTGCAGCATATAGATGGATATATTGTAATAAATTAGATACTGACATGTCTGAATAAAGCATGAGTATGTATTTTGCTGTATCCAGGCAAAACCAGTCAGAAATAACTTTGATCAAAGTTAATAGAAAAAGTCCAAAGAATTCCCTGAAATTGTCAAGCTATAGCATTCAAAACAGTACTACACACTACCCTCTTCCAACATACTGAAATTAGTTTGGAGATCACATGTAAGGGACTCATTTCTTTAGATCTATCCACTGTCTATTTGTAGCAATGACACTTAAAGCATTTAAATATATTATTCATCAGATTCTAGAAGAAGAGACTCGAAAGTGACTCCTTTATACGCTCTGTGGAAGAATTCAGTAGTGGAGGCGTGGGAACAAGGCTCAAACCATGTCTTTCATGCTGTGTGTTGTTTTATTTAAGTGAAGCGCTGTCCCAGCCATTCATGAATTACTGATGCCTTGTATCTTCCAGTCCATCTGTTCCCGCAGGGCTGAGAGAAGGAAGGTGTTCACTGATTCATAGGCCTTTCAGGTTTTCCAGAACACACCTTGTATATTTATTTTCTGCCTTCACTATATAGACCAGCTGTTCCTGAGAGGGAAAATGTGGATGTGGATTTGAAAAGGGAGTACAGGTCTTTGGTTTGGCCTCTGTAAATCTTTCTGCATAATATTACTGTGGAATTTATATCCTAACTACTCAGTGAGAGGCTCAAATACTACAACAGTATTTATTTTAAACATTCAAGCAAATGCCCAGAGTCCTGGTAAAGCATACCACAAAGCCAAGGACATGTTGCTGAAGATCACAGAGGTGTGAAGAGGAGGTGAGAAGGACACTTTATTCCAAACTTCCCCATCAATTTTCTTCCTACAGAAGAAATGCGAAGAGGTGGAGCTGGATATAAGCAAGCACTGGTTAAATGAAACAAAGAGGATTTTGCAAGTCTCTGAAATCATCAGGGCAAGTTTCCATTGTACAGAAGGAATCTGATTGATCTGCAATGCAGACAGAATTTTCCCAGGTCTAAATTGAGGGGCCAGGTGTATTCCTCTTAGAAATGAGGGACAGGATGAACAACTGCTGCTTACTGAAGAGGCAAGATCCTGTACATAGCACCACACTACACTGATCTCCTCTCTCCACAGCAACCCACCCAGGGCTCTGGCATAGACAGACTGCAGTCCCCTCACCATCCCTAACAGCCTGTAAATAGAAAGGATCAGGAGGAGATGAAGTAGCTGAAGTGAAAGACAATGGAACTTGGAGATTTGAACAGAGCAGCCAGATCTTCAGGAGTTCATCCCTCACAAACTAGCATGAATAACAAAAAGAGAACAACACCTCATCTCAGATTCAGCCTTCAATCTCATGAGACATACATGTTTCAACTTCAGACAGAACTAAATGAATAGCAGCTGACTCAAGATAGAACACAGTTGAACTTCCTTAATGCCTCCAAAATGATGAGAATCACCAATGAAGAGCATTAAAGCAGTTTGCTGAAGCCTCAGAAGAACACAGAAGTATGTTTATAAAGACAAGTTACTGTGTTAGGCATCTAACCAGAGATTTTTGTTTCTCCCACCTGCAATTTCAAAGTGGTAGGAGACTGGAGTTGTTAAGAACATGCTTTCTTAATTACACTACTATGTCCTGGGCTGTCTGTCCCAATCCCAATCCTAATCCCAATCCCAATCCTAATCCCAACTCAAACATGTCAAAGGAAATACAAGGTTTGTTTAGAGATTGGGGTGTTAAATTCATAATTTGCAACTCCTTATTCCCATTGCAAGCCAAGTAATCAGTTAAATGCAGGGAGTCAAGAATACAAATGTTTTGTCCACCTTTCTGACATTCTTTCAAAACATTGGCTAAAAGGTATTAAACCAGTTTGCTTTGTTTTCTGATGCAACATCCCTCTTGCTGCCCACATTACAACTGGGCAGCAAGAGGAGACAATGGCAACACGGTCATAGTTACTCTTCCTAACAGTTTTCTCAAACAGGTTTATTGAAAAAAGCTGCTGCCTTCATAAAAGATTTTACACACCTGTCATGCTCTACTGAAGCAGATCAAACCCATCTTTCTCTTCTCTTGTGCAGTAACTCTTTCCCACCTTAAAGCTTTCAAGGTTTCTAAACATTCTTGTTCTGAAAATGTCAAATTCAATACACATTTCCCTCATCACTGTAACAGAAGGACACAGAAAAGCTACTGGAATGTGGGACACTGACAATACCAGTACCCAGTTTAAAACCAATTAAGCCAAGTCTCTACTTATTCTATATTAATTATGCTTGGTAGCTACTTTGAGACATACCACTGTCTCACAATGAATAAAAATCAGTTTACCCCTAATGAAAGACTTCCTGCAAGTGTGGTTACAACAGTAAATATAGATAAACTATTCTAAAACCATCTTCATAATGTTTCAGAAATGAGACCATCCCCTGAAATCCAAGTCTGTAATCTAGAGCAGAGAGAGAAAGAAACCAACCATGTGAGTAGCAGTTTCTCAAAATCCTGTGAAGTGATTAAACTAGCAAACCCATTTCCCCCCCACCTCCAACCAGAAATCTTACTCTGGAGTTTAGAATCAAGGAGAAAATTTATCACTATAGACATACTTATCACAGTTATACTTTTGCCTAAATATTTTAATTCCTGAGGATTTTTTTTTTTTATAAAATACCAGCCAGCTTTTCAGTATATGATTTTGACAATGTGTATACACAGCACTTTGAAGCCAAATGAGTGCAAGTTCTTACTGAACTTCAAGTTGACCAAAAGACACAGTAATTCCACTCAGAAGCCATGCAGACATCTAGTGCAAGCATCATTTTCCACTTAGTACACTGTCCAAATAATTTTTCTGAAAATAGGTTACACCACTTCTAGATTCACTCTTTTTTCATGGGGAAAAAAGTCATATGTGTGCCTGAGTGTAAAAAAATGTAGCCACTGGGATAATCACCAGTCCAGATTGTATTCTAAAAAAAAAAATAGCCCAGATGTTTTGGGGGTTTTCTTTTTTGTTTTTTTTGGTTTTTTGTTTTTTTAAAGAAGAGTGTAAAAGCCAATTTTTGTCTGACAAAACTACAGTTCATCTTATTCCTACATAGAACTCTGCCTCATATTGCAGCATTCAAGTCACTGTGAAGATGCAAATTCACAAAGCAAACCCGCTCACCCCATGTTCCAGTCCCCCAGCACAATAGCTCTAGTTCCCACCAGTTTCTGTGGCAAGTATGGTTTATATAAGTATGAAGTTTTAAGGAGTGTTTGGAGCCCAGTGATACGAGGCATTGTTGTCCCAAAAAGTGAGGTCACTATCAGTGTGCAATGAGTCCAATTCTCACATGCTCAGGAGATACGTTGCTTATTTATTTCAGTGTTGTGCAAAGCCGGGTGCACATTGGTTTCCCACAAATCAAGCACACCAGACAAAACTCTCTGTGTTGTATTTATTACAAAGTTGGTAATTTCCAAGCCCACCCGCTTTATGATGATCCATTAGTAATTTACATACAAGTACAATACTGCTGACTCCACACTTCCACTACTGGGCATACTCAGGGGAAGGGTCTTCACCTGGGCAAGGGTCTTTTTGACCTATGGTCATGATTTTTAGTATTATTTCAAAAGGCCTAAATGAATTTGTAAGCAATGTCTGGACAGGTAACAGCATGAGCTGAAGGATGAAGGAAGCTCACAGATGATGGCTAGAATCTGGAATAAGCAGACAACTTGCAAGTAAGAAATAGAATGGGTTTTGCGTCCCCAAACTTATTGCAGGAAATTCCCATGCTAAAGTAGGGAATAATACAATTTTCAGAAAGCTGCTTTGTAGTTACTAGAAGTAATTGGATCAGAAAAATCACAGAATGATAGAATCATTTATGTTGGAAAAGACCTTTAAGATCACCAAGTCCAATCAATAACCCTATTCTACCAAGTCTACCACTAAGCCATATCCCCAAGCACAACATCTAGATGACTTTTAAACACATCCAGGGATGGGGACTCAACCCCCTCCCTGGGCAGCCTGTTCCAGTGCCTGACAACTCTGTCAGTGACCAAATTTTTTCTAATGTCCAGTTTAAATCTTCCCTGGTGCAGCTTGAGGTCATTCCCTCTTGTTCTGTCCCTAGTTACTTGTGAGAAGAGACCAACACCCACCTCTCTACAACCTCCTTTCAGGTAGTTGTAGAGAATGACAAGGTCTCCCCTCAGACTCCTTTTCTTCAGATTAAACAACCCCAGCTCCCTCAGCTGCTCAGAAGACTTGTTCTTGAGGCCCTTCACCACCTTAGTTGCCCTTCTCTCGCCCCACTCCAGCACCCTGACGTCTGTCTTGTATTGAGGTGCCCAGAACTGAACTGAACACACTACTCTAGGTGTGGCCTCAAAAATGCTGAGTACAGAGGAAAGATCACCTCCTTGGTCTTCCTGGCCACACTATTGCTGAGCCAGGCCAGGACGCCCTTGGCCTTCTTGGCCACCTGGGCACACTGCTGGCTCCTGCTCAGCCGGGTGTCCCCCAGCACCCCCAGGGCCTTTTCTGCCAGGCACTTTCCAGCCCCTCATCCCCCAGCCTGGAGCATTGCCTGGTGTTGTTGTGGCTCAAGTGCAGGACCTGGCACTTGGCCTTGTTGAAACTCATACAACTGACCTCAGTCCATTGATCCAACTTGTACAAGTCCCTCTGCAGAGCCTCCCCACCCTCAAGCAGATCAACTTTCCCGGACATTCTATCTCCTCATCCACATCATTGATAAAGATGTTAGACAGAAGCTGTCCCAGTACTGAGCCCTGGGGAACACCACTGGTGACCGGCCAACAATACCTCGTAGTAAGGTGAACAGAATTCTTCTTGTGGGGTTTTGGATAAGCAGCTTGTATGGAAGGAAAACCCTTTACCACTGACCTATAACAAGCCAAGGCAGTGACACAAGACTGTGCACTTTACCCTGCAGAAAGAATAACATCTCAGATAGATTCAACAGAAGCGGGTGAAGCATGATCAAAACTGCCTTCATATCTCCCCCTTCTTTATGAAGCAGACTTCTGAGAACCTTGAGACCATTTGCATAACTAACAAATGGAATTAAACCTACACAGCTTAAAGAAACAATATTCCGCCAAATTCTAAAACATTTTCTGTGGCAGAGCTTCCAGACAGGAATATGTCACAGTAATAGAGTTCAATAGAGGTTATAATGTACTGTCTGCTTCACAAGAAAACAAGATACACAAAGTGGCTTTTTCTAGACATCAAGAGTACTAAATTATACCCTCATGACACTTTAAGGGGCAAGACCAAGTACTGCCTGTGTTGCACCTCCAAGAGCTCAGTATTTGGGGAATCAGATGAGAACTATAGCAAAAGAAAGAAATATTTAGGGGACAGGGTAATGTTTTCTTTAATCATAAGATTCCAAAAAGCACTTAGGCAATTGACTTAGCAGCCCAGCGAAGTTCTTCTGACAAGAAGAGATCAACTGTAAGGGACCACTGTAGCCATACCAGGATGTGAGCAATACAACCAATATTTTAGAGTAAGATGCTGCATACACAGAATTAAATTATACTTCTGCATGCACAGATGGAAGCATGAGCTTTCCCCTCCATGAAGTAATCCATGCAAAATTGGGACTTACCTTGTCTCTCATATTAATAGCAGTGGGCATTGGATAGAAGGATTAACTGTGCACTCCAGCAACATCTTCTATCCAAGCCCTCCACAAATCCTACAGAAAAGGATTCCTATTCTAGCAAGTGAGAATTTTATCATGAATGTAAAGATATTCCACAGGTGCATTTCAGCTCCTTCATGAGGCTCTCATCCTTTATACAGATTCCAGTTTAGAAAGTGTTAATTCTCCACTCATGTTAAATTAGCATACCTCTACTAATTTTCATGCACTTAAAGTCTTACTGGTCCATGCATCACAACCATCAAACATAGAGTTACCTGTACATTAGATGCTTTCTTTCTGCTGCCCTTGCTAATCAGCTGATCTGAAAGGACCAAATTAATAAAAATAATGTGTTAAACCTGAATTGTACACTTGACAGACCTCCCTAAATTAAGCACAAGCAGTTGCCACATTTGAGACCTTTTTATTAACTACAACATTTTTCTGTTCTCTTTAGACAGCTTCTTGAGATCACAGAGCAGCACTACGCATAGCAGAAAAAAGGATTTAAAATAAGGACATACCTTTAATATTTGCACATAAGCTCTGATGGAAGTTCAAACACCTATCAGAAAGAAACTTAAAAAAAATCGATTCAAGGTTAAAGTAACCTGCTTTGATGAATTCTTTTGTTTGCATGTTTGTTTCGATTGCTTAATTTCAAATGAAGCTCAGTTCATGGAAGATCTAAAAGTCAAACATGAAAGGGATCAAAATTTGTCTGATTTTAAAAAAAATATTTATTCCTTCAAATAAATAAATAAAAATAAGCAATTCCTTCATTCTTCATTGTCTTTTCATAATTAGAAAAAAACTCGTTAAAGGCAATATAACAGTGGCAAGAGAGGAAGAATTCAAATTCAGGTACATGATTTGTGTCTTATTCAAATTAATGGTAGCAGAGTGAAAAATAAGACAAAAGCTGGTACCATGATGTGAAAATACTCTAACGGGGGATATATTAATAAGTCAATAATTTACAGTAGTGTCCTGGTTTGAGTGAAAACGGAACTAATTCTGTTCAGTAATTTTACTTTTCAGCTTGGTTCTTCTAACTAACTGCACTTTCTGAAGTTAGCAGCCTGTTCTCACAGACAGTGTCTGCTTCTATCGGTGATAACACCTTATGTTTAGAGTTACTACCAAGGATTGGTATGCAGACCAAGGCCACTGCTGGGTCCTGTGTACCGCATTGGGGGGTGCAGGAAGTGAAAGGCTGCACCTTCAGGGAGGAGCGGACAGGACGGGTGACTCTAAACTGACCAGCAAGGTATTCCATCCCATATACGCCATATTTGGTCTAGAGCTGAGGGACCCAAAGGGTCTCTGGGCTCTTCTCTCCCCTCTTGGACTGCTTTGCCAGCTTTTGCTTGGCTTGGCTCGGGTCCTCTCTCGGTTCCTTCCTCGGAGCACCCAAGGAGGACTGCCTTCGATCCAGTCTGCGTGTTCCTGAACCCGGTACCAGAATCCAGCTCCCGAACACATCTCCCGTCTGCTGCGGGGCCCAGTCTGGGACTCCCCCGGAGCCTGCACAACATCAGTGGTGACGGTGATGTAATTACCATCAGGGGGGTTGGGTTCGATACTGGTTTTGTATATATTTGTATATATTCCATTTTTATAATTATTATTTTCCTTTTCATTAAAGCTGTTCTAGTTTCCTTTTCTAATCGCTAAGTCTCTCTCCCTTATTCCCTTTCTCTTCCCCTTTGGGGAGGGAGGGGGGTTAACAGAGAGCGTCTGTTATAGGTTTTAGGGGCTGCCCTGACCCTAAACCGCGACAAGTAGCATATTCTAGCACTATTTAAATAAGCTGTTTGCATTAAAAAGATGTAGATTTAAAATGCAATTTAAAAAATAAAATAAGATCAATAATAATACATTTTATTTCAAACAGTCATCATAGTAGTGCCACAGCAATCAATCATATATACCCAGGCCCTGTATATAATAATTCCCTGATCTCTATATAATTGCCAGCTTCACCTTTTGAATTATCAACAGCTCTCACAGTTTATTGCTTCATACTTTCTTAATAAGCGCCTGCAATCAATAATCTTGCCACTGAGTAAGCAGCAACCAGCCAGCCAAACGCAGGGTGTAAATGTTTCAGAAGCGATCATTACAGGGATGTGAATGACAAGGTGACTATGCTAATGGGATTGTCGTGTAGTAAAGACATAATTTGGAAAACCTGCTCACTGGAATGTGTAGATGCTTTGCCATGGCAGAATGTTATTTCTGCAGAGAGGAATATTTACTCTTGAAATGAAACTTCAAATCTTCCTGAGGGGTGTGTTGGGTTTTTCCCTGAGATGACAATCACCACCACCAGACTTTTATATCTTGCTGTCAGCAAAAAACATTCAGCACGTCTGCAGCCTACTTATTTCATCTGGAAATAAATCTGCTCACTACTTCACTCCAACTCCGTACTGATTGATAACATGGATTTACATGCAAATTTGAGAATTAGTGTCACTTTGCTGACAACAGTTTATATACTAATGTGCATAGCAAGGCTCCCCAATCTTTTCTAATCCTACTCACTCATTAAATAACAGCACAATAAACATCCACCTATTTTTGATAATTATTTCTTAAGTTTGACAAACAAAACAAAGAAAAATTGGTCCCATTTCCCACAAATTAAACTGAGCTTTGAACAGAGACAGATCTTCTTAAGTGTTCAATTTGTTGTATATATTATCTGTTAGCACACAACATTGTATGCACCTCCAAAGGAGCTGAACTCTTACTTCACCAACAAAATGAAGGTGGCAAGTTTTCAAAATGTCCCGCTGAAATAAGTGGTCACTTCCATTGTCTATAGGGGCTGCAGGCACTGGACTCCTAAAAACCCATCTGCACATGGATGAATTCCACCAGGAAATACTCAGCATTTTTGCAAGTGTACCTGCTTATTTAAATTTCTAAATGGATGGTAGGCTTTGTTTATTTGTTTTGCTATCCAGTCTGAAGACTCCTTGGGAAAGTGTATGAATTTTCACAGTGGTAAAATGCTTTCCATTTCGATGCAACATCAGTAGCAATCTAACGATCTTACTAAACTCGGTTATTCTCACTGTACACTTAAATCCATTGTTCTTTGGAGATTACAGTGCACGGGAAGATGAAAATCCTGTCAGTTATTCAAATACACATGAGATGTCAAGAAAAATTATATTTTAATGCTATTTTTGAACTCACAGAACCACTGTGGTAAAGCCAGAGTTTGATCAACAGGAATACATGACAGAAACTGATTTGGAAAATACTATTAAAATAGTAACAGTTTTACCTTTATTGCATTAACTATCAGTTAACATTTGTCTTTGTTGACAGGTGTTTTATTTAAATATTTTATACTGACAATTTTTTATGTGTTATTGATTCTTTGTCTTGGCTTCTGAGATATTTGAAATAAAAGCCTAAGGCATATTCACCATCCAAGCAGCTATTGATAGAGAAATTACTAAATTACTCGGGCCTTTTCATTCACCATTTCTAAGGGATCCCAACAAACCTTCTCAAGTTCCTCACTTCCTCACTGATTTTCCTGCTTCAGAAAACTGGGAGCATCCTGCAGCTTTACAGGACTTCAAAATCGTCATTATACTCCAGGCAAGGACCAGCAAGAACTCCTTCAAGAAAGGTCAAAGACATGGCTCTGTTCTGGAGACTCTCAGGGCTTGATCCAAAGTTTACAAGTATTGCAGGGAGTCTTTTTATTTCCTTTGAGAGAGTTTAGATATTTCTCATGCCACATATGAATGGGAAAGCTTCTGATGACGACAACAGCCCACAACAGAACCAACACCCATGGGCTGGCTGAAAATTAATCTCAAAGCAGTTAATCTAAGCTAATCTTACCATCCTTTTAAGTGTAGTCTTGGACACTTGGACTCAAGATTGGATGCTCTCGAACTTCTGCTATGAACTGTGTGAGCAATTCAGCTATATGGTTCATCAAAAGGGTGACTAGTGCCTAAGTTTAGCAGCAATATCCAGTGTGAACGTATATGCAACTTCTTCACTTATTGAGTATCTTCATATAACCAGGCAACAGTTGGCTCCTTTTTTTGAGGTAAGCATGCAAATAGATAGCACAGGTGCTCCATAGCATGCAAAAAGGAATTTAAATAAATTTGATCAGCAAGACTGAAAATAAATAATAAAAATGCTAATTGGTTAAAAATCCATAGCCACCAATTCATCAATTAATAAGAAATAAATTAATTGCTAACTTTGAAATGACTTCAGCTCTTTTCCAGAGAAACTGACAGCTTCACATTGATGTATTAAAATAAGAGTGATTACTTATTGTAAACAAATTTCAGTTTGCCTACTCCCACAGCTCTTTAATTTCAAGAAGGATGGTGCATCTTTATGTGTGTCTGCTGGACAACCTTCAGCTCTGCATTAGCTAATTAATTCAAAGGAGGGAGAATATCTTTTTCACAGAATCATCAGTATAACTGATATTATTTATATCCACCCATAAATAATAGAGATAAAAGGTCTTTGAGTACCTAAGAATGCTTGTTCTCACTTTAACCCTATATTAATCCTTAGATGATGAAGAAAGAAATTATAGTACGCGGCATCCTCGGTAGCAAAAGCACCTGTGTAGTGAAGGCATGCAGGTAATAAAATGTGGTTTCAGAATCAGGAGGAGAGAAAGCACATGCATAAAAGACAGGGGAAGGAAAGACTGTGCAAATCCATACAAGGAGAGATTAAGGGACAAATGTAGATAGCTTTAATATAAAATAAGGGTGCTGGGATGCTGTGTTGTCAAGGAATAGAAAAAGTATTGATGAAGATTTGAGAAAAGAGGAAGAAGTGATATATATAAATAAAACACTGAAAGGGCAACACTTGTTCATTTGTAGGACACATGTTTTTTCAGTGTGTAGTGACCTTCTTACTTTGGAAGAACTCTACATAAACTTGAAAAGATTACTTCAACAGGACTCTGAAAGCATGCTTCAGGGCTCTGCAAGAAAGCACGCAAAACCAAGACAGAAAGGTTGAACAGCAGAAAGAAGAACAAGGGAAAAAGAGAGCAGGCTACAGCTGAAAGCTCACATAGTAATGTCAGCTCTCTGCGTTGTTAGAGTAGCCCAAATAGCAGACAACATGGTTCCTGAGGAAGTCAAATGCTGCAATGAAAAATGCAATGAGTGATTCAGTGAAAAGCAGGACTGATGTTAAACTGAAGTTAACATTTTGAACATTAAAAACCCTTAAATGCCTACCTTTAACCTTCCAAATGTGGACTTGCACAAGTTAAAGAATTGTATGTCTGGAATACTGTCATGTGAAGCACACTATATCCTAACAAATGGACATGACTGAATTTCATACACATAAAATGGCAGTGTACAGCAGCAGCTGCAAACTTTTATCCTCTTCCAAAAGCTCCATCTATGACTATGTGGGTTTTAATTTCTTTTATTTAAGGCAGCTAAGTAGCAGGTTTTCAAATTATAGTAATATTTTCACAATAAAATTGTCTCATCTTTTTAATTTTTGAACATTAAAAGCCCTCCATTTGGGTCAGATGGAATTGAATACAATGCTCTTAATTTCCTCCTAAACTTATAGTTACTGTGGGCTCCCTTTCTACATAGGTTATGGAAGAGGAGACAGATGAATAAAAAAAGAGATAGAAGCACAACAATGTACCAACTCAGTATAAAGTGACATTTTCCATTTTAATTCCATTTTATTAAGGAAAATAGTAAATGGAAAATTCACATTGAAATTAAAAAAAAATCCTATATTTATCAAGCTCCCAACCTTCTGTAACAGAACATGACTTGGAGTTTGCAAAATAAATCAATCCCCTTTTCTGGCATCTTCTCACAAATACTTTCAATTTAATCAAGGAGCAGAATATTATTGTCCAGCACAAATGAACAAACAATCAAACCATGAAGGATGGACTTGATGATCCTAGATGTCCTTTCCAACCATAATAATTCTGTGATTCTATGATTCTATCTAATTTGCCTAAAGACTCAGATTTCAAAACTTGCTTAAATATATGGATACCAAATTCCTATCCAATTAATAACTTAACCGTTCATTTCTCTTAAGTAGGTTTGAAGGCACAGCTGAAAATTCTGAATCATGTGTACTCTTAATGTATTTCATTTTAAGCATATAATTAAATTTCACCTCCAGCATTCCAGAGAATCATCTACATATTTTTGTATCTCAGGGAGCTTAGTGTTTTCTGTATATCTGATCTCTGCTTAAAGTATTAGAATACGTAAAGGCATTATGAGTACACTAGAATACACCATGGTAAAATCTTAGTCTTTTCATGTGTGGATTTCTACCATATAGTAAGTAAAATGTTCTGCTGTATGCATATCACACTTGAAAACAAACACATGCAAAAAGCAACACTGTGAAAACAACCCAGAATTTTCATCTCAAACCCACAAAAAGAGTATTGCATACCAATTACAGTCTTCATTTTTGGAATTTGAATCTCTGTAATAGTAATTTCTTATTTAGTATTATCAGTTAACTGAAGTTTAATCTACAAAATGTTCGTACGTGGGCTATACTTGACAAGCTTTTGCTCACTGCTAACAACATGTTTTCAAATGCAGTTCGGCAAATTTGCCCTTTAATACAAACACCCCCAGAGTTCATACTGAAGTCACTTTATAGACCAAATGGCTCAATACCTAGCCTTCCTCGTTTCCAGCACTCTTTGAAGAGCTTTCAGTTGTTGTTGATTTTATGGTCTCTGTGCCACAGACATGCTTATCACAGATCCACAAAAACTGAGTATGACTGTACCATTTATTCCAGTCATCAGGAATATATTTTCTATCGTCTATCACATCATCACAGATGCATCTGCAGGACTTTACCTGCAATAAGTTCTAAGAATATAAAATATCAAAATAACTGTCATCAAATTGCAGTACTGCTGACAGTTTCTCTTGACTTTCAGCTTGTGTTTTAAAATAAAATTTAAAAATATGCTTGCTAATTTTTCAGTTGGAAACACTGTGCTTTATAAATTCATCTGTTTCCACTGTATAACAGTAAAGGAAGCTTGTTTACAAGATCAGCAGCATAGGCTTCCAAACACACTTGCAGTAAGGATTTCTTTCACCTTGGTGAGGCACTGCTCCCCTCAAGTGGACTCACCTGATTTCTATGAGGCTACTAATCATGGGAAGTGCTGCTCATATTGCATACAGGTATTACAGGCTTCATGATCACAGCCCTCAGAAATCAAGGAAAGGAAACAAAAAACAGCAACCAACCAAAATTCCCCCTCTAAATGTAAGCTGTCCAGGTCCTGAGTCAGCTCACACTTTCACAGGTGGAGGAAGAACAAAATTTAAAGCAGGTGTTTGTAGTGGGTCTGGCTGGGCTGCTTTTCCCCATCCAGCCCTCATGCTGTAGCACTGGGAGCTGGAGGGTGTTGATAACACACCCGTGTTGTGACTGCCGGTGCTCGCACGGCACCAGAGGATGGGGAGCAGGAGGGGGGAGAAGATACAACCAGCTTGAGCTGACCAGTGGGCTATTCCATACCATATGACGTCAGCTCTACTATAAAGGGAGAGGGCAGGAGGAGGATGGGGGGGCATTCTGCTTTGTCCTCCAAGCGGCTGCTGCGTGTTCCTGGAGCCCTGCTTCCTGGACTCGGCCCGACATCGCCTGTGGACGGGAAGTAGAAAATAACATCTTGTCTATCATAACCCACACCCCTGTGCTTTGCGTCTTATTCTCTCCCTGCGTGCCGTGCTGAAGGGGGTCGGGGGGAGTGATAGAAGGGCTTGGTGGGCACCTGGTGCCGTGCCAGGGTCAACCCACCACAGTTCCTTTTTGGCGCCCAACGTGGGGCACGAGCAGCTGCTTGCTTGCTTGCTTTGCGTGCTTGCTTGCTTGCTTTGCGTGCGTGCTTGCTTGCTTTGCTTTAGGTACTAGTAGCAAACTCCTGTGCAGGCCACGGAGTTTGCGTGTACCCGCTTATCTGCTGTTTTTCTAAATGTTTACTGAAACAATGCCTCTTTGCCTGGCTTTTGCATTGATAGCTACAGTGTGCTGGGGAAGCTTCTGTCTCGGGAGGATGAAGGGCCTCAGGAGCACCCTGGCACAAACAGTAACAATGTGTTCCACACTGGCACTGGTGGCTTTGCTGTGTTGGGGGGGGGGGGGCTACCTTGGGGCGAAAATGAATGAATCTCTACCGGAAATTGATGTAGATGATTTATTCGTGCATGCTCCCAAGGTCCTCGTCCACCCTTATGTGAGCTTTGGGATACTGCTAATCAATATCGTTGTCCTAATCCGGGTTGTGTACAGTCTGGTCCCAGCTTGGCCTGAGAGGAAACAAGTTTCAGGTGGGGTGGCACCGAAATGTGCCCTGAGACGGCCTGTCCCTGGGTGGCAAGGGGTCTGGCAGGATTTGGGCAGGTTCCTAGGACGGTTGTCACCTCCAGTAGCCTGGGACTTTACTCCTGAACAGGCAAGCGACCCTGGCAAGCTGACACAGCATTTAATAGAAGGGTGCCTTGTCTACCCCGATGAGAACCAGCAGCTCCTAGCACTGTACTGGGGCCTGGCCTGTGCCTATCGAGCCACAGTTGAGTACTCTCAGAAGACTGTGGTTGAGGCAGGGACCCAGACTGCATCTGAAGACACCGGAGTTGAGATAGGGACGGCAACCACAACCGCCAAAGTAGCCCCAGTAGTGAAAAAAGAAGCAGTGGACGAGGAGAACAACAGGCCCCTACCCTCGGTTAGTGAGGGATGTGGAAGAGGAGGAAGAACATGACCAACAAGCTGGGCCCTCAACAAGAAGACAGGAGGAGGGGGTGACAGAATTGAAGCAAGAGGCAGAGACCACCCGGTCCCTGACATCGTCAGAACTTAGAGACCTGAGGAAAGATTACAGCCGCCAGATAGGGGAACGGATTGTTACCTGGCTGCTTCGGTGCTGGGATACTGGGGCTGATACCCAACAGCTGGAAGGTAAGGAAGCCCAACAGCTGGGCTCCCTTGCTAGGAATCGTGGCATTGAAAGAGGGATTGGAAAAGAGGCAGCAATTTGCAGTCTCTGGAGACGGCTCCTTTCAAGTGTCAAAGCAAGATATCCATTCAAGGAAGACTTAATGAATGCCACCTCCTCAGGAAAATGGTCCACTGCTGATGAAGGTATCCAGTACCTGAGGGAACTAGCAGTACTGGAAGTAATCTATGGGGATTTAGATGATGACGAGCATCCTAAAGATCCAGAGGATGTTCAGTGTACAAGGGCCATGTGGAGGAAAGTGATTAAGAATGCACCGGCATCATATTCTGCCAGCTTGGCAGCAATGTATTATCCACAAATGGATAATCCAACCGTGGAAACTGTTTCTTCCTGGCTTCAGAACTTTGAAGAGAGTCTTGGTACCTCCACATCCCTAAGGGCTAGTGCCTTGGATATCAGGAGTCCCCCAAGGAATCAGCCAGTCAGAGGGAAAGGGAGCCCGAGGCGTATGCCACGTGGTGCACTCTGGTTCTTCCTGCGTGACCAGGGGGAGGACATGAGGAAGTGGGATGGTGAACCAACTTTTAAGCTGGAAGCACGTGTACAGGAATTGAGAGGGAAGACAGCTGTTAAAAAAGGGCCATCCAAGAAGACCATTAACGCAGTCAGCGTTGAAGCACAAGAAGGCAATCGACGATCTCGCAGATACAGGAAGAATAAAATCAATTCCACCGAGCCTGATGAGGGGACTTCTGGTTTGACACAGCAAGGGTCAGACAGTGAATATTCAGACCAGGAGCAGGAATAGAGAGGCCCTGCCTCTAGCCAGGTGGAGGAAAGGGACAATCGTATTTACTGGACTGTGTGGATCCGATGGCCTGGCACGTCAGACCCACAGAGATACAAGGCCTTAGTCGATACAGGAGCGCAGTGCACAGTGATGCCATCTGAATACAGAGGAGCTGAGCCCATAAGTATTTCCGGGGTGACAGGGGGATCTCAGCAGTTGACAGTATTGGAGGCTGAAGTGAGCCTGACTGGTAAGGAGTGGTATAAACACCCCATTGTGACTGGCCCAGAGGCCCCGTGCATCCTTGGCATAGACTATCTTAGGAGAGGCTATTTCAAGGATCCAAAAGGATACCGGTGGGCTTTTGGTGTTGCTGCCTTGGAGGCAGAGGGAAGTGAACAGTTGTCCACCTTGCCAGGTCTCTCAGAGAACCCTTCTATAGTGGGGCTGATGAAGGTTGCAGAGCAGCTGGTGCCAATGGCCACGACAACGGTGCATCGGCGGCAATATCGCACCAACAGAGATTCCCTGATCCCCATCCAGGAATTGATTCATCAGCTGGAGAGCCAGGGCGTGATCAGCAAAACTCATTCACCTTTCAACAGCCCCATATGGCCTGCGCAAAAGTCAAATGGAGAATGGAGATTGACAGTGGACTATCGTGGTCTGAATGAAGTTACACCGATGCTGAGTGCTGCTGTGCCAGACATGCTAGAACTTCAGTATGAGCTGGAGTCCAAGGCAGCCAAGTGGTACGCCACGATTGACATTGCTAATGCATTTTTCTCCATTCCCATAGCACCAGAGTGCAGGCCACAGTTTGCCTTCACCTGGAGGGGAGTCCAGTACACCTGGAATCGATTGCCCCAGGGGTGGATCTGACCATGGAGGCTATCACAGAGGTCATCCACAAATGTGAAACATGTGCTGCAATCAAACAAGCCAAGAGGTTAAAGCCCCAGTGGTATGGAGAACGTTGGCTAAAATATAAATATGGAGAGGCCTGGCAGGTTGACTACATCACTCTCCCACAAACCCGCCAGGGTAAGCGCCACGTACTTACAATGGTGGAAGCAACCACTGGGTGGCTGGAAACGTACCCGGTGCCCCATGCCACTGCCCGGAACACCATCCTGGGCCTTGAGAAGCAGATTTTGTGGCGGCATGGTACTCCAGAAAGAATTGAATCAGATAATGGAACCCATTTCCGAAATAGTCTCGTGAATGCCTGGGCCAAGGAGCACGGCATCGAGTGGGTGTATCACATCCCTTATCATGCACAAGCCTCTGGGAAGATTGAAAGGTACAATGGGCTGTTAAAAACCACTTTAAAAGCATTAGGGGGTGGGACCTTTAAACAGTGGGACAAACATCTAGCAAAGGCCACCTGGTTAGTTAACACCAGAGGATCTGTTAGCCGTCCTGGCCCTGCCCAAACAAAACCCCTGCCTGTTGTGGGAGGAGATAAGGTCCCTGTAGTGCACACCGGGAGGTGGTTGGGGAAGGCAGTGTGGATAGCTCGGCCCTTGGGAAAAGGCAAACCCATTCGTGGGATTGTCTTTGCTCAAGGACCTGGATATACCTGGTGGGTAATGCGGGAGGATGGTGAGACCCAGTGTGTACCTCAAGGAGATTTGACCTTTGCAGAAAGATAATCTGGAATGTGAGTTGTATGTTGCAGGAAGTGATGCTGTAGAAGGAGATGGAATAACCGAAAGTGAATTTAGTGAAGGACCAAGATCTAGCCGGTGTTGGTGCCCAACAATCAGACGTACTGCTTCTTTCCAGAACATCCACCTTGACAGATGAGAACCAAGTCATCGACTGAAGGAATCTCATGGAATGAGGGACTCTCTGTTAAAGGACTGGGAATAGTAGTTGATGATAATGTATTGGTTGGGTTTAGAGATGGTTTAAGCATGTATTATGTGGGGCCTGAGCATGACGCAAATGGTATGGAATAAGGGGTGGAGATTGTAGTGGGTCTGGCTGGGCTGCTTTTCCCCATCCAGCCCTCATGCTGTAGCACTGGGAGCTGGAGGGTGTTGATAACACACCCGTGTTGTGACTGCCGGTGCTCGCACGGCACCAGAGGATGGGGAGCAGGAGGGGGGAGAAGATACAACCAGCCTGAGCTGACCAGTGGGCTATTCCATACCATATGACGTCAGCTCTACTATAAAGGGAGAGGGCAGGAGGAGGATGGGGGGGCATTCTGCTTTGTCCTCCAAGCGGCTGCTGCGTGTTCCTGGAGCCCTGCTTCCTGGACTCGGCCCGACATCGCCTGTGGACGGGAAGTAGAAAATAACATCTTGTCTATCATAACCCACACCCCTGTGCTTTGCGTCTTATTCTCTCCCTGCGTGCCGTGCTGAAGGGGGTCGGGGGGAGTGATAGAAGGGCTTGGTGGGCACCTGGTGCCGTGCCAGGGTCAACCCACCACAACTTAAAATAACTTAAAAAGTAATTTCACCACATTCCTTTATTCATCTCATGCATTTTTCCAAACTTTTTCCAAACTTGCTCCCACCTGCCTTTGCCCCTGAAGTCAGCACAGACAGAAAAGGACAGGGAACAGCTAGGTCATTTGTTCCCACTCAGTCCTGCTGAAAAAGTAGAGTTGTGATCTATTCCATTGCTCACTATTATAGTGCCAACTCTGACATCTTACAACATGACAATTGACAGTAATTTGGTCATTTGTGTTATTGTTTCTCAAATCTCCAGCTCCTTAAGTCCTGCAATTATGTGTGGATTCAGCTCAAAACTATGAACCCTTAGCTGCACAGAAGTTAGGGGACTGACAAGAAAATTACAAGATCCTGTAAAAGCCAATATCATTGCCTAAAATTTAAGTCTTTATTGGGTTCTGGCAGCAAGGTTTTGGTACCAGGAGGGGGCTGCAACAGTGTCTTCAGTAAGAAGACACCAGAAACCCCTCTGTTAGACAGAGGCAATTCCAGATGACTCCAAGATGGCCCCACCACTGGCCAAGGCTGAGCTAGTCAACAATGTTGGTAATGATTCTGTGATAACATAAGGGTATGAGAAAGAAAGGGTAAACAAATGCTGTGAAACAGGGAGAGAGGAGTGATAAAAAGTGAGAGGAAAAGCCCTGCAGACAACAAGGTCAATGAAGAAGGAGGGAGAGGAGATGCTGGAGACATTCCCCTGCAGCCTATGAAGACCATGGGTAAGCAGACTGCGCCACTGCATCTCATGGACGTCCACAGTGGAGCAAATATCTACCTGCACCCCAGGGAGGACTCCACATTGGAACAGGTGGATGTGTCCTGATGGAAGCTGCAGCTTGTGGAGAGCACACACTGGAGCAGGTTCTTGGCAGGAGCTGAAGCACATGGGGAAGACCCCATGCCAGAGTAAGTTTTCTGGCAGGAATTTTGGCCCATGGAGACCTGTGCTGGAGCAGTCTGATCCTGACAGACAGTAACCTGCAGAAAAGACCCATGCTGTAGCTGTTCTTGAAGAGCTGCAGCCCATGGGAAGGCTCCATGTTGGAGAAGTTTGTGAGGGACTGTATCACATGTGAAGGATGCTACATTGAACCAGGGGAAGAGTGTGAGGAGGAAGGAGCAGCAGAGGTGGTGTTAGGAACTGACCACAACTCCCACTACCCACCAACTTGTGTCATCCAGAGGGAGATGGTAGAAAAATCGGGAAGTTGAGCCTCTTGAGAAGGTAGGGGTAGAAGGAAGGTGGTTTTAGTTTTGTCTTTGTTTCTCACTGTCCTCCACTGTAATTCACTAACAATAAATTCATTTTTTGACATCAATTGTGTTTTGCCCATGATGGTAACTGCTACACAATCTTGTCCTTAACCCATGAGCTTTTTAATTTTCACTCCCTATCCTGCTTATAAGGGTAAGAGACAAGCTTAGCGAATACCTGGCAAGTAGCCTAACTTAACCCACCATATATAGTGTTCACCTGGTTGTTTATTTTGCATGTTTGATCTTTTGTCTATTGAGGGAAATCCAGAGAATTCTGTAGGAACAGCCAATTACTGGCACAAACTGTAGAGTATGGCACTAAATGTTTCCATCTTCCTGCTCATTTGTAGTCAACAAACATGACTAAATATTCTTTTTGATCAGCTACAAGGAAATAAAGCTTTAAGGGCTAAATCAATCCACTAGTGAAAAGAAAGCATTTCAGAGAAATCCTTTAAATGCTGATGGTGCCTACCTAACACCTAAGCATGTTTTATTTATCCCAACCTATGGCTCACTGATGAGGACATAAGTCTATCTTACTACCAAACTGGAGTCTCTTTTAATTTCAGAGCAAGAACTAACACTTCCTGAGTTTGGTACCAGAAGTTTCCACCTATGTGGCTGGATGGTTCAGCTGTGATGAAGCTCATCATGTTCACACAAAACCACGAGAAGTTCAAGTTGGATTTGCATCTGAGTCTATCAACACATAGAAACCTTGTCAAGAGTTGCAGTGCTAATTCCACAGGTAAAGGGAAATAGGCACATATTTGTCCGTACCTGAAAGGACAAGCAGAGAAGAGAAAAAGAGAAAAGAGAAAGAGGAGATGCAGTGGGTTGTGGTATGGAGCATTAGGACAGGAACAACTCGGAGAGACATAGGCATGCTGGAGACCATCTATAAGAATTAAGGGACTGGAGTATCTTGCCTGTGAGAAAAGTCTGAGAGAACTGGGAGGGTTCAGCATGGAGAAGGGAACATACTGGGGGGTTCATGATAATTGTATATAAATAACTGAAGGCAGGGTGTATAGGTGACATAGCCAGGCTCTTTTCAATTGTGCTCAATGACAGGATCAGGAGAAAGGGATACAAACTGAAACACAGGAGGCTCCTGGTGAACATCAGGAAACACATTTTCACTGTGGGGGTGACCAAGGACTGGCAAAGGTTGTCCAGAGAAGTTGTGAAGTCTCCTTGGAGATATTTGAAAGTTTTCTGGACAGAGTCCTGAACTCTAGGTTTGGCCAGAAGACTTCTAGAAGTCCATTCCATCTTCAATCATTCTATGATTCTGTGCTCTATTATGGTTTTGCCTCAGAACACTGAGATGGGAATTGAAATGGAAAGTCTTGTGCTGCTAAAATAGCCCCAAATCATACAGAAATAGAAAATATACTCACTCCTTGAGACTACCAACCAAAGAGGCAAAAGTTATAACTGCACAGGGGCTGACAGGGTTTACACATAGAACCTGTCAGATACTATTTGTGCCACAGGTTAATGTGATGCAAGACCTGAACTCTGGAAACCTACTTTCTAATTTTTCTCACTGAACATCAATGACTACTTGTGTAGACTCAAAATTCAACTTGATCACCAGTGCTCAGCAAGCAACTGGACTTCCTTGTCAGTAAGAATACAGCTGTACGTTGCTATTAGTGGTTTTGTGGTTTGGAACTTTTTTTTTTGCTGTCCATCAGCAGAGGGGATAAGAAAGCAGATGGTCATGACAGCAGATCAACATGTAAGGGGAAATAATGGCCTAACAATGCTAGCCTGGATTCTGCAGCTGCCTAAGCAAATCCTGATGACAATTGCAGTCACTGCAAGTGAGCGTTTGTATTTAACCGAGGCAGCAGAAGAGCCAGAAAGCAGCAGTTTACAGTATGTCACAACTTGTTTTCTAATATGGAAGGAGCAGATCTCTAAAGTCCTGAGATAATGAGCTGACAAATCAAGCCAGAGGTTGCTCAGCAATACCTCTCCCCTCCCAACCACATCCCAAAACCCCATTTCCCAAGTAAATACACATTAAAATCTGGCATAAGATACTTGACACGTTTATGTGCAGCATGACTGTTACATTAGAGACAAAGAAATGCAAGACAATTATTTAGCCAGTATTGACAATGGACACAAATGTAGCATAAACTGGAGAAAATTAGTCCTGAAGAGGTAGAAAAAGCATCTCTGGTTTTCTGAACCTTTTCTCACCTTTCATTTGTTTTACTGTTGGGCAAGAGAAGAGGAAGAAGGGAAGCACACAACAGGGTATTATTAGAAGCCAGGTACTAACAATACAAGAGCCACAACTGTACTGCAAAAATAACAAATCTCAATCCCAAAATCTCAAGTTTGGAGTCAAACACACTTTCCACTCTGTCACAAAATTTTGTAAATTTTACATTTTTTTTTCCACTAAACCTTACACTGACTTGCATAATAACTGCGACAGCAGTCCAAAAGTCTTCTGTTTTGGTCATAACTTGAACAGCACACAGATAATGGCAACATGTTTCCCTGTGATTACATTGGAAAAGTTCTGTCCCTTGTCCTCATCACCCTTCAGATTTACAGTGGTCAAATGGAGTATTTCCTCTGCCACTGGGATGCTCTCAGGATAAGCATATGAAAGTTCATTAAATACTCAGGTTCTGCCGTAATAAATACAATGTAAATAGATCTGCAGACATCATATTTGTTCCTCTGTTGTACTGGGTTTGGCTGGGATAGAGTTACTTTTCTTCATACTAGCTTGTATGGGGCTATGTTTTCGATTCATGATGAAAACAATGTTGATAACATTGGGATGTTTTAGTGATTGCTGAGCACTGCTTACACAGCATCAAGGCCTTTTTTGCTTCTCCTGCTGCCCCGCTAGTGAGTAGGCTGAGGGTGCTCAGTTAGGAGGGGACACAGTTGGGACAGCTGGCCCCAGATGACCAGGGGAGGAAGGAGGGACATTCAAAGTTACAATGGTTGTCGTCCGAGGTAACCATTCCATGTGGTGGAGGCCTGCTTTCCTGAAGATGGCTGATCACTCGCCTTCTGACATGAAGTTCTGAATGAATTCCTTGCTTTGCTTTGCCTGAGCAGGCAGCTGTTAAACTATCTTTAACTCAACCCATGAGTTTACACACTTTTATCCTTCCAATCCTCTCCCCGCATCCCACAGGGGGGTCAGGAGGAGAGTGAGTGAGCAGTTGTGTGGGGCTTAATCTGCCCACTGTGGTTAAACAACGACCAAAAGCAATTATGTAATCTTTTTCAATTAGCTATTGTTGTAATTCCAATAAATAAAAACCTGCTCTTGCCCATGAACTGTAATTTTCCTGATTTCATGTGGCTTGCTTAATTAAATTAGCAACATCATTTGCATTGTTGGATACAGTGGGTTCCAAGCTCCTGCCAAAAGGAAAAATAGGAGCAAGTTGAACCTCTGACAGTAGGGACAGAAAAGATTTCTTATTTTTATTTCACCTTGACCCAGTGTGAGAAATATTCCCCAGCAAGACTGCCAATACAGCCAAGGTTTAAAAGTGAGAAAACACTGGCAGTTGCAAGTTCTGTCAGAAAGGCACTTAGCACTTTCTGTGCAAAGCTGGCCACATTCTTCTTTCACTTGCATCCTTCAATAACATTCCCTGAAATCAATGGAAAGGCTTTTTCCTATGTCCTGAAATCTATTCTTCCATTTCACCTGAAATATATTCACAGAAGATAGATTACCTTTTGCAAGTTTCCCAAAAAATCACTGCAACTGTGGCAACCTCTTTGCCCTAAAACTTTTACAATTGTCTGTTGCATAACTAGAAAACCCAAACCATAATTGTTTTCATATCCTTACAGTGTCTCAGCATCTCATAATCTTCTTTTGAAATTTTCTGCTGGAAATAAAGGCTTCAAGTAACCCACAATGTGTCCCCCAGACAGGCTAACACAGACAAGGATCTGCCCGAATCCCACAAAATGTAAGATTCATTTACACCAAAGACCTGTGCTGCAGCTTCAAGGCACTAATAGGAAGTAGTTGTGTGTGTAGCACAGTCCAGGGGAGCTTACCTGTAGACAGGTTCTCTGCTGCTGCAGAACTGTAATGGTTTTGACGTCAGGAAAGTATAAGCTTCAGCTCAAGCAGCCAGAACAAAGCCAGTACAAAACTAGGAAACCCTGATTTTTGTGCTATGTTTATCTTACTGTTAATTGTACACTTAATCTGAGCATAGGGAGAGAACTGAATTTCAAAGCCTTTGACAAGCACATTCCCGTCTCTGCTTCAGACTTGCCTATTTGCTGTGAAAATTATTCTCTTTCTCAGTATTTTTACAGCTCTCTTGGCCAATGCATCTGAACACTCTGTAACCTGTAATGTATTTACCTTCATAGCACCCCTGAGGGCAGTAGAATGCAATTATCCCCATTTTACTGGTGGGAAACTGCAGTATAAAATGGATTAAGCTGTCCACACAAGGATCAAGTACCCTTCATTCTACTTATTGTGAGCAGGTGTCATTTCCCAGCACTTGTGGGGCAGAGTGCTGACATTTTTGAGAACCAGAAGGTCTTCTACCCTGCAAAGGTGAAAACTAAACACTCAACTCCCTCTCTGAAATGCTTATACACCAGTGCACGCAGCATGGGGAATAAACAGGAGGAACTGGAGATTTATGTTCGGTCACAGGGCCATGATTTCATCATAGTTACTGAGACATGGTGGGATAGCTCACATGACTGGAATGTTGCCATGGACAGGTTTGTACTTTTTAGGAAAGACAGACCAGCAAGGCGAGGTGGTGGAGTCACTCTTTATGTTCGTGAGCAACTGGAATGCATTGAGCTCTTCCTGGGGGGTGGGGGGTGAAGAACATGTTGAAAGCTTATGGGTGAGAATTAAGGGGTATGGATGCTGAAAAGCTGCTAGCAGAGGGAATTTCTCAGGTTCTCACAATATTCGTTGAGAATCCTGCCTTTTTCATGCATGTTATGAAAAACAGCAGGATGTTTTTTTGTAAGCTAGACTAACACCTGGTGTTTTGCTAAGTTCTGTTTATGGTACATTGGAAAAATATTTTGAAATAGGTGTTGTAGGACTTCAGCCAATCACCCTAGGAGATGGGTGATCACTGACCAATCACCCTATGGGGCTAGGGTATATAAAATGGGGTTAGAAATTAATAAAGTTGCTTCTTTTGTCTGCTTTTGCTGAATTTGTGTGTTGCTGCATCTCTCCGCTCCCAGTATTAACAGCAACAAAGGGGCACACAAATATAGGTGAAACTGTTGTGGGTGTTTACTACAGACCACCAAACCAGGAAGAAGATGTTGATGACACCTTCTACAGGCAGCTGGAAGTAGCCTCAAGATCACATGCCCTGGTGATCATGGGTGACTTCAATCACCCTATATTTGTTGGAAAGGCTACACAGTGAGGTGTACATTGCAAGAAAGCTCTTGCAATGCATCGATGATAACTTCATGACACAGATATTGGAAGTGTCCACGAGAAAGGGTGTGCTGCTGGACCTTGTGTTAACGAAAAAAGAAGGTCTGGTAGGGCATGTGAAGGTTGGGGGCAACCTTGGTGGTAGTGATCATGATATGGTAGAGTTTAGTATCATACAAAGAAGAATCAGGGCAATAAGTAAGACTGCAATCCTTGACTTCAGGAGGGCTAATTTTGTGCTGAGACTCTAAAAGGCAGGGGGTGATGAGAGATGATTGATATTCAAAGATTACTTCCTTCAAGCTCAAGATGGGTGCATTCCTCTGAGTAAAAAATCAAGTATAGGAGGCAGGAGACCAGCATGGAGGAGCTGCTACAAAAACTCAAGTGGAAAAATGAAGTTCATAGCATGTGGAAAAAGGGACTGGTGTCTTGGGAGAATTAAAGAAATGCTGTCAGGGTTTGTAGGGATGCAGCAAGGAAGGCCAAGTTCCTCTTGGAATTAACTCTGGCGAAGGAGAACAAGAAGGGCTTCTTCAAATACATCAATGGTGAAAGGAAGAATAGGGAAACTGCTGAATGATGCAAGAGACCTGGTGACAGAGGATGCAGAAAAGATGGAGTTACTGAATGTGCCTTTGCTTCAGTCTTCACTGCTAAGACCAGCCCTCAGAAATTCCTGACCCTGGAAGTAAGAGTAAAATCCTGGATGGAGGAAATTTCTGCACTGGTTGATGAGGACTGGGTTAGAAATCCATTGCATAAACTGAACATGCAGAAATCCATGGGCCTTGATGGGCTGCACCCCCAAGTGCTGAGGGAGCTGGCTGATGTTATTGCTCTACCATTCTCCATTATTTTTGAAAGATCATGGAGAACAGGTGACGTGCCTGAGGACTGGAGAAAAGCCAATGTCACTTCAGTCTTCAAAAAAAGCAAGAAGGAAGACCCTGGTAATTACAGACCAGTCACCATCACCTCCAACCCTGGAAAGGTGATAGAGCTCATATCTCAGCACATGGAAGAAAAGAAGTTTATCAACAGTAGCCAACATGGATTCACTAAAGGGAAGTCATGTCTGACTAATCTGATAGCCTTCTATGATGGTGTGACTGAATGGATAGATGCAGGGAGTGCACTGGATGTTGTCTACCTTGACTTCAGCAAGTTTTTTGACACTGTTTCCCATAACATCCTTGTAGGAAAGCTCAGGAAGTGTGGGTTAGAAGAGTGGACAGTGAGATGGGTTGAGAACTGTCTGAACAACAGAAATCAGAGTGTTGTGATCAGTGGTGCAGAGCCCAGCCGGTAACCTGTAAGTAGTGTTGTTCCCCGGGGGTCAGTTCTGGGTCCAGTCTTATTCAACATCTTCATCAACGACCTGGATGAAGGCACAGAGGGTACCCTCAGCAAGTTTGCTGATGATACTAAACTGAGGAGTGGCTGACGCACCAGAAGGCTGTGCTGCCATCCAGTGAGATCTCGACAAAACGAAGAGCTGGGCAAAGGCAAACCTAATGAAGTTCAAGGATAAGCGTAGAGTCCTACACCTGGGGAGCAACAACACCCTGTACCAGCCCAGGTGAGGGGCAGAGCCACTGGAAAGCAACCCCATGGAGATGGTCCTTGGTGTCCTGGTGGACAATAAGTCACCCATGGGACAGCAATAGGCCCTTTTGTCCAAGAATGCAAATGGTCTCTTGGGTTGCATAAAGAAAAGTGTGGCCAGCAGGTTGAGGGAGGTTCTCCTCCCCATCTACTCTGCGCTAGTAAGACCACATCTGGAGCACTGTGTCTAGTTCTGGGCTTCCCAGTTCAAGAGGGACAGGGAAATACTGGAGAGAGTCCAACAGAGGCTACGAGGATGATGAAGGGACTGGAACATCGCTCTTGTGAGGAAAGGCTGAGAGCCCTGGGGCTGTTTAGCCTGGAGAAGAGAAGCCTGAGAGGGGATCTTAGGAATGTTTTCAAATATCTGCAGGGTGGGCATCAAGGAGAAGGGGCCAGGCTCTTGTCAGTGGTACCCTGGGATAGGACAAGAGGTAATGGTAGCAAGGTGAAACACAGGAAGTTCCACCTCAACAGGAGGAAAAACTTCTTTGCTGTGAGGGTGACAGAGTCTGGAACAGGCTTCCCAAGGAGACTGTGGAGTCTCCTTTTCTGGAGACTTTCAAGACCCCCCTGGATCTGTTCCTGTGTGGGCTGCCCTGGGTGACCCTGCTCTGGCAGAGGGGTTGGACTCGATCTCCACAGGTCCCTTCCATTCTGTGATTCTATGATTCTATGGTCTTGCAGCTAATTTTCCATTTGGCTTGAATCCCAACTAGCATCTGATGACCACATCCATCTGACAACTCTCTTCTCCAAGAAAATGTTAGTAAAATTTTGGTAAACTAATAATTCAGCTCTGCTTCTGGTTGCACTTCTGAGCATTCTGTATCTCCATGATGCCCACTGCCTCAGGTAAAATCATCATATCTCCCCATCTTTAAGCCCATATCACAGTCTTAGCAACACAGCAGAATTTTACACTAGTTTGGATGCAATACTGGCAAGATTTGCCATGCATTTCATGGCTGGATCTCCCCTCTCCACCTTTCCCAAAGGCTGGGATATACACACACTGTAGCATTTAATAAGACTTAGAATACTTAAGGTGTTTTTCTCTGGATTTTCAGTCCTGTTACCGGAGATGGTAATTTTAAAATGTTGCCTGGAGCTTAAAATGTTTTTGGAATTTCAAAGGATATGATTTTCACTAGATGTTAGTTCAGCATTTGCTATGACATCCACAGTTTTACTTCTGCACTAGAACAGTACTTGGACAAAGTAATAATTTTGTTTTATTTACCTCAATTCCTTTTGTTGATGGGTGTATAAAGGACACAGGATGTAAACACTCAGGAAGCAGGGAGGAATAGGAAGGGAAGAGTGAGGAAGGACAGTAGGCCAAAGTCCAGTTTGGTGGAGCTTTAGCTTCATGGAGTACCTATCACGGGAATAGTGTTGAGGGAGATTAATTATATGGCATTACCTACCAACATTGAAAGCATTGGCAACAATGATCTAGATAAGACATAACAAGGGAACCCAAGAAGAATGATGGAATGGCACATGATAGGATCTTGCTTCACATCTTCCACTTAGTCGTGTTGGTAATTTTGTCCCCACACCCTCTTTCTCACACAACTACAGTACTATCCATTCTGAGTCACACACTGGCCACCAATAGATCTGAAGATACGCATGTGGTGAATCCATGTGCTGTTGTATATTCAAGCAGTTCAGGGCCCTGGTAACTTTAAAATATAAATAATCACGCTAGAAATTATAAATGTTTTTTCAAGTGATCTGCCAGCTATTCAGTAACAACAAAAAGTGGTCATCTTATGTGCCAAATGACACAGCACGTGATCATTAATGTCATTGCATTAACTTGTAAGATTTACTTCACAGCAAGGAACTCTAGGCTCTTGCAATGGTGGGGTTTGTGTTTGGGTTCTTGGACGTCTTTTCCAACCTTACTGATTCTGTGATTCTATTATAATTAGCTAACAAGCAGGACACAACAGTATTGTAGACAACATACCTAACCTCTCTACCCTTCATTCTCAGAAGAGCACCACTCCAATGCTTTTAACCAGCACTTGGAGCTCTAGACATAAAAATGTTTAATAACTCCAAACCCAAACATCAAACATCCAAAATAATTCTAAACTACTGGAAAATTATGTTACTGGGACAGGAGATCTCCTTGCTCAAATCTAAATCAAGGTTTTCTTCCTAGGACCATATCTCCTGTCTCACTCCTACTTTGAAGAAATAGCATATTTGTTGTATAGCATGTTTGTGTTTTTAAATTAGTTCTTAGTGAATGAGACAACCTGTACCTTATTCTCCTATTCACACAGTATTAATAATGGATTCATCATTATTTTTAGAAACTTGATTACAGAGGGCGTCGTACAGAAGACAGACTACTTCTTCCCTCCTGCTTTTACAGTGCAGGATCTAACAGGCTGCGCTAGAAGACAAGTGACCAAATTTAAGCCTCCTTGACAAAACCATTTTCTCTGCTCTCTGAACTCCTTTCCAATTTAGAAAGACTGTTTTGAAACAGGGATCATCACTTCCTATGTGTGTTGAGCTGAGGCTTCCATCTGAGTTTGGGCATATAGCCTCTCTTAAAATTTAAGTAACAGCAGGACTGCATTCAGAGTAAAGGACAAGTTCTACCATTAACATACTCACAGTTCTACAGCAGCATACAGGCCAGGAAAATGATAACTCATGTCTTAAAGAAAACCAAAATCCAAAACAAACCTCACCAAATCAAAGGTTATATAGTTTTTTCTTTGACAGGTTTGCCTTTCTCAAGGACAGTCTGTTAAACTGAGGATGTAATCTATTTCTGGTTGAGCTGTTAAGATATTTAGACATAACAGCTCCATTCATCATAACCCTCAGGGAGGACTGGAGAAGAAAAAAATTACTTCAAATTAATGAAGATAGAAGAGCAGCCTTTGCATGTTATTGAACATATATGCCTTCAAACCCAATAATCCGAGCAACACTACAGATTTCAAACACTGACAGTTCATTAGCTAGACACAGTCAAAACTATGATGTTCCAAAAAAAGGCATTATACACACTAGCATGTCCTACTACTAGAGCCCGTGTGAACATAACAGCCATAACATTTCTGTCAAGAAAGGTACCAATCTCGACTCAAGCTCTTTTCCTTGTTTCAAAGTTAAATTTACACTCTTCATAAAACAACACATCTAAAATATATGGTAAGATTGTCAGGCTTGGAGCAGCTCTAGAAACACAGGGTAATGTTGTCCATTGTTTTCAGACATATTGTTCCTCTTAGACATTGATTTCACCCAAGGTATTTCATTTCTCCTACAGAGAGTGAAATCTCAACAGTTTAATCACCAAAAATCTTTATAGGTAATATATATATAGGAAAGATAATTTTGTCTTTTCCTTCTGTTTTTTATCATAGAGTGTATGTAATTGCTATTACTTTGTACAATGTAGTTCATATAGCTTTGGAAATTAATAGGCCGACTGAATTTAAGACCTTGAATTGGTCTTAGAACCTATAAAACAACAGAAAATTTTCCATAAATATGGAAAGTGCTGTAGTTAGTGAAAGTAGATTACAAAGTTCAGAGTGAAGAAAAAAAAAGCATTCCTGTCCTGAGTAAGTTCATAACACGGTATCTATAGAATACGTATTAGCAGCCCTGATAAAGTTGCACTCATATTGATACACGGGAAAAACAGGAAAAAACATATTATACTCCAAAGGGAAAACAGCTTGGAAAGGTCTTTATTACTCAGTTGAGGAACTCTGTGCTGGATAAATGATGGTGCTTGATATTGTATGCAGAAAATTCAGTGAAATATATCACTAGGAAGCACATCTTTATTTTTTTTTTAAGCTTCTGTATATACTACAGCTCATTAGACTGCCATGGAAATATATATGGACAAACGAGGAAATTTTCACCAAGTATTTGTTGAAATATGTCACCTTTTATTCAGCTTAAATAATGGTATACAACACTATTTAATCTGAGGATCTGAAAATGTGTCTGGAGGAATAAAAATTCTACAGTTAAAAGTACAGCCATTATAACTACAAAGACAAGAAGGGTTGTGGTCTAAGTTTTTTTATTTTTTTTTCCTTTTCCATGTAGTTTATTTTTTTAAAAGTTGTTCCACTTCAAGGGAAGGATTAAATTGAAAAGATTTTGAACCAATACAAAACTGAATCAATTAATATCTAAGAAATTTCATTTAGAATGTTTGATTAATTACTAATGAATGCAATAAGCCCAGGTGATGATCGGCAGAAAGACAATGCAGTTGTTATTTCCTTGCCTGATTTTAGATTCTCAAACAAGTATCTGTTTCTGTTTGGGATTTTTATCTGTTACTGTATAAGTCATGACCCTACAACTAAATCCCAAGAAGACCTAAAGCATATTGTACTTTCATGAAGGAACAGCTATCATTCTTTTACTACAATTACTAAAATAAAGTAACACTAACTAGGAGTACATTGACTTCACTAGAATGACTAATAAAGAAA
Organism: Todiramphus chloris collaris; assembly: GCA_025345505.1. Lineage (NCBI taxonomy): Eukaryota > Metazoa > Chordata > Aves > Coraciiformes > Alcedinidae > Todiramphus > Todiramphus chloris. The sequence continues at coordinate 9,848,235 of JANVCC010000059.1, read as the reverse complement.
TTCCTGTTATTGACACAATACCACTAGTCCAAAATTCAAAATTCATGTGGCAGATACCAAAAAGTGTCAAGATTTTTCCAAATAACTATTACATAAATTTGTGTAAGAATAACGATAAATCATTTGTGTCTTGTTTTCAAGTAGAAAAAAAGTTCATTTTTATCCTAGTAGATGGTGTAGTGCTGTGTTTTGTATTTAGGATGAGATTAATGTTGATAACACACTGATGTTTCAGTTGCTGCTAAGCAGTCAAGGACTTTTCAGTTTCTCATACTGCCCTGCCAGCAGAGACTGAGAGCGCACAAGAAGCTGGGAAGGGATACAGCAAGCACAGCTGACTCAATTGAGCCAAAGGGGTATTCCATGTCATATGATATCATGTCCACATCCCCAGTAAATAGCCTGGAGGAGCTGGCCAGGGGCATCAGTCAGCGGGTGGTGAGAAATTGTATTGTGCACCATTTGCTTTGCATAGTCTATTATTATTAATTATTTTCCTTTTATGTCTTACTAAATTGTCTTTATCTCAACTCACAAGTGTAACCATTCTATTTTCTACATCCCCTCTCCCATCCTCCCAGGTGGGGATGAAGTGAGTGAGTGGCTGTGTGTTGCCTAATTGACAGCTGAGGTTAAACCACAACAATCTGCCTTTCAGCTTTTTTGAGTCATTCAGATTAATTCAGGTTGTATTTCCAAGTTTCTCCCTACATAGAATTGTGGAATCATAGAATCATTCAGGTTAGAAAAGACCCTTAGGTTCATCAAGTCCAACCATTAACCCTACTCTGCAAAGCTCACCCCTAAACCATGTCCCCCAACGCTACTTCTAAACAACCCTTAAACACCTGCAGAGATTGTGACTCAACCCTTTCCCTGGGCAACCTGTTCCAGTGTCTGACTACTCTTCCTGTGAAAATTTTTCCCTAATGTCCAGTCTAAACCTCCCCTATTGCAGCTTGAATCCATTCCCTCTTTTTCTATCACTAATTACCTGTGAGAAGAGACCAGCACCAGCCTCTCTACAGTGTCCTTTCAGGGACATCACAGTTTAGAGTCAGGGCGGCCCCTTAGACCTATAACAGATGCTCTCTGTTAATCCCCCTCCCTCCCTCAAAGGGAAGAGAAAGGGAATGAGGGAGAGAGACTTAGTGAGTAGAAAAGGGAACTAGAACAGCTTTAATGAAAAGGAAATTAATAATAATAAAAATGGAATATATACAAATCTATACAAAACCAGTATGGAACTCAATCCCCCTGATGGCAATCCCATCACCGTCACCACTGATGCTCTAGAGCAGGCACTGGAAGAGTCCCAGCCTGGGCCCAGCAGCAGATGGGGGTTGTGTTCAGGAGCTGGGTTCTGGTGCTGGATTCAGGACACAGATGGGCTGGAAGGCAGAAGGGCCAGAGGCCTCCTTGGGTGCTCCGAGGCAGGAACCAAGAGGACCCGAGCCGAGCCAAGCAAAGCTGGTGAAGCAGTCCAAGAGGGGAGAAGAGCCACAGACCCTTCAGGTCTCGCAGCTTTATGTCGAATATGATGTATATGGGATGGAATCCCTCATTGATCAGTTTGGGGTCCCCTGTCCTGTCCACTCCTCCCTGCGGGTGCAGCCTTTCACTTTCTGCACCCCCCAATGTGGTACACAAGATCCAGCAGTGGCCTTGGTCTGCACCCCAACCCTTGGTAGTAACTCTAAAAATGAGGTGTTCTCACTGCTGAAAGCAGACACTGTCTGGGAGAACAGGCTGCTGCCTGCAGACAGTGCAGTTAGTTAGAAGAACTGACCTGAAGAGCAAAATCACTGAACAAAATTAGTTCTGTTCTCGCTCAAACCCAGACAAGGTATTTCATGTAGGAGGGTCAGGAATAACAGACCATAAGAGGTCTCTGATGATCACTGAATCCAACCCCCCCACAACTGCTGTATCATCTCTTTCCTAAAATCACAATGTTGCATCTTCCAAGAATTAGTTTTACACCCTGCCCTCCCAGAGGGACACTGTTTTAAACACACAGATTTTGTTGTAAGGCAAAATAATGATTCTTTATTATTAGAGACAATTAACTGACTCTAGGAACTTGGTCTTCAAGCAAGAAAATCGAGTACTGTGATCCTCTTACTAGCATTCTTTAGCATTCATAAATCATAAACTATGCAAGTATAGATCACAGACACTTGGGCCAACAGTTAAATTAGTAAAATTTAAATATATGCAAGTACATCTGTATGAACATACATGCATCATTAAGAAATTTTCAGAAGATACATATGGGAATTTTCATGTTTCTGTGACTGACATCAAGCTAAATTCATAATTTTGGAAAACCTCACCCCACCTGAGGACCACAAGCGAGATGTTAAGGCAGTTGAACTAGATCTTTGGACTCATACTCTGACCGTGAACAAAAAAAAACCAGTGACAAGAGTTTCAGGAATGTACACATCATCTTTCAAGTTCAAAGCAGGTCATGGATACTTGCTGTCTCTCCGCATCAATAACTGGTAAACAGAAGTTTATTGTCTGCTCTACCCTTAAAAGTAAAGTTTTCCTTACAACAGTTTCTCATTAGATGGTGGCTAAACAGCAACTTATCCAGGAGTGGACCATATGCTTGTTAATTTTATTTATTTATGAAGATCATGCACAGAAAGGTAAAAGAGTAATGAAAACCTAAGAAATAATCTCACTTTTAATTACTGTTTCCTATTCTTTTTCTCTTCCTCTCCCCTGCCCCCCACCCCCCCCCCCCCCCCCCTCCCCCCCCTTAAATATCGTGCTGCTGAGCACAGAATCATGAATCTGTGAATTATTTTTGCTGCTGGTCTAAATCAGCAAAGAAAGGTCAGTTTATATGTGTTAGTAAAATCTTCATCTCTATCTGCTTTAATGCATAGTTATAACAGGGGTTTTGACACTCTTCATATCACAAAGATCAAATTTTTCTTTCACATCCCAGCCATTTCACATCATAAATTTTGTTCACAACTTCTATTAATATACTGGTCTCAGTCACTTCAGCTATGCCATAGTGGACTTCACCATGGTACTACGATGTGACAAATGCTGGTAAATGGGTTTGTTACTAACGCTCCCACTATGGAAAAAAAAAAAGGGCAAGTTTTACCTTTTCAAAACATGTGCTAATCTAGTATAAAGGACTGGAGTTCTTTTTATGACAGAATACATCTGCAGCCCACAACCTTATTCTCTTTCCTCTTCCTCCCTTTGTTCACTTTTATCACTTCCCCTCTTTCCTGACAATAATTTAATGTCTTGAAGTAGTAAACTACTTACAAAGCCTGTTACAGACGTGGAGTACATGTGGTCTTGCTGAGGTGAGACTCCCTTAGAAGTCAGGAAATATTGCCACCTTTTCCGGAAAGGACAGTTTTGTACTCAAGGTCAAAAATTAAGTTTGTTCTGAAATGCTTTCCTCAGTAAGTGATATTTAAGAAGTACTCAACTGCTTTCCTGGTTAAAGGTCTTAGACAGCCTGTATATTCACTCTAAAAACTAGTCAGAAAAGAATATTCTTATGAATTCACCTTTGCTTTTTGGCTAGAATCAAATCCTTGCACCTGACAAAAAGATCATTCTTTTTCCTTTGGGAAATACATAGATCAATATTAGCTGTATGAGCTTCTTGGCATCAAGCTAGTGGCAAGCATTCTAGTTAACTGTATTCAAGTACAATTAGATTTCAGACACACTTGAATATTATTCTTTTTTCAGGTCAGTGATCAGATGTGGTAAAACGAATTGAAAGGCAGCACATCCAATTCTTCAAACAGTCCTCTTATTCTATAACTAAAAACTGGCATCTCTCTCCTCATCCTGCTGTGAGCTTCCGTACAGCAGTTTTTCTTGGTGGACATTAATACATCTCCAATTGCTACTCCAATAGCCATAGTAATGGCCTTTTCCTCACTCTCCTATTCACTTAAAAACCTGCTTTTCTGCAAGCAGAGATCCTTCACTTCACTTCTTTATGTGTGACAGTGACAGCTCCTGTTGCTCTTTCCATTCTAATCGACTGAGGAACAGTACTTGTCTCCCAGCCTGACAAACACAGTAGTTTGCTTTTGAAGAGGCATATATGATTGCTTAAGACCTTTCCCAAGGCTTTTGTGTTTTGTGTCAGTGAGAGAAAGGGGAAATACAGGTGTGAGTGCAAACATGCCTCCAAGCAGACAGCTGTGCCTCCCTTTTTTAACTTCCAGTACCACACAACCCGTGATTTTGGAACTAAATTCTGACCTTTCATGCATCTGTCCTTAAATGCATGAACCCTTACTGCTATTTTGTGTCAACAAATAGTAATTTTTCTCTTACATGTTTATGCACTGTAAATTTTGAACTGCATTTGTAATCATTAGATTTGATGCTAATTAAAATATCAGTTTCTGTAACAGTCCAAGGTGTTGCAGAAGGAACAGATACATGAGAAAATTCATAAGCAAATGTGCAAAACCAGAAAATTTGAAATAAAGTACAATCTTGAAAGTTAATATACACACTATCTTTTAAGCCATAGACTGAACAAGAAAACATCACTGCAAACCACACTGTACAGGTGTAAGAATGTCAAATTTGTCTAGAAGACCATGCTTCTGCCATTTTTAAATACAAAATGGGTTTCAAACAAAGCGCATTGTATTTAAAAGTTCGAAAAACTCAACCATTCTAAATCATTTATTTCTGGAAAAGAGACTATGCACTAAAAGTATCAATTCGATATTACAAAACAAAAAAACTTTTCTCTGTAAAGAGAAAAGGCTGTTAATTCTAATCAAGTAATAGAAATGGCTTTAAACTTTGCTTTAGCATTAATTGAATTCTGATTTTCATGCCAATTTAGGTGACACAGGCCATGAATAAAAAGGTAATTATGTAATAAATACAAAATCAATTATTAGATATTTCTTAATGGGGAAATATAAATACTAAGAATCCAAATAAATGTATATTAAACCAATACAAAATGCTAAAATAAATGTGTTTATTTCAGCATATTCTTCTGATTAGGAAGGAGCAATGTCAAAACTACCGTAAACACTACATTTAGTAGCAAATAATAAACAAGCTAATACAATGAATATAACAGTTTATAAGGATAGTCATTTTTACAATTGTTTCCTCACAGAATGCACAAAAGGAAAAAAAAATAATTAAAAGAATTAACAAAATAATTCACTTCTGGTGCTGTGGCTGACAGTGTAACAAAAGTATCTGTCTAAAGATGGGAGGCACCAAACAGTAACTCAGCATTAAACAAAGATGGATAAACTAAGCTTATAAATAGAACCAGCATTAATATTGTCAAACACTTGTTCTAGCAGACTAAGAGCCTGTCTTGTAATGTGACCCTGGGCAGTATTACCAGTGCTGCCTTTCTTCAAGTACTAATTTAGAAATAAATAAATAAATATCAACCAACCAAACCCCATCTAAGATGCGGAACAATTCAGCTACTTTAGGTAAATAGATGGCCAAATGCTGTATGCACTACTTCCCTCTGCTGCAGTGCACCCTGTATATCAGGTATGTTGCCAGATTTTTAACTCAACACGCACACTTGTGCCCGAGAAAGTGATGCATATTCACACAAAGCTTCATTTTGCACCAAAACATAGTAATAAGAAAGCACCAGACTTAGTTCACAAAGCACATTATTTATTGTTCGTGGGCAAAGACCAAAGACTCACAGTGGTACTGATACTCCTACCTATTATTTTTGGAGAAGTGCCTTCCAAATCCTAAATAGTCAAAAATCATCTGAAGAGTTCTTCTCAGTTCAATACACTTAACAGAGCATGTTGGCAGTTGGCTTTTAGATACAACCGCTGAGTTTTGCAGTCCTTAATCTCTTCTGTAGCTCATCTGCAAAATACTTTCCTTATTTCAATTACTCAAGACTCGTATTATGCCACTCAATTAACAACAAATACTGTTTTGCTTCATACTGAAAAAGGACTCATTTACAGTCTTCATTCTCTTTCAACATCCCAGTCCTCAAAATTCACAGCCGGATAGGAATGTCAGTGCTCTTAAAACATTCCTTTATTTTTTTCAGGGGGTTATTGACTTAGTTAAGAATGATTAAAGGATATAAGACTCAAGAGTAGCTTCTACAACAGTGAAGAACACTATCCTCCTGAGCTACAGACCCACACTGTGTTCTTCAGTGGCCAGTGCCATAATTTCTAAATGTTATCACTGCATACAGTAAGACCTCCATAACCAATTGGCTGATGTAATGGTTATAAAAGCAGCCTCTGAATTTAATTCAGGTAGTGGAAGACATCTCATGGGCTAGTAGTACTTTATTTCCTGCTTTTAACCAGCACCCACACACCTACCTCACAGGTAATAAAACAGTCATATTTTGATCGATGAACAGCCACCTAGTCCAAGATCAGCATTTTGTGTAGTCCTTCTTGTTTTACTGGAAATTTAGCAAAGCTCCTGCTGCTGCTTTCAAAGAGATCTTACAACAAGAAGCTCAAGGCAGGGAGCAACATTACTCTGCTAACTGGAACTAACTCCTCCATTTCCTTAGTTTCTTGTCAATATTAGCAAGATTTTTCAAAAAGTACAAAGCAAAAATATTCCATTTTCCCTTTCCTCTTCACTCTGCAGTAAATGAGACTTAAAAGCCTTGGTATCTCTAATTCCTGAAGCCCAAATCCCCTTAGCACCAAAGTAAAAAAAAATTGCCACAGACTTATTAACAATATTACCGTGATGATGACTGAAACAATGATGATTTATCTAGGAGGTTAGAACATAGCATTCTACTTCATTATGCAGTTTATACTTTGGCAGATAACAAAAATGCAGATGAAATGCACACATCAAATATACAAATCACATTAGCCTGATGAGATTTTAAAGGCTGATCAATAAAAAAAAAATCCATTAGGTCTAATTGCAGCTCAAAACATGGACGACATGAGAGTTCATACTTCAGAGCGTGTACTTTAAGTCCAAGGACACCTCAACCACAAGAGACTTCTTTTAAAAATTATCTGCAGCATGAGTGATATTCCTACTGTACAGAAGCTTTGTGGAAGCAGCTTATCAAACTGGTAATCTCGGCTCGACAACAATGACTAATCAGTATTTCCAGTCCTCTGCTGGGCCAGACCTGATAACCATCTGCAGATACAGTCCTCAGCTCCATTCCTCAACTGCAATCCCAAGGGGCCCTGTAGTTAGGTCTGAGAGTGACCCAGCCCTGCTTACTCCCTTATGTCTCCCTTTCTTGGAATCAAGTAACCTGAAAAAAGCCCATCCACAGCAGTCCTGTAACTCCTGGTTCCTAAGTCATCTCAGGCTTCCTTCCTAACTTTTTACACCTAGGCAATAAGTCCAGAAAGAGAGAGAGGATGATGACATAGATTCCCGAAGGAGTTCAGAAGAACTTGAGATATGTTTAAAAATAAGTAGATCAGTGCCATCACTTTCAGTGTAAGCTATAAATTACACAGCAGAAGAGGAAAGACAATTCACATGACTTTGGTTAACTCGTGACATTTCTGGAACAGCAAAATAAACTTCAGTTGAAATCGGTAGACACCAATTTGTTCTACAGTGGGATTCATTTGTAGTCAAGTAATAATGAAATGTATGTAATGGACACTTTAAAAATGTTAACTCTTTACCTCAGAGAGTGGGTAAGTGCAAGAGTGAAAAGAACACCGGTACAGATGGGACTTAGTCCCAGAAGCTCAGAGAGATGGTGACCTGATGCCAAAATGGTGCTCAACTGGTGAAAGTCCAACGTACTCAACAGCTGTGGATCCATGTTAGCAGTAAACTGCACTCAAAAAAAAAATAAGGAAAGAGAAGGTAGTGTGGCACGCATGGGAAGTTAAGGACTGTATTTTAGAAAAGAGGTGTGTGTGCAGGGGTAAGATGTATGTGTGTTTATGTACGGCCCAGAGAAGGCAGTTCAGGCTTGCCTTCTTACCTGTATGCAGTGCAAACACCTTTTTGTACTCTATCAGGTGTTATCACTTAAGTCAAACAAAAATAATTAACTTATGCACATCTGGTAGTGGTCTTAGTTTTGACACAACCTTTTTACCCCAGTGAAATGAAATGAAAAATACATGTTCAGGGCTTCCCAATGTTTAAGTCATGATAAAGATTGTCAAAAATTCATCACATATCTCACTCACTATGATTGTCAACTGCTGTAAGTGAATAAATTAATTATTCCATTTCATTCATAATTTAATCTAGGCCTTTCTGTCTTCTTTTTGATCCCCTTTGAGTTAGGATTTTGTTTTGCACTGGTATACTTCAGCTTGTTTGAAGATGAGGACAAAGCCACAAGCAACATTAAAAGCTCCACATACTAGCTGATCCTTTTTTTGCTACAACACTATTTATATTCAAATACTATTTGGGCATTACTGTCTCAAATCAAATGAAAATACTTCAGAAACACCAAGCATCCTTCAAGGTAATATTGTATTTTGCATGTAAATCTCTTTCTTTTTCTTTCCTTGAGGATTTTTCTATAAATCTCAGAGAAAACATCCTGGTTCTCCCAAAGTTGTTAAAATCTGTCAAGGCTCCCTTCAAACTATTTATCCAGCACTCTCCCATCTTCACAACTTTCTCTGTCTGAAAGGTTCTGTGAGGTCTTAGGGGGTGATCTATAAATTTCCCAACAGCAGGAAATTCAAAACCTCTATTTTAAAAGCTGAGGAAAGCATGGCTTTTATTCTATCCAATTTCTATGTAATAAACCAGAAAATTATGACATAAACCAGAAGCTGGGTATGCTTCAAAAAGGTTCTAGAGAAATAAGTGGTGAATCTGGATTTAAATTTTAGAGCTGATTCCTACCAATACAAACATTCTCATATGCAGCCTTTGCGCGTCCACTGACCATGATGGTCTGTCATACCAGGGCTGCGTTAAGAAGCACATACATACAGATGATACTGGACCTTTGAGGGGTTGGCACCATGACTTAAATTGCAGACTGACCAGTGAAAACACATACAAAGCCATGCCCATAGGGTTTTTGGCCCTGGTAAATCAGGCATGTTTCTCTTGCGCAATTCTTATGTACAGCAATTCCTTTTCTCTCCTTTTTTTCTACTATTTACAGGAACTAACATAGAACAGCATCTAACCACAATAAGGCTTTCCCACTGCTATGACAGAGCTTACAATTGACAACACAAATTCCAACGGTTGTTCAGAGAAATATCATATGAACATGCACTGGGTGTGCGCAAATCTAACACAGAAAACAACAAGTTACCAGGTGTGAGAGGAGGAAAGGGGTTCTTTTGTAAGTAAGAGTGTAATTTTTATAGTAACATGGGTCAAAACAAATAACAGAGAAAGAGAAGTGATGTTTTCTGAGAATGGCAATAGGTTTTATGCACTTCAACATTGTCATTATCTTCAAGTTTGTTATTGCCATCTCAGAGTAGTTTCAGATGCAGTTGAATCTGTTTTGGGCAAAGCAACTGCTAAAAAGCTATTTCTGGGATGCCGTATTCCCTGTTATATGCTGCTCCTTCTTCCAGAGATCCCTGTACCACTGGTGGCTTTACAGCAAGCTATTCCCTGATCCTTCACCCCACCTTGCCCTTTTGGTATGAGAGGGAACAGTCCATTTAATACATGTCAAGACGGAGATACTGCCGTTTTCCCCAGCCTGCCAGCAAACCATACTTGGCTGGGCATGATGAGAAGGAGAGACATGAAGTCCCAGCACCCATGATCCCCTCCCACACTACTGGAAATGGTAGCTTTACTCTGACAGCACACTTTGCAGCTCTGCCACATCCACATCTCCTCTGGGATTGCTCACTACTGCAATGCAGTCATAAGCAAAATAGTAGTCTGTGCCACATGTACCATGTGTACATGGTAATGAAAACAAACAGGAGTAATGCACTCATTTAAGGTCAGACATACAGATTCTAATTTCCAAATGCAGGCATGAACATTGAAAGCTTTAGTCCAAGAGCATGATCTGTAAATCAGCAGTAACAACAGAAAAGCAAGATCAATGCTATGCGCTTTAGTCTTAAAAAAAACCAAACAAACCAAAAGATACTCCACAGACAACTAGAACCTATAACAACACTACAGGTGTACAGCACTACACATTTATACATACAGCACTACGTAAGTAGTGACAGGGAGAGCAGTGGAAAGAACCAGGGAGATGGGTGGTAGATGGACAATAAACTGTTCTCCTTGGTTTTGGTAAGCTTTCTAATTCAGTGTTGTTAAGAAGAAACATGAATTATTTTTCACTATTGACTAACCAGTATTAAAACCCCCAGACAAGCTAATCAGTACTGTTTATTAGGATACAAGTTCTAAGAACTTTAAAGCCTTTTTTTTTTTTCCCCTAGCAACAAAACATTGTTCAACTGCTATTTTATTTTCCATAAATTCTCAAAAATTACATTTTCAGGTCCCTGTTTTGAAAGGTTACTTGGAAGTTCAGTTATCACCACACTTATCTTACAAAAAATCTCTTTCACAAACTTCCTTAACAGTGCTCTGAAGCTTAGTATCCTCCCACCATGTTCAAAATTTTCCTATTACAAATTTATTACAGAGTACATAATTGCATACATAAGATTATCCTATAGACTCTGTTCATCTCCTGTGATCGTGATAGTGCATTACTTGTAGGGATAAGAAATGTCATGGCAATTTTCCTGCATGACTGTGTGGAACTAGAACTAAATTCATGCATTTAGTGGAATGACTATCTGGCTTTGTTCACACTGTGAGTTTTTATCATGAATATTTCCATTTAGTTTTAAACATGCACTGTGTATTACACATAACACAAGTTATAGATGGAAAAGACCCAGGTAGTACTGATTTCAGCTGACATAATATTTTAATTTTTTTCCAGGCACAAAGAAAGAACAAACATTTAAGTTCATGAAAAACATACCCATAACTTTCTTATTATGTACAGTTGCAGAACCAAGTAGCATTTCTAATCAACATTTTATATCATTCAGGATAACAATAGGAAACTTTTATCACGATACACCTAGTTCACTGCAGCATTGTCCTTTTGCAGCATCTTTCTTCCTCTTGAGCTTTGCTTCCACTCAGTTGCTCGTGAGCTTAGAAGTCTATAGCAAAAGGCCCTAATAATGAACTAAACCTTTACTATTATTATGCAGTACTTGAGAAGTGCAAAAGCTCAGGGAAAGTTCCAGTACTACCAACCCAGTGAGCATACTGATTTCTATCCATTTCTCCAGAGGGAGTTGACAACAAACAGCATTTCCCTACAGACTTAGGCCATCTGTTTAATAGCAAAAAGACTTTCATGTGAGGCACTAAAATTCACAGACGACAAACAGTAAAAATACAACATTTAGCAACAGGCATCATTAACTTTCACTCTACCTATTCCCCAATATCCCATGAGGTGTGAGACCTTATCAACCTAACTGGATTGATAATTTGACCTATGAAGAACCAAGAAAACAAAATAAACTTTTTAGTCCGTTATGCCAAGATTTGCCTTACAGGTGTAGAAATCAGCTGGCACGAAATCTAATCTTTTGCTTTGCAAAAATTGGATGCACGTGTCTTATTAAATTACTTTCATTTTTAACAAGACAGTGAACTAAACTGCTTGTTCTTCAATTTCTACAACCATGACTATTTTAGGTTTGCCAGCAATAGCTAAGCATTTCAATCTATATGTGCACACAAATTCAGGTCCTTCCTTTTGAATATATGCATTATTATAAAATTAAACTAATCTCTGTACTTTCAAATAATGTGCTAGCAGCTCATTTCAACTTAAAAAAAAGAAAATCTGTCAAAACTAACAGAGGTCTAATTCAAAAGCATTATATATAATCTCTTCCCAGACTTCAGCAGGATGCTGTCACCATCTTTCAAAAGCAAAAAGGATTAAATCAAGAGAGAACACATGCCCAGGATCAGACAGCGTTAGTATTTAAAATTCTGGGATGTCCTCACAAGTAATAAAATTCTGGCATACCCCAAGTTCCCTAAAAATTCAATTTACTGTGTAAGTATAGAAGGGCCAATCATGCCTCTAGTGAAGCTTGCAACAGACTGATTGAGATAGTACATGAGAGAATTAAATTCAGGCTTAATGAAATAGTGCTCATAGTGGGAATGATGGAGTGTCTGTCAAAAATCACGTCAACACGATTGCATGCATTTGACTCCTTGATGTTAACAGTAAGCTCTGTTGGAACATTTCACAGAGAACGCTGAAACTAAACCAGCAAATTAGTGAGGTTAATCTACAGGGTCCAGGTGAAAAAAAACACAAAAACACACAACTTCAGACATTTTCTTCTGTAGTCATTTTTCCCATGTAAGGATATGGCAGACTACCTGGTTCCGTGCCATAAACAACAACAAATGTTAAAATATCAGAAGACATCTTCAAAAAGTATCATCTAATATAGAAAAAAAATATAGTTTATAATATCTAAGCATATTCTATAACAAATCACTTCAATTAGCAAAAATTTTGTTGCCTAGACAACTGATCAGAAGATACTGAAAATACATCATATCATGGTACAAATTTTAAATAGTGGAGGTATAATTCAAAGGTAATTATCTTGTGTTAAGCCATCTGATATAGCAGCCAAAACCAGGCAAAATTTTGCAATTAATGTCCTGTCATAAATGCATACAAAAAGCAGAATAATTTAGCCTAAGTAAAAGTTAAGTATTATAGCTCTGAGTGTGATCTAATTATGTAAGTCAATTGGACCTCTAGAGAGTGGTAGTTAACCTCTGTCAAGAGAGAGGAGGAAGAATTCTTAGCACCTGTGTGAAAGGAGATGGCATAAAAATTGCTATCAGCAATGCAACCATTATCTGTGTCCAGTTCACAATTTTAAGTATCTTAGTTATGAATTCACATCCTGAGATTACCTTTTCAAAAATATTTTCTATGATCTCCCCCTACAAATCTTTCTAACTTCCATCCTTAGACTATCAAGAGAGTGAGAGAGATGTGATAGAACTGCTATTTTTAATTGGTAATTCTGCAATAAGAAACTTAACACTCACCTTTAGTACAGAAAGATTAATGAAAGGCCAAAAACGCTGATGGGTAAACAAATGGATGCTACTAAACGCTATGATGAAAACAAGAGAAGTACTAAGTGACAGAATCGTTGGAGTTGGAAGGAACCTCTAGACATCATCTAGTTATAGAATCATAGAATACCAGGTCAGAAGGGACCTCAAGGATCAACTAATCACACCTTTTCAGGTTATATATATATTTATTTATTTATTTTAATGAGCTGTCCCAGCACCCGGTAAAGCTGAGTCTTAAAACTGTCCAATGTAGGTGAATCCACCACTTCCCTTGGGAGATTATTACAATGTCTAATTGTTTTCATAGTGAAAAATTTTCTTGTGGAGTCCAATTGAAATCTCCACAGGAGTAACTTGTACCCAACACCCCTTGTCTTTTCCACAGACTCCTTGTAAAAAGGAAGTCTCCATCCTCTTGGTAGCCACCTTTTAAGTAAAGGCACATGTCCAACCCCACTGATAAAGCAGGTGCGCCTAGTTCATGTTACAAAGGATCTTATCCAGGCAGGTTTTAAATCTTTTCAGAGAAGGAGACTCCACATCATCTCTGGGCAGCCTGTTCCAGTGTTTAATCATCACCACAGCACAGTTCTTCCTCATATTCAGACGAAAATCTCTGTGTTCCAGCTTATGCCTGTTACCCTTTGTCCTGTCACTGGGCACCACTGAAAAGAGCCCAGCTCCATCCTCCTTGCACCCACATATTAGGTATTTATAGACATTGATAAGGTCTCCTCTTAGTCTTCTCTGGGATAAAGAGTCCCAGCTCTCTCAACCTTTCCTTGTAAGAGAGATGCTCCAGCTCCCCTATCACCTTTGTTGCCCTCTGCTGGACTCTCTCCAGTAGTTCCCTGTCTCTCTTGAACTGGGGAACCCAGACACAGCATTCCAGATGTGGCCTCACCAGGGCAGAGCAGAGGGGGAGGAGAACGTCCCTTGACCTGCTGGACACACTTCTTAATGAACCCCAGGAGACCACTGGTGTTCTTGGACACAAGGGCACACTGCTGGCTCATGGTTAACTTACTGTCTACCAGGACTCCAAGATCCTTCTCCTCAGGGCTGCTTTCCAGCAGATCTACCCCTAATCTGTATTGATGCAGGGGGTTCTTCCTCCCCAGGTACAGGACCCTACACTTGCCCTTGTTGAACCTCATTAGTTTCCTATCTGCCCAGCACTCCAGCCTGTCCAGGTCATGCTGATTGGCAGCACAGCCTTCCAGTGTGTCAGCCACTCCTCTCAGTTTGGTATCATCAGCAGACTTGATGAGGTCACACTCTGTCCCCTCACTGATAAATATATTAAATAGGACTGGACCCAGTACTGACCCCTGGCGAACACTGCTGGCTACAGGCTTCCGACTCAACCCTGCACCATTGATCATGACCCTTTGAGCTCTGTCACTCAACCAGCTCTCAATCCACCCCACAGTCCACTCATCTAACCCACACTACATGAGTTTCCTAAGGAACTTATGGGAGACAGTGTCAAAAGCCTTGCTGAAGTCGAGGTAGATGACATTGACTGCTCTCCCCTCATCTAACCAGCCAGCCATCATAGAGGGCTATCAGATCAGTCACCTTTCCAGGGATGGAGGTGAGGCTAACTGGTCTGTAGTGTCCTGGGTCATCCTTCTTGCCCTTTTTAAAGAGTGGAGTGACATTGGCCTTTCTCCAGTCGTCAGGAACCATTCCTGTTCTCCATGAGCTTTAAAAGGTGATGGAGAGTGACACAGCAATAACATCAGCCAGCTCCGTCGGCACTCGTGGGCCCACACACAGGCCTCTAGTTCCTCCCGGCTGCTGCCCACACCGTGCCCGCTGTCTCTGGGTCTTGTCTTGGGAGGGAGCTGTGGAGATTTCTGGCAAGTCCGGCCAACCTGGCTCGTTCCCCAGCTGGATGCACTGACAGGAGCGTTTCTGTTCCATCCCTCGGTGCAGGGCCTCGCCTTTGCCCCAGGGGCTGGGCCGGGGCAGCCCCCACAGCTGCTGCCCGGGTTGAGGTCTCCTGCCCGGTGGGTCCATCGGACATCACCGGGGCTGTCTCTGGAGGAGCGGTGGGCTCGGTCCCGAGGCCGGTACCCGCCGTGCTGCCGGAGCCCTCCCCGCAGCTGCGGAAGCCGCGAAGCCGCAGCGGCCACAGCGCCCAACGGCCGCGGCACGAGGAGCCGCCCGCCCGGCTGCCGAGAGCCCGGGGAGAGACAAAAAGGGGCCCAGAGAGAGCCAAGAGAGAGCCCTTCGCCAGACAGAGACAAAACGGAGACGAAAAAGAGCCCTTCGCCCACCAGGGAGGCGGCCGAGCGGGGCGGGCTCACCGCGCTGGAGCCGCTCCCTCGGCGAGCGCCTTGGGGGGAGCACCGGAGTGTCCCGGGTGCCCGCTCCGGGTGCCCGCTCCGGGTGCCCGCTCCGGGTGC